>CM051480.1:6558789-7056289 GCA_028015225.1 Carex myosuroides
AGCAAAAGAATGAGAAATTGATCAATTAGGGTAATTAACTTTGCAAGTCTTGGAAACATTTCAGAATTTGAAGTTTGATTAGTCAATTTGTGTGGTGAATCAAAATTGATCAAGGAAAGTCTAAATTATACCAAAAAGGATTCTCGAAGTTTTTGATTAAAGCAATTCATGTAGATTTTCACTTTTAGGAACTTAATCTGCATTTAGGTAAGAATAGAGTCCAACCCGGTACCTAAGTACGATCTTTGCTTGAGGACAAGCAAGATTTAAGCTTGGGGGAATTTGATGTCTCAATATTAGACCTATAAATCCGACCAATTTATGTATCAAAATCTGTGTTTCAAACCATCAGATCGTGTCTTTTACATTGAAAATACATTGAATATCTATAGAGTGTGGTACTGCTGTGTTTTTATTTCTACTTTGCAGAAAACAGCGAAATCAGGGAAGAATATGAAGTTCTGGAACCATCCACGCGGGCCGCGTCACATCCGAAGCGAGCCACATCAAACCCTGACGCGACCACAGACGCGACCTCCATTCTTACACGCGAGGAGCACAGACACGCGGACCGCGTCCACTGCACGCGGGTCGCGTGAGTCTATTTCAGAAAGAAAACAGAAAAAGAAACAGAGGCTCAATGAAGGAAAGGTCGGCCAGAAAGGATATATTACGGGATCCCTTGCCACAGAAGGGTATTCTATTCATTATTCCATATTCTAGAGAGCGAGAGACAGATTCTAGGGTTTGGGCTTGACGGCTTGGAGACGAAGTTGAGAAGCGAAAGACGAAAGTTCTTCACGGATCTTCTTTGTATCTCGGGTTTTGTCATGACTATTTCATCTATTATTTGTGTTATTTGTTCTTTGACTATGTGTGAGTAATTTTTTTAGTTTCTAGGGTTACGATATAGTTTGATACTTTGTTTTGTATACATGTTGTTTGAATCTGTGTTGAATGTTAGTGTTTAATTGCTTGAGTAGTATTTTAATTGCTTTGTTGATGTTGATTGAATGATTCTTGATTGTCTACTGTTGGATGTCTATAGCATCTTTCTTGTAATTTGGCCTTGATGTTTCTTTCAACCAAACTTAGTATCTGAGGTAGGTTTACGAGCCGTAAGGCGAGACCAAAAAGTAACTGAGAGGTGAACTTTTCCACTTATCGAGATATAGTGGTTACCTTTAGTAAACCAGACAATTAACTTAGATTAAAAACCTAAGAAGGTGAAATTGCATTTCCGATACCAGGTTTATTAAGCCAACAAATGAGAGTTGAGGTTTAGGAACATTAGGTACGGTCAATGAATCCTTACACTAAAGAACAACGCAAAAACAGACAACTGCTACATTCACTCGAGGCCTACGCGGGCCGCGTATGAGAGTACGCGGGTCGCGTGTTCCATACGGGTCGCGTATGAAAGTACGCGGGTCGTGGGGTCCGAGAGGCAAGGTTGATAATGAAATCGAAAACCCTGGAAACGTTTTTCTCTATCTGATAAAACCAAATTTTACTTTATGTTATTTTAATTACTTCTGTTATTGAAATTAGGAAATTAAACAAACCAAATCAACCTTTTCCAACTTCTAGTACCTAATTGATTTAAGTAGAGTTCTAGATTTGATTTTGAACCGTCCTGTGGATCGATACCAGAGTAGACTATACGACAGGATTGTGCACTTGCAATCTTAGTCGGAAGTTAAATAAAGGTTAAAAGCTACAGCTTGCTGTAGTGAAACTTTGTGATAAACTTTTGTGCGAACACTAAACCCTAAACCCTAAACCAAATACCCTAAACCCTAAACCCTAAATCCTAAACCCTAAACCCTAAACCCAATACCCTAAACCCAATTCCCTAAACCCTAAACCCGGAACCCTAAACCCAATACCCTAAACCCTAAACCCTAAACGCAATACCCTAAACCCTAAAACCTCAACCCTAAACCCAATACCTACAACCCTAAACCCTAAACCCTAAACCCTAAACCCTAAACCCCAAACCCTAAAACCTAAACCCTAAACCCTAAACCCTAAACACTAAACACTAAACCCTAAACCCTAAACCCTAAACCCTAAACCCAATACCCAATACCCAATACCCAATACTCAATACCCAATACCCTAAACCGTAAACCGTAAACCTTAAACCCTAAACCCTAAACCCTAAACCCTAAACCCTAAACCCAATACCCTAAACCCTAAACCCTAAACCCAATACCCTAAACCCTAAACCTTAAACCCAATACCCTAAACCGTAAACCCTAAACCCTAAACCCTAAACCCACAACCCTAAACCCTAAACCCAATTCCCTAAACCCTAAACCCTAAACCCTAAACCCTAAACCCTAAACCCTAAACCCTAAACCCTAAACCCTAAACCCTAAACCCTAAACCCTAAACCCTAAACACTAAACACTAAACACTAAACACTAAACCCTAAACCCTAAACCCTAAACCCTAAACCCTAAACCCAATACCCAATACCCAATACCCAATACTCAATACCCAATACCCTGAACCCTAAACCCTAAACCTTAAACCCTAAACCCTAAACCCTAAACCCTAAACCCTAAACCCAATACCCTAAACCCTAAACCCTAAACCCAATACCCTAAACCCTAAACCTTAAACCCAATACCCTAAACCGTAAACCCTAAACCCTAAACCCTAACCCACAACCCTAAACCATAAACCTAATTCCCTAAACCCTAAACCCTAAACCCTAAACCCTAAACCCAATACCCTAAACACTAGACACTAAACCCTAAACCCTAAACCCTAAACCCTAAACCCTAAACCCTAAACCCTAAACCCTAAGCCCAAAGCCCTAAACCCAATACCCTAAATCCTAAACCCTAAACCCTAAACCCTAAACCCTAAACCCTAAACCCTAAACCATAAACCCTAAACCCTAAACCCTAAACCCAATACCCAAAACACTAAACCCTAAACCCTAAACCCAATACCGAGAGGCAAGGTTGATAATGAAATCGAAAACCCTGGAAATGCTTTTCTCTATCTGATAAAACCAAATTTTACTTTATGTTATTTTAATTACTTCTGTTATTGAAATTAGGAAATTAAACAAACCAAATCAACCTTTTCCAACTTCTAGTACCTAATTGATTTAAGTAGAGTTCTAGATTTGATTTTGAACCGTCCTGTGGATCGATACCAGAGTAGACTATACGACAGGATTGTGCACTTGCAATCTTAGTCGGAAGTTAAATAAAGGTTAAAAGCTACAGCTTGCTGTAGTGAAACTTTGTGATACACTTTTGTGCGAACACTAAACCCTAAACCCTAAACCAAATACCCTAAACCCTAAACCCTAACCCTAAACCCTAAACCCTAAACTCTAAACCCAATACCCTAAACCCAATTCCCTAAACCCTAAACCCTAAACCCTAAACCCTAAACCCTAAACCCTAACCCCTAAACCCTAAACCCAATACCCTAAACCAAATTCCCTAAACCCTAAACCCTGAACCCTAAACCCAATACCCTAAACCCTAAACCCTAAACGCAATACCCTAAACCCTAAATCCTAAACCCTAAACCCAATACCTACAACCCTAAACCCTAAACCCTAAACCCTAAACCCAATACCCTAAACCCAATTCCCTAAACCCTAAACCCGGAACCCTAAACCCAATACCCTAAACCCTAAACCCTAAACGCAATAACCTAAACCCTAAAACCTCAACCCTAAACCCAATACCTACAACCCTAAACCCTAAACCCTAAACCCTAAACCCTAAACCCTAAACCCTAAACCCTAAACCCTAAACCCTAAACCCTAAACCCTAAACCCTAAACACTAAACACTAAACCCTAAACCCTAAACCCAAAACCCTAAACCCTAAACCCAATACCCAATACCCAATACCCAATAATCAATACCCAATACCCTAAAACCTAAACCCTAAACCCTAAACCCTAAACCCTAAACCCTAAACCCTAAACCCTAAACCCAATACCCTAAACCCTAAACCCTAAACCCAATACCCTAAACCCTAAACCTTAAAACCAATACCCTAAACCGTAAACCCTAAACCCTAAACCCTAAACCCACAACCCTAAACCCTAAACCCAATTCCCTAAACCCTAAACCCTAAACCCAAAACCCTAAACAATAAACACTAAACCCTAAACCCTAAACCCTAAACCCTAAACCCAATACCCAATACCCTAAACCATAAACCCTAAACGTTAAACCCTAAACCATAAACCCAATACTCTAAACCCTAAACCCTAAACCCTAAACCCTAAACCCTAAACCCTATACCCTAAACCCTAAACCCTAAGCCCAAAGCCCTAAACCCAATACCCTAAATCCTAAACCCTAAACCCTAAACCCTAAACCCAAAACCCTAAACCCTAAACCCTAAACCCAATACCCAAAACACTCAACCCTAAACCCTAAACCCTAAACCCTAAACCCTAAACCCTAAACCCAATACCCAATACCCAATACCCTAAACCATAAACCCTAAACCTTAAACCCTAAACCATAAACCCAATACCCTAAACCCTAAACCCTAAACCCTAAACCCTAAACCATAAACCCTAAACCCTAAACCCTAAACCCTAAGCCCTAAACCCAATACCCTAAATCCTAAACCCTAAACCCTAAACCCTAAACCCTAAACCCTAAACCCTAAACCCTAAACCCAATACCCTAAACCCTAAACCCTAAACCCTAAACCCTAAACCCTAAACCCTAAACCCTAAACCCTAAACCCTATACCCTATACCCTAATCCCTATACCCTATACCCTAAACCCTACACCCTAAACCCTAAACTCTAATCCCTAAACCCTAAACCCAACACCCTAAACCCTAAACCCTAAACACAATACCCTAAACCCTAAACCCTGAACCCTGAACCCTGAACCCTAAACACAATACCCTAAACTATAAACCCTAAGCCTTAAACCTAATACCATAAAACCCTAAACCCAATACCCTAAACCATAAATCCTAAACCCTAAACCCTAAACCCAATACACTAAACCCTAAACCCTAAACCGAATACCCTAAACCCTAAACCCAATACCCTAAACCATAAACCCTAAACCCTAAACCCAATACCCTAAACCCTAAACCCTATACCGAATACCCTAAACCCTAAACCTTAAACCCTAAACCCTAAACTCAATACCCTAAACCCTAAACCCTAAACCCTATACCGAGAGGCAAGGTTGATAATGAAATCGAAAACCCTGGAAATGCTTTTCTCTATCAGATAAAACCAAATTTTACTTTATGTTATTTTAATTACTTCTGTTATTGAAATTAGGAAATTAAACAAACCAAATCAACCTTTTCCAACTTCTAGTACCTAATTGATTTAAGTAGAGTTCTAGATTTGATTTTGAACCGTCCTGTGGATCGATACCTGACTAGACTATATACGACAGGATTGTGCACTTGCAATCTTAGTCGGAAGTTAAATAAAGGTTAAAGGCTACAGCTTGCTGTAGTGATAGTTTGTGAAACACTTTTGTGCGAACACTAAACCCTAAACCCTAAACCAAATACCCTAAACCCTAAACCCTAACCCTAAACCCTAAACCCAATACCCTAAACCCAATTCCCTAAACCCTAAACCCTGAACCCTAAATCCAATACCCTAAACCCTAAACCCTAAACGCAATACCCTAAACCCTAAACCCTCAACCCTAAACCCAATACCTACAACCCTAAACCCTAAACCCTAAACCCTAAACCCTAAACCCTAAACCTTAAACCCTAAACCCAATACCCTAAACACTAAACACTAAACCCTAAACCCTAAACCCTAAACCCTAACCCTAAACCCTAAACCCAATACCCAATACCGAATACCCAATACCCTAAACCCTAAACCCTAAACCCTAAACCCTAAACCCTAAACCCTAAACCCTAAACCCAATACCCTAAACCCTAAACCCTAAACCCAATACCCTAAACCCTAAACCTTAAACCCAATACCCTAAACCCTAAACCCTAAACCCTAAACCCTAAACCCTAAACCCTAAACCAAAAACCCAATTCCCTAAACTCTAAACCCAATACCCTAAACCCTAAACCCTAAACCCTAAACCCAATACCCTAAACACTAAACACTAAACCCTAAACCCTAAACCCTAAACCCTAAACCCAATACCCAATACCCAATACCATAAACCATAAACCCTCAACCTTAAACCCTAAACTATTGTTGAGTATTTTAGATAAAATGATTTGGTACTCTTTTTGCCTTTAAAATTTATAAACCTTCGTACTCAAAGAATATGTTAGTTGCAAGCGCACAACCTATCGATTGTAGTATTTAGGTGTCGATCCGCAGGGAGAGAGGGAAACACTAATTTTTAATAAAGAAAACTACTTTTAAAACTGAACAATAAAAGTAAAGTGGGGGGGGATTTTGTGTAATTTCGTTTTTAAAGGAAAATTAAAGTAAACTAAAAGTTCGTAACAAAAAGCAATAAAATCGGGTGACAATCAAGTTTGAGAAGTCTAGGGGTATTCGGTCCACAATCCCTTGCTAATTCTATCTACTCGGTTTGTTTAAATTCATGTTTGATTATGACGGGGTTTCTAACCTAAGTTAGCCTTTGGAACAAATATTAATACAAATACCTTGGGTGGACGGATTCATGTGCCTCGAATTCTAGGGCTGTCACTAACCTAGAGGGATATTTAATCACGTGCTTCAAGTGTATATATCGATATTTGTTCTAAGGTGTCCCAATCAAGTTTTGGCTTCACCGCTAAGTCCTTCGCCACACCCTAATCTTAATTTCTATATTTCCAGATTTGAATAATAGAGTTCGGTCGCTTCAATATTCAAACCCCAAGGTATTTGCAATCACAATTTATACTATCCTATATGATCCTAATCTACTTTTAATCAAGAAGACTTAAGCGGGACGCTACAAGTCAAGCACAACAAGTTGCACTATCCTATATGATCCTAATCTACTTTGGGTCTAAATGATCAAAGCGGGACGCTACAATTCAAGTACAAATCATGGAACATCACAAATAATAAATTACAGAAATTAACATCAAATCAAACAATCATAATAAAAACTAAAATCCGAGTAAAATAGAATTAAACAAGTTCATGCTACATGACCTAAACCCCTAGAGAGAAACTAGCCTCTCATGGAGATGCAAGTATTCATCATGAATTCAAGTACAAAATAAGTAAAGACAAAGAGAAACTAACTAGAGAAATAGAATACACCCTTTCCCTAATCAAAACCTTAGTCTTCCTTGCAATTGCTGTGAGAATTCGCCTTCCTTTCTCTTGATTCGCTCCTGTGGTTGACGCTTTATCTCGTGAATTTTTCTCTTAGAATGGTGATCCTCATGGAGAAGAAATTCCTTTCCTTTTATAATGGATCTGGAGCATATGGACGTGGGAAATCATTCTAAATCTGTCACAACGTGTCCCCACGTTTCCACCTTCTATTTTCCACCTTTTGAGACGTGGTCTGATGCGCCGAAAATAGAAAATCCTCAAAATGGCAGTTTTTAGGCTGAATGCGGCCCAAGTGCGCCCGCACTGCGGTCGCACGCGCTTCAATTTCTGTTCTGAATTCCACCCTAAGTGCTGAGTGCGTCCGCACTGCTTCCCAGTGCGCCCGCATTACTCTCGGACTTTTCCTCTTGGGCTTGCTGGACCTTGGATTTTCTTCCAAGTGCTTAGTGCGGCCGCACTAAAGTTCAGTGCGTCCGCACTTTGGTCCTTTTTCTTGTTTTCCTGCGAATTTCACATAGACAAATGCAGTAACTTGATTCTAGGGGTATTTAATCCTAAGTTATACTAAAATACATGATATTTGGTGCTATTATGCGATGAAAACCTGATCGAACATATATATAAATTAAACCTATCAACTATAAACCCAATACTCTAAACCCTAAACCCTAAACCCTAAACCCTAAACCCTAAACCCTAAACCCTAAACCCTAAACCCTAAGCCCAAAGCCCTAAACCCAATACCCTAAATCCTAAACCCTAAACCCTAAACCCTAAACCCTAAACCCTAAACCCAATACCCTAAACCCTAAACCCTAAACCCTAAACCCTAAACCCTAAACCCTAAACCCTAAACCCTAAACCCAATACCCTAAACACTAAACACTAAACCCTAAACCCTAAACCCTAAACCCTAAACCCTAAACCCTAAACCCTAAACCCTAAATCCTAAACCCTAAACCCTAAACCCTAAACCCTAAACCCAATACCCAATACCCAATACCCAATACCCTAAACAATAAACCCTAAACCTTAAACACTAAACCATAAACCCAATACCCTAAACCCTAAACCCTAAACCCTAAACCCTAAACCCTAAACCCTAAACCCTAAACCCTAAGCCCAAAGCCCTAAACCCAATACCCTAAATTCTAAAACCTAAACCCTAAACCCTAAACCCAGGACCCTAAACCCTAAACCCTAAACCCAAAACCCAAAACCCAAAACCCTACACCCTAAACCCTAAACCCTAAACCCTAAACCCTAAACCCTAAACCCTATACCCTATACCCTAAACCCTATACCCTATACCCTAAACCCTACACCCTAAACCCTAAACTCTAATCCCTAAACCCTAAACCCAACACCCAAAACCCTAAACCCTAAACACAATACCCTAAACCCTAAACCCTGAACCCTGAACCCTAAACACAATACCCTAAACTATAAACCCTAAGACTTAAACCTAATACCATAAAACCCTAAACCCAATTCCCTAAACCATAAATCCTAAACCCTAAACCCTAAACCCAATACCCTAAACCCTAAACCCTAAACCGAATACCCTAAACCCTAAACCCAATACCCTAAACCATAAACCCTAAACCCTAAACCCAATACCCTAAACCCTAAACCGTAAACCGAATACCCTAAACCCTAAACCCAATACCCTAAACCCTAAACCCTGAACCCTAAACCTTAAACCCTAAACCCTAAACTCAATACCCTAAACCCTAAACCCTAAACCCAATACCGAGAGGCAAGGTTGATAATGAAATCGAAAACCCTGGAAATGCTTTTCTCTGTCTGGTAAAACCAAATTTTACTTTATGTTATTTTAATTACTTCTGTTATTGAAATTAGGAAATTAAACAAACCAAATCAACCTTATTCCACTTCTAGTACCTAATTGATTTAAGTAGAGTTCTAGATTTGATTTTGAACCGTCCTGTGGATCGATACCTGACTAGACTATAGGACAGGATTGTGCACTTGCAATCTTAGTCGGAAGTTAAATAAAGGTTAAAAGCTACAGCTTGCTGTAGTGAAACTTTGTGATACACTTTTGTGCGAACACTAAACCCTAAACCCTAAACCAAATACCCTAAACCCTAAACCCTAAACCCTAAACCCAATACCCTAAACCCTAAACCCTAAACACAATACCCTAAACCCTAAACCCTCAACCCTAAACCCAATACCTACAACCCTAAACCCACCCTAAACCCTAAACCCTAAACCCTAAACCCTAAACCCTAAACCCTAAACCCTAAACCCTAAACCCTAAACCCTAAACCCTAAACCCTAAACCCTAAACCCTAAACCCTAAACCCAATACCCTAAACACTAAACACTAACACCTAAACCCTAAACCCTAAACCCTAAACCCTAATCCCAATACCCAATACCCAATACCCAATACCCAATACCCAATACCCTAAACCCTAAACCTTAAACCCTAAACCCTAAACCCTAAACCCTAAACCCTAAACCCAATACCCTAAACCCTAAACCCTAAACGCAATACCCTAAACCCAAAACCTTAAACCCAATACCCTAAACCCTAAACCCTAAACCCTAAACCCTAAACCCTAAACCCTACACCCTAAACCCAATTCCCTAAACCCTAAACCCAATACCCTAAATCCTAAACCCTAAACCCTAAACCCAATACCCTAAACACTAAACACTAAACCCTAAACCCTAAACCCTAAACCCTAAACCCTAAACCCTAAACCATAAACCCTAAACCTTAAACCCTAAACCATAAACCCAATACTCTAAACCCTAAACCCTAAACCCTAAACCCTAAACCCTAAACCCTAAACCCTAAACCCTAAGCCCAAAGCCCTAAACCCAATACCTTAATCCTAAACCCTAAACCCTAAACCCTAAACCCTAAACCCTAAACCCTAAACCCTAAACCCTAAACCCAATACCCAAAACACTAAACGCTAAACCCTAAACCCTAAACCCTAAACCCTAAACCCTAAACCCAATACCCAATACCCAATACCCTAAACCATAAACCATAAACCTTAAACCCTAAACCATCAACCCAACACCCTAAACCCTAAACCCTAAACCCTAAACCCTAAACCCTAAGCCCAAAGCCCTAAACCCAATACCCTAAATCCTAAACCCTCAACCCTAAACCCAATACCCTAAACCCTAAACCCTAAACCCAAAACCCTAAACCCTAAACCCTAAACCCTATACCCTATACCCTAAACCCTATACCCTATACCCTAAACTCTAATCCTAAACCCTAAACCCAACACCCTAAACCCTAAACCCTAAACACAATACCCTAAACTCTAAACCCTGAACCCCGAACCCTAAACACAATACCCTAAACTATAAACCCTAAGCCTTAAACCTAATACCATAAAACCCTAAACTCAATACCCTAAACCATAAATCCTAAACCCTAAACCCTAAACCCAATACCCTAAACCCTAAACCCTAAACCCAATACCCTAAACCCTAAACCCAATACCCTAAACCATAAACCCTAAACCCTAAACCTAATACCCTAAACCCTAAACCCTAAACCCTAAACTCTAAACCGAATACCCTAAACCCTAAACCCAATACCCTAAACCCTAAACCCTAAACCCTAAACCCTAAACCCTAAACCCTAAACCCTAAACCCTAAACCCTATCCCCTATACCCTAAACCCTACACCCTAAACGCTAAACTCTAATCCCTAAACCCTAAACCCAATACCCTAAACCCTAAACCCTAAACACAATACCCTAAACCATAAACCCTGAACCCTGAACCCTAAACACAATACCCTAAACTATAAACCCTAATCCTTAAACCTAATACCATAAAACCCTAAACCCAATACCCTAAACCATAAACACTAAACCCTAAACCCAATACCCTAAACCCTAAACCCTAAACCGAATACCCTAAACCCTAAACCCAATACCCTAAACCCTAAACCCTAAACCTTAAACCCTAAACCCTAAATTCAATACCCTAAACCCTAAACCCTAAACCCAATACACAAAACCCCAAACCCTAAACCCTCAACACAATACCCTAAACCCTAAACCCTAAACCCTAAACCCTAAACCCTAAACCCAATACCCTAAACCCTAAACCCTAAACTTTAAACACAATACCCTAAACATTAAACCCTATACCCTAAACCCTATGCCCTAAACCCTAAACCCTAAACCCAATACCCTAAATCGTAAACCCTAACCCAATACCCTAAACTCTAAACCCTAAACCCTAACCCCAATACTCTAAACCCAAAACCCTAAACCCTAAACCTAATACCCTAAACCCTAAACCCAATACCCTAAACCCTAAGCCCTAAACCCTAAACCCTAAACCCAAAACCCAAAACCCAAATCCCAAAACCCAAAACCCAATACCCAAAACCCTAAACCCTAAACCCAATACCCTAAACCCTAAACCCTAAACCATAAACCCTGAACCCTGAACCCTAAACACAATACCCTAAACTATAAACCCTAAGCCTTAAACCTAATACCATAAAACCCTAAACCCAATACCCTAAACCATAAATCATAAACCCTAAACCCAATACCCTAAACCCTAAACCCTAAACCCAATACCCTAAACCCTAAACCCTAAACCCTAAACCCTAAACCCTAAACCCTAAACCCTAAACCCAATACCCTAAACCATAAACCCTAAACCCTAAACCCAATACCCTAAACCCTAAACCCAAAACCCTAAACCGAATACCCTAAACCCTAAACCCAATACCCTAAACCCTAAACCCTAAACCCTAAACCTTAAACCCTAAACTGAATACCCTAAACCCTAAACCCTAAACCCAATACCGAGAGGCAAGATTGATAATGAAATCGAAAACCCTGGAAATGCTTTTCTCTATCTGATAAAACCAAATTTTACTTTATGTTATTTTAGTTACTTCTGTTATTGAAATTAGGAAATTAAACAAACCAAATCAACCTTTTCCAACTTCTAGTACCTAATTGATTTAAGTAGAGTTCTAGATTTGATTTTGAACCGTCCTGTGGATCGATACCTGACTAGACTATACGACAGGATTGTGCACTTGCAATCTTAGTCGGAAGTTAAATAAAGGTTAAAAGCTACAGCTTGCTGTAGTGAAACTTTGTGATACACTTTTGTGCGAACACTAAACCCTAAACCCTAAACCAAATACCCTAAACCCTAAACCCTAAACCCTAAACCCTAAACCCTAAACCCTAAACACTAAACCCTAAACCCTAAACCAAATACCCTAAACCCTAAACCCTAAACCCTAAACCCTAAACCCTAAACCCTAAACCCAATACCCTAAACCCAATTCCCTAAACAATAAACCCTGAACCCTGAACCCTGAACCCTCAACCCTCAACCCTGAACCCTAAACCCTAAACCCTAAACTGTAAACCCTAAACCCTAAACACTAAGCCCTAAACCCAATACCCAATACCCAATACCCTAAACCCTAAGCCCTAAACTCAATACCCTAAACCCTAAACCCTAAACCCAATAACCCCAAACCCCAAACCCTAAACCCAATACCTACAACCCTAAACCCTAAACCCTAAACCTAATACCCTAAACCCTAAACCCTAAGCTCAATATCCTAAACCCTAAACCCTAAACCCTAAACCCTAAACCCTAAACCCACAACCCTAAACCCTAAACCCAATTCCCTAAACCCTAAACCCAATACCCTAAGCCCTAAACCCTAAACCCTAAACCCTAAACCCAATACCCTAAACACTAAACACTAAACCCTAAACCCTAAACCCTAAACCCTAAGCCCTAAACCCTAAACCCAATACCCAATACCCAATATCCTAAACCATAAACCCTTATCCTTAAACCCATAACCCTAAACCCTAAACCCTAACCCTAAACCCCAAACCCAATACCCTAAACCCTAAACCCTAAACCCAATACCCAAAACCCTAAACCTTAAACCCAATACCCTAAACCCTAAACCCTAAACCCTAAACCCAAAACCAAATTCCCTAAACCCTAAACCCAATACCCTAAACCCTAAACCCTAACCCCTAAACCCAATACCCTAAACACTAAACACTAAACCCTAAACCCTAAACCCTAAACCCTAAACCCTAAACCCTTAACCCTAAGCCCAATACCCTAAACCCTAAACCCTAAACACAATACCCTAAACCCTGAACCCTGAACCCTAAACACAATACCCTAAACTATAAACCCTAAGCCTTAAACCTAATACCATAAAACCCTAAACCCAATACCCTAAACCATAAATCCTAAACCCTAAACCCTAAACCCTAAACACAATACCCTAAACTATAAACCCTAAGCCTTAAACCTAATACCATAAAACCCTAAACCCAACACCTGATAGGTTTAATTTATATATATGTTCGATCAGGTTTTCATCGCATAATAGCACCAAATATCATGTATTTTAGTATAACTTAGGATTAAATACCCCTAGAATCAAGTTACTGCATTTGTCTATGTGAAATTCGCAGGAAAACAAGAAAAAGGACCAAAGTGCGGACGCACTGAACTTTAGTGCGGCCGCACTAAGCACTTAGAAGAAAATCCAAGGTCCAGCAAGCCCCAGAGGAAAAGTCCGAGAGGAATGCGGACGCACTAAATATTGGTGCGGACGCATTTCCTACTTAGCCGAATTTTGGTGAAGAAATCCAGCAACTTAGAAGAAAATGCGACCATAGTGCGACCGCAGGGGACCCGCATTTTCTACTTAGAGAAATTTCCACTCCTGAGCCAAAGAAGAACAGAAAAGTCCGAGAGTAATGCGGGCGCACTGGGAAGCAGTGCGGACGCACTCAGCACTTAGGGTGGAATTCAGAACATAAAATGAAGCGCGTGCGACCGCAGTGCGGGCGCACTTGGGCCGCATTCAGCCTAAAAACTGCCATTTTGAGGATTTTCTATTTTCGGCGCATCAGACCACGTCTCAAAAGGTGGAAAATAGAAGGTGGAAACGTGGGGACACGTTGTGACAGATTTAGAGTGATTCCCCACGTCCATATGCTCCAGATCCATTATAAAAAGAAAGGAATTTCTTCTCCATAGGCATCACCATTCTAAGAGAGATTTTCACGAGATAAAGCGTCAACCACAGGAGCGAATCAAGAGAAAGGAAGGCGAATTCTCACAGCAATTGCAAGGAAGGCGAAGGTTTTGATTAGGGAAAGGGTGTATTCTATTTCTCTAGTTAGTTTCTCTTTGTCTTTACTTATTTTGTACTTGAATTCATGATGAATACTTGCATCTCCATGAGAGGCTAGTTTCTCTCTAGGGGTTTAGGTCATGTAGCATGAACTTGTTTAATTCTATTTTACTCGGATTTTAGTTTTTATTATGATTGTTTGATTTGATGTTAATTTCTGTGATTTATTATTTGTGATGTTCCATGATTTGTACTTGAATTGTAGCGTCCCGCTTTGATCATTTAGACCCAAAGTAGATTAGGATCATATAGGATAGTGCAACTTGTTGTGTTTGACTTGTAGCGTCCCGCTTAAGTGTTCTTGATTAAAAGTAGATTAGGAATAGGATAGTATAAATTGTGATTGCAAATACCTTAGGATTTGAATTATAAGCGACCGTACTTTTGTATTCAAATCTGGAAAAACAGAAATTAAGGTTAAGGTTTGGTGAAGGACTTAGCGGTGAAGCCAAAACTTGATTGGGACACCTTAGAACAAATATCGATATATACACTTGAAGCACGTGATTAAATATCCCTCTAGGTTAGTGACAGCCCTAGAATTCGAGGCACATTAATCCGTCCACCCAAGGTATTCGTATTAATATTTGTTCCAAAGGCTAACTTAGGTTAGAAACCTCGTCATAATCAAACATGAATTTAAACAAACCGAGTAGATAGAATTAGCAAGGGATTGTGGACCGAATACCCCTAGACTTCTCAAACTTGATTGTCACCCGATTTTATTGCTTTTTGTCACGAACTTTTAATTGCTTTAATTTTCCTTCAAACAACGATTTTACACAAAACCCCCCCCCCCCACTTTACTTTTATTGTTCAGTTTTAAAAGTAGTTTTCTTTATTAAAAATTAGTGTTTCCCTCTCTCCCTGCGGATCGACACCTAAATACTACAATCGATAGGTTGTGCGCTTGCAACTAACCTATTCTTTGAGTACGAAGGTTTATAAATTTTAAAGGCAAAAAGAGTACCAAATCATTATATCTAAAATACTCAACAAGCTTTTTTTGGCGCCGTTGCCGGGGAGAATAGGATAGATACTAGTTTTTATTTTAGGAAAGTACTTTTAATTCTTAGTTTCCTTATTTACTTTCCAGAAAATTAAAAATCCAAAAATATTTTATTTCCTTTTTTTTACAATTTCTGAAATTTACTTTCCTTATTTAGAAAAAATCCAAAAATATTTTACTTTCCTTATTTAATTTTCTGCACTTTACTATTCTCTATTTCTATTCTCTCTCTTTCACATCACATCTCTTCTCTCATAGGTTTAAGCGCTGGCACCGGTCACAAGAAGTCAAACCGCAAAGATCAAAGCCATCGAATCCTCTCTTTCTCAACCAATGGCGGGTCTAGATCCCGAACTAGGCATGCCACGCAACTTTGGAGAGGATGAATTTCCGCAAGGCCTTATCAATCAAGGCTTTCACGATCTCAATAACAATCCGCCACCTCCTCCTCCACACAACAACCAACCACCACCACATCCACACAACAACAATAATCCACCCATTCTCAATAATAATCCTCTCTTCGGTGTCAATCCAAACAATAACGGAAATGGCCGTAATCGCCAACAAGGCCACCGCTTCGGTTTCATTCCTCAAGGCCAAGATCCACGCGAAATCAAGCCCTCTCTCATCCACTTGCTTGGCCAAAGTCAGTTTGGGGGAGCCCTAAACGAAGATCCACATGCCCACTTGGCGGTCTTTGAAGAATCTTGCGGAACCTTCGCTAGAGAAGGAGAAGAGCTCGACAACCTCAAGCTCAAATGCTTCCATCTATCCCTCCGTGACAATGCAAGGACCTGGCTAAGGACCGTGAATCGGGATCACATAAGAAGATGGGACGACATGGAGAAATTATTCTTAGGAAAATACTTCCCTCCATCCAAAACCCAACACTTCCGAACAAAGATCACGACGTTCAAGCAAGCCGAGGGAGAGTCTTTAACCGAGGCATGGGATAGATGGGCCGAGCTCCAGCGCTTGTGCCCTAACCATGGCCTCGACATGTGGTTGCTCTTTCAATTTTTCTTTGCAGGTTGCACGATAGCCACCAAGACCCATTTGAATTCAGCCGTCGGAGGTAATATGTCAAAGATGGATCCTGAGCAAGCCATGCTAATGATTGAGGACATGGCGATCAACTAAAGGGAGTGGACGGCCGAAAGGGGTGGACGAACCCAAACCACACCGGGAATCCTGAAAACCGATGAAGTTACCGCCTTGAGAGCCCAAATGGACGCCTTGCAACATCAAATGGCACAAATGCAAAACGCCAAATCCGTGACGAACAAGGCTTCATGCGGCATTTGTGGAGAGTCGACTCATATCACCGCCGATTACAAAGTCCTTTTAGAAGGAGAAGAAGTCGAGCAAGTCAATGCAATGTTTTACAATCAAGGTGATAAGAGAAACGATCCGATCTACAATAAGGTTAGGTCTAACGATAATTTCAATTCGAATACATATAACCCTAACACAAGGTGGAACCATCCAAATTTCAAGTGGAGAACTGAAAATGAAAACTCAAACTCAAACCAATACCAAGGCAATTCAAATCAATACCAAAATCGGTCAAACCAAAACTCGTACCAAGGACCCTCTCAAAACAACAAATTAGAAAAATTGATAGAGGGCCTTGTTATCTCTCAAAACGAGTTCATGAACCAACAAAGAAGCACCAATACCGATATTTCGGATTCCTTGAGAAACATGAATAATAGATTTGAGTTTTTAGAGACCAAAACAAAGATGCTAGAAACACAAATTGCACAACAAGCATCTTCATTCTCCCGTCAACAAGGGACGCTTCCGGGCAAACCCGACATCAACCCGAGAGAGCATGCGAATGCCGTGACCTTGAGGAGCGGCAAGGAGTACGAAGGACCTACCATGCCCAATGAAGAGGAGCAGCAACCTCCCAAGGAAACACACGACGTTGCAATTTCCCTTGATGCAACCGCAGCACCTACAAGAGTGAATGCACCGACATCGGAAAAGCATCAAACAATGGGTAATTCTAGCTCCACAAAGGTAACAAATGCTGAAACTCCTAAGTACATTCCCCCGCATAGGTTTGTACCTTTTCCTCAAAGGTTAGTGAAGCAAAAATTAGACCAACAATTTGCCAAATTTGTAGATCACCTCAAGAGGTTAAATATCACCATCCCTTTTACCGAAGCAATTACCCAAATGCCCACTTATGCAAAGTTTTTAAAAGAGATTTTGTCCAACAAAAGAACACTTGAGGAAGTGGGTACGGTGTCCCTAAATGAGGAATGTAGCGCCCTCTTCTTAAATAAGCTACCTCCAAAACTTAAGGACCCGGGAAGCTTTGTCATCCCATGTAAGATAGGTGATACCAAATTTGATAGATGTTTATGTGATTTAGGGGCAAGTGTTAGTCTCATGCCAAAATCGGTATATTTAAGGTTGGATTTAGGGGAATTAAAACCAACGAGAATGTCCTTGCAATTGGCCGATAAAACGGTAAGGTTTCCCGATGGAATTGTGGAGGATGTCATTGTCAAAATAGGTGAGTATTTTGTGCCGATTGATTTCGTGGTTGTGGAAATGGAAGAGGACACTCATACCCCTATCTTGTTAGGTCGTGATTTCCTCATAACTGCAGGTGCCAATATCGATGTTAAAGAAGGAAAAATTTCCTTTGACATTGGTGGAGAAAAGGTCGACTTCCACATGTTTAAATCTATTAAATTTCCTTCTAATGATAATGACTCAATATGTAGGGTTGATGTTTTAGACTCTATAATTGATGATCATCTAGATAGGATGATGAAAGGAAAACAACTGGACGAAATCCTGGAAGAAACCGACCTCGAAACAGGAGAAAAATGCGAAAACAACCCTCAGTGCGTCCGCACCAATCCTCAGTGCGTCCGCACTTTCACAGAAGAAGAGTCAGATGCGCCAGACCGAGCACAGTGCGTCCGCACCAGCCCACAGTGCGTCCGCACTTTTCCAAATTCAGCCCCAGTGCGTCCGCACTCCACCCGCACTAAAGCCTCAGATACCCAAATTTCACTTATCCAGGCGCAGTGCGTCCGCACTGAATATGAGTGCGTCCGCACTCAGGCCCAAATAGCTCAGATCGAAGCCAAATCGACCAGTTCCGCACCACCGAAGGTCGAACTCAAGCCCTTGCCACCTAATCTTCGTTATGAGTACCTGGGGACAGATGAAACATATCCGGTGATAGTCAATTCCGAGCTCAACAAAGATCAAACCGAGAAGCTCCTTCATGAACTAAGATTGCATAGGAAGGCTATCGGGTATACAATCGATGATCTAACCGGAATTAGCCCCTCCTTTTGCATGCACAGAATCTTAATGGAGGATGATCACAAGCCTTCTATCGAATCGCAAAGAAGACTCAACCCGAATCTCAAAGAAGTCGTAAAGAAGGAAATCATCAAACTCCTAGATGCCGGCATCATCTACCCAATCTCCGATTCAAAATGGGTAAGTCCGGTTCATGTTGTGCCAAAGAAAGGTGGTACCACAGTGGTGAAAGGCGAAGGCGACAAGATGATATCAACAAGGGTGGTGACTGGTTGGCGAATGTGCATCGACTACCGCAAGCTAAACAATGCAACAAGGAAGGACCATTTCCCTCTACCCTTTGTCGACCAAATGCTCGAAAGACTCGCTTACCATTCACATTTTTGCTACTTAGATGGGTATAGTGGTTTCTTTCAAATTCCAATTCACCCCGATGACCAAGAGAAAACAACATTTACTTGCCCTTATGGTACGTTCGCGTATCGTAGGATGCCGTTTGGTTTATGTAATGCACCAGCTACATTCCAAAGAGCCATGATGGCTATATTTTCTGATTTGTTAGAAAATTCTGTGGAGGTTTTCATGGATGATTTTTCCGTATTTGGTACTTCGTTTGACAATTGCTTAACTAATTTAATCAAAGTTTTAGAACGTTGTGAGCAGGTCAATTTAGTACTCAATTGGGAGAAATGTCATTTCATGGTGCAACAAGGAGTTGTCCTAGGCCATGTGGTGTCATCCAAGGGATTGGAAGTCGACAAAGCCAAGGTGGAGGTGATAGAGAAATTGCCCTATCCAACATGCGTAAAAGATGTGCGAAGCTTTCTAGGACATGCGGGATTCTATAGGCGATTCATCAAAGATTTTTCGAAAATTTGCAAACCTCTTACTAATTTGACAATGCAAAATGTTGAATTTAAATTTGATGCACCTTGCATTGAAGCTTTTTGCAGGATTAAAGAAGCACTAATTTCAGCTCCAATTCTCCGACCTCCGAATTGGGATGCTCCTTTTGAAATTATGTGCGATGCAAGCGACTATGCCGTGGGAGCCGTCCTAGGACAGCGAGCCGACAACAAGCCACATGTGATCTATTACGCAAGCAAGGTATTAGATGAGGCTCAAATGAATTACACCACAACCGAAAAGGAATTTTTAGCGGTAATCTTCGCCATCAACAAATTTCGACAATATTTGGTGGGATCTAAGGTGGTGGTGTACACCGATCATGCGGCAATCCGATACCTTCTCAACAAGAAAGATGCCAAACCACGCCTAATTAGGTGGATCCTCCTCCTCCAAGAGTTCGACCTAGAGATTAAAGACAAGAAAGGGACCGAAAACTCTGTGGCGGACCACCTTTCACGCATCAATAACACACCAAAAGAAGGGGACTTGCCGATAGACGATTCATTCATTGATGAGCAGCTATACGCAGTACAAAGCCTAGAAGCCCCTTGGTATGCGGATTATGCTAATTATTTAGCATGTGGGTTGGTACCCCCGGAGCTCTCTTACACACAAAGGAAGAAATTCTTTTCAGATGTTAAAAACTATTATTGGGATGAACCTTTGTTATTTCAATTGGGGGTAGACGGTATACATAGGCGTTGTGTACCACAAGAAGAGGTGAACCAAATTCTCCAATGTTTCCATTCATCCGCCTATGGAGGACATGCCTCAACCAACAAAACTGCAGCAAAAGTTCTTCAAGCCGGATTCTATTGGCCGACAATTTTCAAAGATACACAAGAATATGTGCTTAAGTGCGACAAGTGTCAACGAACCGGCAACATATCAAAAAGACATGAGATGCCTCTCCAAGGGATCCTAGAAGTTGAGATTTTCGATGTATGGGGAGTTGATTTCATGGGCCCTTTTCCATGTTCATGCAACAACAAGTACATCCTTGTAGCGGTCGATTATGTGTCAAAATGGGTAGAAGCTGTGGCAAGCCCAACCGCCGACTCCTCCGTGGTAAGAAAGCTTTTTCAAAGAATTATTTTTCCTAGGTTTGGAGTACCACGAGTGGTGATTAGCGATGGCGGCTCTCATTTCATCAACCGCCAATTCGACAATCTCCTACTCAAATACGGAGTCAAGCACAAGGTAGCCACACCTTACCACCCTCAAACAAACGGGCAAGTTGAAGTTTCCAATCGTGAGATAAAAAGCATCTTGCAAAAGGTTGTCAATACATCGAGAAAAGATTGGTCGCTAAAACTTGATGAATCGCTTTGGGCATACCGCACCGCCTACAAGACACCAATAGGTATGACTCCCTTTAAATTGGTCTATGGCAAACCATGTCACTTACCGGTTGAACTCGAGCACAAGGCGTATTGGGCGATAAGAGCGCTAAATTTCGATCTAAAAGCCGCCGGTGCAAAACGAATTCTCAACCTACATGAGTTGGATGAACTGCGCCTCAATGCATACGAAAATGCCAAGCTATACAAGGAAAAGACAAAGAGGTGGCATGACAAACACATCATGAAGCGAGAATTTCACGAAGGAGAAATGGTCTTGCTATACAATTCGCGACTTCGCCTCTTTCCCGGAAAATTGAAGTCAAGATGGAATGGCCCATACCAAATCCGGAAGGTTTTTAACAATGGAGCGATCGAGATTTGGAGCAACAACACGGGTTCTTTTAAGGTCAATGGACAACGCCTTAAGCACTTCAACTATGAAGATCCAATAGAAAAGGTGGACGGCTCCTACCTAGCCAACCCCACTCGTCAATGAGCCCAAAGCCATGTCGAGCTCACGACGTAAAATTGAGCGCTTCTTGGGAGGCAACCCAAGGTTTTTACTGTTTTTATTTAATTTTTACTTTTTCAAAAATTACAATTTTTAATGATTCAGCCAATTTTTCAGGTCAAAAACTCATGATAATAACCTGAGTGCGTCCGCACTAAACTTCAGTGCGTCCGCACTACCTACTTAGAATATTTTTTAGACAGGTTAAACCATCAAAATTGACCAGACTGAACGCAATGCGTCCGCACAAAAATTTGGTGCGTCCACATTTTCTACTTGGCCGCAAAACTGGGAGAACATTGAAGCAGTGCGATCGCAGGAGACACGCACAAGGGTCGCATCTGGCTAACCGAGAGGAATGCGCTCGCACAGGGGCCGCACAGAGGCCGCACTTCGACTTTGACAAATTTTTCTAACTCCAAAGCCGCAGTGCGTCCGCACCAAACCCCAGTGCGTCCGCACGCAGAAAATTTTCTTTTTAAAACCTAGGCGCCCCTTCACCTTTCTCTCTCTCTCCCATTTTGCTCTTTTCGGTTTTTCTCTAAAATTGGCCGAATCTCTCCCTCAATCTCTTCTCTCCCTCTCCAACAACAAATCTCTCCTCTTCTCACCTTCACAAAGCCTCCCCCTTTTCTCTCCTAGCCCTAGCCGCCGCCATTTCCACTCTCCTCGCATCTTCAAGCCGCCTCGCCACCTTTTCGCCATTCAAGCACCACATCACGGGATTTTGCGATCTACAAACGGGTTTGATCTCTCTTACTCTTCAATTTCACTATTTCGTTGTTAGAACTTAGCGATCGGTACCAAATTTGGCCAATTTGACCAAAATTTCACCAAAACCCTCGGTTTACCATTGACAGAACCCCCGTGCGATCTCAGTGCGTCCGCACCAGACCCGCACTCAGCCATTAATTTCAAATTTTAACCAAATTCTATCTACTGGTTTATGCGACCGCAGTGCGTCCGCACTAGGGCCGCATTTTTCTCTGTTTAGGTTAAATTTCATATTTTTGAGTTGCGGTTTGGGAATTAGTGCTTAAATCTCTTTGTTAAGAATTTTTCTTGCAGGTTACCATGTTTAAAAAAAAGAAACTAGCTGGCAAGAAGCGAAAGGGTGAGGAAGGGCAATCTAGCCAATCGAACTATCCACCGGCAAAGCCCTTGAATGACGAGCAACGAAGCCGCAAGAGTTTCAATGAGCGGCGCCGAACCGTTGAACCATCTCGTTGGATCGATGTCGAGGCCCTCGATGTACTCGGTCTCACCAACTCGGTCCAAATGCTCACCTCACGGCTCGACCTTTGGGACTTCCTTAGCGATGAAGTCCCAACCTACAAGGGAATCACACTCGAGTTCCTCTCCTCCGTTGAGTTCGACCGAGGTAGGCGTGTCCTTGAATTCAACCTCGGAGGGTATGCCCATTCCATGAATTCCGCCGAACTCATGTCTCTCCTCCATATACCCAATCAAGATGTCCATGCAATGCGCACAACCACTGATTTCTTCCATGACATGTCCGTTGCACAATTCCGGCGTCTAACTTGTGAGGATGGCATTCTCGGCCATCAAAGGACAAAGAACATTCTCCACCCTACCTTGCGATACATCCAGCGAGTTCTTAGCTACTCCATCTTTGCTCGATGAGAGACTGCCTCCGTCATCAACATCAAGGAGCTATTCTACATGTGTTGCATGTTGCGAAGAAACAACGGGGAAATGAACTACATGCCTCACATTGGCTACAATTTGGCCAAGCATCTCCACACCGTAGCAACCAATAGGCAGCAGCATGGTAAAATCCGAGTGGGAGGTATTATCACTAAAATTGCGAGGGCTCTACAATTGCCATTTGGGGATGATATTGTGGATGGTCCAACCCTTGTCGATTTACAAGGCTTAGTCCGTGCCACGTTGATTGAGAGATCCATGTATGATGAATACTGGATCAACATTGGTCCAGGGACAATCCGACACCGGCTACCTCTTCAAGTTGATATCGATCCGTTGAATGATGCAACATGGTCTATAGCGGACGACCCTCTTCCAACCGAAGTACCACAACCAGCTCAAGCCGCACCTCCTCCTCAAGAAGGTCCAACCAATCAACAAATTATGGACTACATGATGGACTTCCACCTTTACCTCGACGGGCGTCTCAATGACATTGAGACCACGGCCAACAATGCCATGTACTACTCTCGTATGGCATGCCAACAAGCCAATGCCGATTTTGAAGATGAGCCGCCTACTCCACCATATGTTAGGCGTGCCGGTCGAGCAGCGGAGGGGCAACAACAAGCCGCGCCAGCCAACGCACCAAACAATGATGGTGAGGAGACCGAGGAGCAAGAGCAAGACGATGAGGATGAGGACATGGATGGGGGCGACGCCCCGTGAGGCCACTTTGCCTCGTACTACCACCGACTTCCGCCAATAAGTTAAGTCCATATTTCTTCTTATTTACTTTTGTTTATTTTCAGCATTGGGGACAATGCTTGATTTAAGCTTGGGGGATGGGAAGAAAATGTATCTTGCATGTGCATTTAGGATCATGTTTAAATTTCAGCAATTTTAAATTTTTTCGTAGGATGTGATAAATTTGGGTGATTGACGAAAATTAGGGATGTTCATGCAATTTTGGCGAATTTTAGGTAAAACCCTTGGAACAATTGGAAATGACCACATAATTGGGCGAAAAACTTTGTGGAAATAAAGGTTGATGAAATTAGGACATTTGGAATTTAAATGGATTAGAGAAGCTATTTAGATATGGGAATTTTAAGTTTGGAAAAATTGGGATATCCACAAGTATGAAAGAATACTTAGGGATGTGTGTATTCATGATATATGCATGTATGTTGAGAAAATGAGTAAAAATTGAAAAACTTTGGAAAATAAAAGGTGACTCCAATGACCTATGTTACGGCTTCATGACGTACTTATGGTTATGAGTCCTTAGCACTCTTGCTCCGCTAGTCTCCCGATAAAATTGACATTCGTGTTAGTGGAAGGGTTAGACTAAGAGCATGCAAAGCACCCTAGAATTAGAACGGTCGGGTACGGTTAACTACCTGTAACCAACCGGTGCTTAATTGAGGATAGGGAACATAGTGCTAAATCATAAAAGAAAAATGAGAAAATGCATGTATCAACACACATAGTCCGCAAAATTTCTAACCTAAGTTTTATTCAAGCTTGGGGGAATTTGAAAATTCCATGTTTAAGATAGCATTTCTTTTAATCAATTTGGGTAAACAAAGTTCATGAATTCTAGACCTTTAAGGAAATAAAAGTTAGAGTAATCGAATTGTGGGGTTGAGTCGAAATTATCCAAGGGTTAAACTTGAAAATTGGGAAATTTGCATGAGGGTTTTTAATTTTTGACAAGATCATACAAATTTTTCATTTAAATATACTTGATATAAGGTGTACCAATGGGATCGAATTGATAGCTCAAGTTAGGTTTTGCTTGGGGACAAGCAAAGTTCAAGCTTGGGGGAATTTGATAGGTTTAATTTATATATATGTTCGATCAGGTTTTCATCGCATAATAGCACCAAATATCATGTATTTTAGTATAACTTAGGATTAAATACCCCTAGAATCAAGTTACTGCATTTGTCTATGTGAAATTCGCAGGAAAACAAGAAAAAGGACCAAAGTGCGGACGCACTGAACTTTAGTGCGGCCGCACTAAGCACTTAGAAGAAAATCCAAGGTCCAGCAAGCCCCAGAGGAAAAGTCCGAGAGGAATGCGGACGCACTAAATATTGGTGCGGACGCATTTCCTACTTAGCCGAATTTTGGTGAAGAAATCCAGCAACTTAGAAGAAAATGCGACCATAGTGCGACCGCAGGGGACCCGCATTTTCTACTTAGAGAAATTTCCACTCCTGAGCCAAAGAAGAACAGAAAAGTCCGAGAGTAATGCGGGCGCACTGGGAAGCAGTGCGGACGCACTCAGCACTTAGGGTGGAATTCAGAACAGAAAATGAAGCGCGTGCGACCGCAGTGCGGGCGCACTTGGGCCGCATTCAGCCTAAAAACTGCCATTTTGAGGATTTTCTATTTTCGGCGCATCAGACCACGTCTCAAAAGGTGGAAAATAGAAGGTGGAAACGTGGGGACACGTTGTGACAGATTTAGAGTGATTCCCCACGTCCATATGCTCCAGATCCATTATAAAAAGAAAGGAATTTCTTCTCCATAGGCATCACCATTCTAAGAGAGATTTTCACGAGATAAAGCGTCAACCACATGAGCGAATCAAGAGAAAGGAAGGCGAATTCTCACAGCAATTGCAAGGAAGGCGAAGGTTTTGATTAGGGAAAGGGTGTATTCTATTTCTCTAGTTAGTTTCTCTTTGTCTTTACTTATTTTGTACTTGAATTCATGATGAATACTTGCATCTCCATGAGAGGCTAGTTTCTCTCTAGGGGTTTAGGTCATGTAGCATGAACTTGTTTAATTCTATTTTACTCGGATTTTAGTTTTTATTATGATTGTTTGATTTGATGTTAATTTCTGTGATTTATTATTTGTGATGTTCCATGATTTGTACTTGAATTGTAGCGTCCCGCTTTGATCACTTAGACCCAAAGTAGATTAGGATCATATAGGATAGTGCGACTTGTTGTGTTTGACTTGTAGCGTCCCGCTTAAGTGTTCTTGATTAAAAGTAGATTAGGATCATATAGGATAGTATAAATTGTGATTGCAAATACCTTAGGATTTGAATTATAAGCGACCGTACTTTTGTATTCAAATCTGGAAAAACAGAAATTAAGGTTAAGGTTTGGTGAAGGACTTAGCGGTGAAGCCAAAACTTGATTGGGACACCTTAGAACAAATATCGATATATACACTTGAAGCACGTGATTTAATATCCCTCTAGGTTAGTGACAGCCCTAGAATTCGAGGCACATTAATCCGTCCACCCAAGGTATTCGTATTAATATTTGTTCCAAAGGCTAACTTAGGTTAGAAACCTCGTCATAATCAAACATGAATTTAAACAAACCGAGTAGATAGAATTAGCAAGGGATTGTCGACCGAATACCCCTAGACTTCTCAAACTTGATTTTTCACCCGACCTTTTATTGCTTTTTGTTACGAACTTTTAGTTTACTTTAATTTTCCTTTAAAAACGAAATTACACAAAACCCCCCTTTTTACTTTTATTGTTCAGTTTAGAAGTAGTTTTCTTTATTAAAAATTAGTATTTCCCTATCTCCTTGCGGATCGACACCTAAATACTACAATCGATAGGTTGTGCGCTTGCAACTAACCTATTCTTTGAGTACGAAGGTTTATAAATTTTAAAGGCAAAAAGAGTACCAAATCATTATATCTAAAATACTCAACAAGCTTTTTGGCGACGCCCCGTGAGGCCACTTTGCCTCGTACTACCACCGACTTCCGCCAATAAGTTAAGTCCATATTTCTTCTTATTTACTTTTGTTTATTTTCAGCATTGGGGACAATGCTTGATTTAAGCTTGGGGGATGGGAAGAAAATGTATCTTGCATGTGCATTTAGGATCATGTTTAAATTTTTCGTAGGATGTGATAAATTTGGGTGATTGACGAAAATTAGGGATGTTCATGCAATTTTTGCGAATTTTAGGTAAAACCCTTGGAACAATTGGAAATGACCACATAATTGGGCGAAAAACTTTGTGGAAATAAAGGTTGATGAAAATGGATTAGAGAAGCTATTTAGATATGGCAATTTTAAGTTTGGAAAAATTGGGATATCCACAAGTATGAAAGAATGCTTAGGGATGTGTGTATTCATGATATATGCATGTATGTTGAGAAAATGAGTAAAAATTGAAAAACTTTGGAAAATAAAAGGTGACTCCAATGACCTATGTTACGGCTTCATGACGTACTTATGGTTATGAGTCCTTAGCACTCTTGCTCCGCTAGTCTCCCGATAAAATTGACATTCGTGTTAATGGAAGGGTGGACTAAGAGCATGCAAAGCACCCTAGAATTAGAACGGTCGGGTACGGTTAACTACTTGTAACCAACCGGTGCTTAATTGAGGATAGGGAACATAGTGCTAAATCATAAAAGAAAAATGAGAAATGAGAAAATCAAAAGCAACAACAAAAATGAGAAAATGCATGTATCAACACACGTAGTCCGCAAAATTTCTAGCCTAAGTTTGATTCAAGCTTGGGGGAATTTGAAAATTCCATGTTTAAGATAGCATTTCTTTTAATCAATTTGGGTAAACAAAGTTCATGAATTCTAGACCTTTAAGGAAATAAAAGTTAGAGTAATCGAATTGTGGGGTTGAGTCGAAATTATCCAAGGGTTAAACTTGAAAATTGGGAAATTTGCATGAGGGTTTTTAATTTTTGACAAGATCATACAAATTTTTCATTTAAATATACTTGATATAAGGTGTACCAATGGGATCGAATTGATAGCTCAAGTTAGGTTTTGCTTGGGGACAAGCAAAGTTCAAGCTTGGGGGAATTTGATAGGTTTAATTTATATATATGTTCGATCAGGTTTTCATCGCATAATAGCACCAAATATCATGTATTTTAGTATAACTTAGGATTAAATACCCCTAGAATCAAGTTACTGCATTTGTCTATGTGAAATTCGCAGGAAAACAAGAAAAAGGACCAAAGTGCGGACGCACTGAACTTTAGTGCGGCCGCACTAAGCACTTAGAAGAAAATCCAAGGTCCAGCAAGCCCCAGAGGAAAAGTCCGAGAGGAATGCGGACGCACTAAATATTGGTGCGGACGCATTTCCTACTTAGCCGAATTTTGGTGAAGAAATCCAGCAACTTAGAAGAAAATGCGACCATAGTGCGACCGCAGGGGACCCGCATTTTCTACTTAGAGAAATTTCCACTCCTGAGCCAAAGAAGAACAGAAAAGTCCGAGAGTAATGCGGGCGCACTGGGAAGCAGTGCGGTCGCACTCAGCACTTAGGGTGGAATTCAGAACAGAAAATGAAGCGCGTGCGACCGCAGTGCGGGCGCACTTGGGCCGCATTCAGCCTAAAAACTGCCATTTTGAGGATTTTCTATTTTCGGCGCATCAGACCACGTCTCAAAAGGTGGAAAATAGAAGGTGGAAACGTGGGGACACGTTGTGACAGATTTAGAGTGATTCCCCACGTCCATATGCTCCAGATCCATTATAAAAAGAAAGGAATTTCTTCTCCATAGGCATCACCATTCTAAGAGAGATTTTCACGAGATAAAGCGTCAACCACATGAGCGAATCAAGAGAAAGGAAGGCGAATTCTCACAGCAATTGCAAGGAAGGCGAAGGTTTTGATTAGGGAAAGGGTGTATTCTATTTCTCTAGTTAGTTTCTCTTTGTCTTTACTTTTTTGTACTTGAATTCATGATGAATACTTGCATCTCCATGAGAGGCTAGTTTCTCTCTAGGGGTTTAGGTCATGTAGCATGAACTTGTTTAATTCTATTTTACTCGGATTTTAGTTTTTATTATGATTGTTTGATTTGATGTTAATTTCTATGATTTATTATTTGTGATGTTCCATGATTTGTACTTGAATTGTAGCGTCCCGCTTTGATCACTTAGACCCAAAGTAGATTAGGATCATATAGGATAGTGCGACTTGTTGTGCTTGACTTGTAGCGTCCCGCTTAAGTCTTCTTGATTAAAAGTAGATTAGGATCATATAGGATAGTATAAATTGTGATTGCAAATACCTTGGGGTTTGAATATTGAAGCGACCGAACTCTATTATTCAAATCTGGAAATATAGAAATTAAGATTAGGGTGTGGCGAAGGACTTAGCGGTGAACCCAAAACTTGATTGGGACACCTTAGAACAAATATCGATATATACACTTGAAGCACGTGATTAAATATCCCTCTAGGTTAGTGACAGCCCTAGAATTCGAGGCACATTAATCCGTCCACCCAAGGTATTTGTATTAATATTTGTTCCAAAGGCTAACTTAGGTTAGAAACCCCGTCATAATCAAACATGAATTTAAACAAACCGAGTAGATAGAATTAGCAAGGGATTGTGGACCGAATACCCCTAGACTTCTCAAACTTGATTGTCACCCGATTTTATTGCTTTTTGTCACGAACTTTTAATTGCTTTAATTTTCCTTCAAACAACGATTTTACACAAAACCCCCCCCCACTTTACTTTTATTGTTCAGTTTTAAAAGTAGTTTTCTTTATTAAAAATTAGTGTTTCCCTCTCTCCCTGCGGATCGACACCTAAATACTACAATCGATAGGTTGTGCGCTTGCAACTAACATATTCTTTGAGTACGAAGGTTTATAAATTTTAAAGGCAAAAAGAGTACCAAATCATTATATCTAAAATACTCAACAACACCCTAAACCATAAATCCTAAACCCTAAACCCTAAAACCTAAACCCAATACCCTAAACCCTAAACCCTAAACCGAATACCCTAAACCCTAAACCCAATACCCTAAACCATAAACCCTAAACCCTAAACCCAATACCCTAAACCCTAAACCCTAAACCGAATACCCTAAACCCTAAACCCAATACCCTAAACCCTAAACCCTAAACCCTAAACCCTAAACCTTAAACCCAAAACTCTAAATTCAATACCCTAAACCCTAAACCCTAAACCCAATACACTAAACCCCAAACCCTAAACCCTCAACACAATACCCTAAACCCTAAACCCTAAACCCTAAACCCTAAACCCAATACCCTAAACCCTAAACCCTAAACCTTAAACACAATACCCTAAACCTTAAACCCTATACCCTAAACCCTATGCCCTAAACCCTAAACCCTAAACCCAATACCCTAAACCGTAAACCCTAACCCAATACCCTAAACTCTAAACCCTAAACCCTAACCCCAATACCCTAAACCCTAAACCCTAAACCCTAAACCCAATACCCTAAACCCTAAACCCAATACCCTAAACCCTAAGCCCAAAACCCAAAACCCAAACCCCAAAACCCAAAACCAAATACCCAAAACCCTAAACCCAAAACCAAATACCCTAAACCCTAAACCCTAAACCCTAAACCCTGAACCCTAAACACAATACCCTAAACTATAAACCCTAAGCCGTAAACCTAATACCATAAAACCCTAAACCCAATACCCTAAACCATAAATCATAAACCCTAAACCCTAAACCCAATACCCTAAACCCTAAACCCTAAACCGAATACCCTAAACCCAAAACCCAAAACCCTAAACCCTAAACCCTAAACCCTAAACCCTAAACCCTAAACCCTAAACCCTAAACCCAAAACCCAATACCCTAAACGGTAAACCCTAAACCCTAAACCCAATACCCTAAACCCTAAACCCTAAACCCTAAACCGAATACCCTAAACCCTAAACCCAATACCCTAAACCCTAAACCCTAAACCCTAAACCTTAATCCCTAAACCCTAAACTCAATACCCTAAACCCTAAACCCTAAACCCAATACCGAGAGGCAAGGTTGATAATGAAATCGAAAACCCTGGAAATGCTTTTCTCTATCTGATAAAACCAAATTTTACTTTATGTTATTTTAATTACTTCTGTTATTGAAATTAGGAAATTAAACAAACCAAATCAACCTTTTCCAACTTCTAGTACCTAATTGATTTAAGTAGAGTTCTAGATTTGATTTTGAACCGTCCTGTGGATCGATACCTGACTAGACTATACGACAGGATTGTGCACTTGCAATCTTAGTCGGAAGTTAAATAAATGTTAAAAGCTACAGCTTGCTGTAGTGAAACTTTGTGATACACTTTTGTGCGAACACTAAACCCTAAACCCTAAACCAAATACCCTAAACCCTAAACCCTAAACCCTAAACCCTAAACCAAATACCCTAAATCCTAAACCCTAAACCCTAAACCCTAAACCCTAAACCCTAAACCCTAAACCCTAAACCCTAAACCCAATACCCTAAACCCAATTCCCTAAACAATAAACCCTGAACCCTGAACCCTGAACCCTCAACCCTCAACCCTGAACCCTAAACCCTAAACCCTAAACTGTAAACCCTAAACCCTAAACACTAAACCCTAAACCCAATACCCAATACCCAATACCCTAAACCCTAAACCCTAAACTCAATACCCTAAACCCTAAACCCTAAACCCTAAACCCTAAACCCAATAACCCTAAACCCCAAACCCTGAACCCAATACCTACAACCCTAAACCCTAAACCCTAAACCCTAAACCCCGTACCCTAAACCCTAAACCTAATACCCTAAACCCTAAACCCTAAGCCCAATATCCTAAACCCTAAACCCTAAACCCAATTCCCTAAACCCTAAACCCAATACCCTAAGCCCTAAACCCTAAACCCTAAACCCAATACCCTAAACACTAAACACTAAACCCTAAACCCTAAACCCTAAACCCTAAACCCTAAACCCTAAACCCTTAACCCTAAACCCAATACCCTAAACCCTAAACCCTAAACACAATACCCTAAACCCTGAACCCTGAACCCTAAACACAATACCCTAAACTATAAACCCTAAGCCTTAAACCTAATACCATAAAACCGTAAACCCAATACCCTAAACCATAAATCCTAAACCCTAAACCCTAAACACAATACCCTAAACTATAAACCCTAAGCCTTAAACCTAATACCATAAAACCCTAAACCCAACACCCTAAACCATAAATCCTAAACCCTAAACCCTAAAACCTAAACCCAATACCCTAAACCCTAAACCCTAAACCGAATACCCTAAACCCTAAACCCAATACCCTAAACCATAAACCCTAAACCCTAAACCCAATACCCTAAACCCTAAACCCTAAACCGAATACCCTAAACCCTAAACCCAATACCCTAAACCCTAAACCCTAAACCCTAAACCTTAAACCCTAAACTCTAAATTCAATACCCTAAACCCTAAACCCTAAACCCAATACACTAAACCCCAAACCCTAAACCCTCAACACAATACCCTAAACCCTAAACCCTAAACCCAATACCCTAAACCCTAAACCCTAAACCTTAAACACAATACCCTAAACCTTAAACCCTATACCCTAAACCCTATGCCCTAAACCCTAAACCCTAAACCCAATACCCTTAACCGTAAACCCTAACCCAATACCCTAAACTCTAAACCCTAAACCCTAACCCCAATACCCTAAACCCTAAACCCTAAACCCTAAACCAAATACCCTAAACCCTAAACCCAATACCCTAAACCCTAAGCCCTAAACCCTAAACCCTAAACCCAAAACCCAAAACCCAAACCCCAAAACCCAAAACCCAATACCCAAAACCCTAAACCCAAAACCCAATACCCTAAACCCTAAACCCTAAACCCTAAACCCTAAACCCTGAACCCTGAACCCTAAACACAATACCCTAAACTATAAACCCTAAGCCTTAAACCTAATACCATAAAACCCTAAACCCAATACCCTAAACCATAAATCATAAACCCTAAACCCTAAACCCAATACCCTAAACCCTAAACCCTAAACCGAATACCCTAAACCCAAAACCCTAAACCCTAAACCCTAAACCCTAAACCCTAAACCCTAAACCCTAAACCCAAAACCCAATACCCTAAACCATAAACCCTAAACCCTAAACCCAATACCCTAAACCCTAAACCCTAAACCCTAAACCGAATACCCTAAACCCTAAACCCAATACCCTAAACCCTAAACCCTAAACCCTAAACCTTAATCCCTAAACCCTAAACTCAATACCCTAAACCCTAAACCCTAAACCCAATACCGAGAGGAAAGGTTGATAATGAAATCGAAAACCCTGGAAATGCTTTTCTCTATCTGATAAAACCAAATTTTACTTTATGTTATTTTAATTACTTCTGTTATTGAAATTAGGAAATTAAACAAACCAAATCAACCTTTTCCAACTTCTAGTACCTAATTGATTTAAGTAGAGTTCTAGATTTGATTTTGAACAGTCCTGTGGATCGATACCTGACTAGACTATACGACAGGATTGTGCACTTGCAATCTTAGTCGGAAGTTAAATAAAGGTTAAAAGCTACAGCTTGCTGTAGTGAAACTTTGTGATACACTTTTGTGCGAACACTAAACCCTAAACCCTAAACCAAATACCCTAAACCCTAAACCCTAAAACCTAAACCCTAAACCCTAAACCCTAAACTCAATACCCTAAACCCTAAACCCTAAACCCTAAACCCTAAACCCTAAACCCTAAACCCTAAACCCTAAACCCTAAACCCTAAACCCTAAACCCTAAACCCTAAACCCTAAACCCTAAACCCTAAACCCCGTACCCTAAACCCTAAACCTAATACCCTAAACCCTTAACCCTAAGCCCAATATCCTAAACCCTAAACCCTAAACCCTAAACCCTAAACCCTAAACCCTAAACCCACAACCCTAAACCCTAAACCCAATTGCCTAAACCCTAAACCCAATACCCTAAGCCATAAACCCTAAACCCTAAACCCTAAACCCAATACCCTAAACACTAAACACTAAACCCTAAACCCTAAACCATAAGCCCTAAACCCTAAACCCAATACCCAATACCCAATATCCTAAACCATAAACCCTTAACCTTAAACCCATAACCCTAAACCCTAAACCCTAACCCTAAACCCCAAACCCAATACCCTAAACCCTAAACCCTAAACCCAATACCCAAAACCCTAAACCTTAAACCCAATACCCTAAACCCTAAACCCTAAACCCAAAACCCAATTCCCTAAACCCTAAACCCAATACCCTAAACCCTAAACCCTAAACCCTAAACCCAATACCCTAAACACTAAACACTAAACCCTAAACCCTAAACCCTAAACCCTAAACCCAAAACCCTAAACCCTAAACCCTTAACCCTAAACCCAATACCCCAAACCCTAAACCCTAAACACAATACCCTAAACCCTGAATCCTGAACCCTAAACACAATACCCTAAACTATAAACCCTAAGCCTTAAACCTAATACCATAAAACCGTAAACCCAATACCCTAAACCATAAATCCTAAACCCTAAACCCTAAACACAATACCCTAAACTATAAACCCTAAGCCTTAAACCTAATACCATAAAACCCTAAACCCAACACCCTAAACCATAAATCATAAACCCTAAACCCTAAAACCTAAACCCAATACCCTAAACCCTAAACCCTAAACCGAATACCCTAAACCCTAAACCCAATACCCTAAACCATAAACCCTAAACCCTAAACCCTAAACCCTAAACCCAATACCCTAAACCCTAAACCCAATACCCTAAACCCAAACCCTAAACCCTAAACCTTAAACCCTAAACTCTAAATTCAATACCCTAAACCCTAAACCCTAAACCCAATACACTAAACCCCAAACTCTAAACCCTCAACACAATACCCTAAACCCTAAACCCTAAACCCTAAACCCAATACCCTAAACCCTAAACCCTAAACCCTAAACCTTAAACACAATACCCTAAACCTTAAACCCTATACCCTAAACCCTATGCCCTAAACCCTAAACCCTAAACCCAATACCCTAAACCGTAAACCCTAACCCAATACCCTAAACTCTAAACCCTAAACCCTAACCCCAATACCCTAAACCCTAAACCCTAAACCCTAAACCCAATTCCCTAAACCCTAAACCCAATACCCTAAACCCTAAGCCCTAAACCCTAAACCCTAAACCCAAAACCCAAAACCCAAACCCCAAAACCCAAAACCCAATACCCAAAACCCTAAACCCAAAACCCAATACCCTAAACCCTAAACCCTAAACCCTAAACCCTGAACCCTGAACCCTAAACACAATACCCTAAACTATAAACCCTAAGCCTTAAACCTAATACCATAAAACCCTAAACCCAATACCCTAAACCATAAATCATAAACCCTAAACCCTAAACCCAATACCCTGAACCCTAAACCCTAAACCGAATACCCTAAACCCAAAACCCTAAACCCTAAACCCTAAACCCTAAACCCTAAACCCTAAACCCTTAACCCTAAGCCCAATATCCTAAACCCTAAACCCTAAACCCTAAACCCTAAACCCTAAACCCTAAACCCACAACCCTAAACCCTAAACCCAATTGCCTAAACCCTAAACCCAATACCCTAAGCCATAAACCCTAAACCCTAAACCCTAAACCCAATACCCTAAACACTAAACACTAAACCCTAAACCCTAAACCATAAGCCCTAAACCCTAAACCCAATACCCAATACCCAATATCCTAAACCATAAACCCTTAACCTTAAACCCATAACCCTAAACCCTAAACCCTAACCCTAAACCCCAAACCCAATACCCTAAACCCTAAACCCTAAACCCAATACCCAAAACCCTAAACCTTAAACCCAATACCCTAAACCCTAAACCCTAAACCCAAAACCCAATTCCCTAAACCCTAAACCCAATACCCTAAACCCTAAACCCTAAACCCTAAACCCAATACCCTAAACACTAAACACTAAACCCTAAACCCTAAACCCTAAACCCTAAACCCAAAACCCTAAACCCTAAACCCTTAACCCTAAACCCAATACCCCAAACCCTAAACCCTAAACACAATACCCTAAACCCTGAATCCTGAACCCTAAACACAATACCCTAAACTATAAACCCTAAGCCTTAAACCTAATACCATAAAACCGTAAACCCAATACCCTAAACCATAAATCCTAAACCCTAAACCCTAAACACAATACCCTAAACTATAAACCCTAAGCCTTAAACCTAATACCATAAAACCCTAAACCCAACACCCTAAACCATAAATCATAAACCCTAAACCCTAAAACCTAAACCCAATACCCTAAACCCTAAACCCTAAACCGAATACCCTAAACCCTAAACCCAATACCCTAAACCATAAACCCTAAACCCTAAACCCTAAACCCTAAACCCAATACCCTAAACCCTAAACCCAATACCCTAAACCCAAACCCTAAACCCTAAACCTTAAACCCTAAACTCTAAACCCTGAACCCTGAACCCTAAACACAATACCCTAAACTATAAACCCTAAGCCTTAAACCTAATACCATAAAACCCTAAACCCAATACCCTAAACCATAAATCATAAACCCTAAACCCTAAACCCAATACCCTGAACCCTAAACCCTAAACCGAATACCCTAAACCCAAAACCCTAAACCCTAAACCCTAAACCCTAAACCCTAAACCCTAAACCCTAAACCCAAAACCCAATACCCTAAACCATAAACCCTAAACCCTAAACCCAATACCCTAAACCCTAAACCCTAAACCCTAAACCGAATACCCTAAACCCTAAACCCAATACCCTAAACCCTAAACCCTAAACCTTAAACCCTAAACCCTAAACTCAATACCCTAAACCCTAAACCCTAAACCCAATACCGAGATGCAAGGTTGATAATGAAATCGAAAACCCTGGAAATGTTTTTCTCTATCTGATAAAACCAAATTTTACTTTATGTTATTTTAATTACTTCTGTTATTGAAATTAGGAAATTAAACAAACCAAATCAACCTTTTCCAACTTCTAGTACCTAATTGATTTAAGTAGAGTTCTAGATTTGATTTTGAACCGTCCTGTGGATCGATACCTGACTAGACTATACGACAGGATTGTGCACTTGCAATCTTAGTCGGAAGTTAAATAAAGGTTAAAAGCTACAGCTTGTTGTAGTGAAACTTTGTGATACACTTTTGTGCGAACACTAAACCCTAAACCCTAAACCAAATACCCTAAACCCTAAACCCTAAACCCTAAACCCTAAACCCTAAACCCAATACCCTAAACCCAATTCCCTAAACAATAAACCCTGAACCCTGAACCCTGAACCCTGAACCCTGAACCCTCAACCCTGAACCCTAAACCCTAAACTGTAAACCCTAAACCCTAAACACTAAACCCTAAACCCAATACCCAATACCCAATACCCTAAACCCTAAATCCTAAACCCAATACCCTAAACCTTAAACCCTAAACCCAATAACCCTAAATCCCAAACCCTAAACCCAATACCTACAACCCTAAACCCTAAACCCTAAACCCTAAACCCCGTACCCTAAACCCTAAACCTAATACCCTAAACCCTAAACCCTAAACCCTAAGCCCAATATCCTAAACCCTAAACCCTAAACCCTAAACCCTAAAGCCACAACCCTAAACCCAATTCCCTAAACCCTAAACCCAATACCCTAAGCCCTAAACCCTAAACCCTAAACCCTAATCCCAATACCCTAAACACTAAACACAAAACCCTAAACCCTAAACCCTAAACTCTAAACCCTAAACCCAATACCCAATACCCAATATCCTAAACCATAAACCCTTAACCTTAAACCCTAAACCCTAAGCCCTAAACCCTAACCCTAAACCCCAAACCCAATACCCTAAACCCTAAACCCTAAACCCAATACCCAAAACCCTAAACCTTAAACCCAATACCCTAAACCCTAAACCCTAAACCCTAAACCCTAAACCCAATTCCCTAAACCCTAAACCCAATACCCTAAACCCTAAACCCTAAACCCTAAACCCTAAACCCAATACCCTAAACCCTAAACCCTAAACCCCAAACCCCAAACCCCAAACCCCAAACCCCAAACCCCAAACCCCAAACCCCAAACCCCAAACCCCAAACCCCAAACCCCAAACCCCAAACCCCAAACCCCAAACCCCAAACCCCAAACCCCAAACCCCAAACCCCAAACCCTAAACCCTAAACCCTAAACCCTAAACACTAAACACTAAACCCTAAACCCTAAACCCAATACCCTAAACCCTAAACCCTAAACCCTAAACCCTAAACCCTATACCCTATACCCTAAATCCTACACCCTAAACGCTAAACGCTAATCCCTAAACCCTAAACCCAATACCCTAAACCCTAAACCCTAAACACAATACCCTAAACCCTAAACCCTGAACCCTGAACCCTAAACACAATACCCTAAACCCAGTACCCTAAACCATAAATCCTAAACCATAAACCCTAAACCCAATACCCTAAACCCTAAACCCTAAACCGAATACCCTAAACCCTAAACCCAATACCCTAAACCATAAACCCTAAACCCTAAACCCAATACCCTAAACCCTAATCCCTAAGCCCTAAACTGAATACCCTAAACCCTAAACCAAATACCCTAAACCCTAAACCCTAAACCCCAAACCTTAAATGCAAAACCCTAAACTAAATACCCTATAGCCTAAACCCTAAACCCAATACCCTAAACCCCAAACCTTAAACCCTCAACCCAATACCCTAAACCCTAAACCCTAAACCCTAAACCCAATACCCTAAACCCTAAACCCTAAACCTTAAACCCTATACCCTAAACCCAATACCCTAAACCGTAAACCCTAACCCAATACCCTAAACTCTAAACCCTAAACCCTAAACCCTAAACCCTAAACCCTAAACCCAATACCCTAAACCCTAAACCCTAAACCCTAAACCCAATACCCTAAACCCTAAACCCAATACCCTAAAACCTAAGCCCTAAACCCTAAACCCAAAACCCAAAACCCAAACCCCAAAACCCAATACCCAAAACCCTAAACCCTAAATCCAATACCCTAAACCCAATACCTTAAACCCTAAACCCATTACCCTAAACCCTAAACCCAAAACCCAAAACCCAAAACCCTAATTGTTTGCATATGAGAGATTTGGGGTGCAGCAGGCCTCTGATTGTTTGCATATGAGAGATTTGGGTGGTTTCGGTTGTTCGGATGGTATGTATGTAGGCGGGCTGAGTTCGAAAGATGTTATCGATTGCGTTTGCTTGCTCTATTTCTTCCTCAGTTTCCGTCACATTCATACATTCGGTCATCTCATGCGCTCCTCCACAATTGCCATATGCTGTTGCGGCATTGACTGCTGCTACCGTTCGCTGCTTGGTTTGCTTGTTGAGTGCCATTTACAAAGCATCAATTTTTGCGCTCAGCATGGATATATCATCTACTTGGTGCATGCCAGGTGTTGGAGTTGGCTTCTTTCGCTCAGGGATCCAGTAGTGTTGGTTGATTACAATCTCTTCAATTAGGTTATAAGCCTCGTCAGGTTCCTTGTTCATGATTGCTCCTTCTGCGGAAGCATCAATAGACAACCTATCAGTAGGTTTAGACCATTATAAAAAGTTTGGACAATCAGCCATCTTTCTAGACCATGATGTGGACAACACCTTAACATATCCTTATATCCATCTCATGCCTCACACAATGTTTCACCATCCCTTTGTTCAAAATTAGTAATTGCATTTCTAAACCTCGAAGTTTTAGATGGTAGAAAATATTTTGCAATAAACACATTAAACAATTGGTCCCAAGTTTGAATGGAATTGGCCGGTAAGAAAAACAACCATGCTCTTGCTTTATCTTTTAATGAGAATTGAAATAACCTTAGCCTGATTGCTTCATCGGTAACTCCGTTGATCTTTATCGTCTCGCATATCCCTAGGAAAATTGACAAGTGAAGATGTGGATCTTCATGTGGAAGTCCTCCAAATTGCTGTTGCGAAACCATATTTATGAGAGCAGGTTTGATCTCAAAATTACGGTTCGTAACAGTTGGCGGGTTTATGCTAAAATTACGGTTCGCAATAGTCTCGTAGAAGTTTGGGTCTTGCTGCAGCGTGAACTTCGTTATCACCATTGTTTTGTCTTCCATTGTTGATCGGTTCGTTCGGTGGGATATTCATGTTGATCGAATCTGAGTCTTCTTCGCTTTCAGAATTACTCGATGAAGAACTATGATTGGTTCTTATCGGTGATTTGGAAGCGAATTGTCCTCTCCTACTAGCTATCCTCTCTGATCTTCGTACGAATGATTCGGCCAGCGTGCAGTGCCCTAAAAAGAAAAGAAAATCTGAAAATTAAACTAAAAACTGAAAATAAAAAGAAAATAAAAAAAAATTGAAAATAAAAGAAAAATAAAAATGCAGAAAATAAAAAGAAATCTAGGCGTTTCTAATTAATTGGATTCAATGGTCAAAGCAAGGGCGTCTCGCGAGGCCTTGCACAATGAACCGTTATTCCCCGGCAACGGAGCCAAAAAGCTTGATCACTCAAAAGAGAGCAATGTTTCTTTTGATATTTATAAACTCGGAAATGCTATCGGTTCGGACTGCAAGCGCACAATCCTATCGAGTAGTATGTTCGAGGTCGATCCACAATGAATATTGGTTCAATGCTTTGAGCGATCGAATCACAATCTTTCGAAGGTTAGATGAAATCTGAAAATTGAGAGATGTTTTGATCAATGTAAATTAGGAAGCAATTAAAAGTAATTAAAATAAAGATAGAGATGAGGATTCCTAGGGTTTCGGCACACAATTGCCACTCAATCCGCCTTGACAATATATTCCTGTTGCGTCTGATTTCCTGTTGTTGTTTAATGAAAGACACCACATAGGTCACTACGATTTATGTTATGCAAGAATGACAGATCTTTCACCGAGATTCTACATAGGACACTGCGATTTTCCTTACGCAAATGTCTGATCTCTCAAATACCCCAAATTACTACACATATCACTGCGATTTACCTTACGCAAGTGATGAAATTTGGTACGCATTTTGTTGGTCTGGTTTATGGTTTCCCCGCTAAGGTTTTCTTCACATAAACCTAATAGATCTCAACGAGGCTAATTCATACAAATAGTTTCTCTTACCATTAAAGTACTGTCACTACCCTAACGGACTCAAACTAGATCATTGAAGTTAGATGAAGAGATAATAAATCACAAAAGTATTTTGTTTCAACAACAAAAAATCATAATCAACAGAAATATATATATCAAAACATCAAGAGTAACAAGATTTACTGCCTAGCCCTAAGAAAAGGAACTTAGCCGCGGAACGGCATTGTTACAAGCACTCCTCTCTTCTCACTTTAATCAAATCTAACCCTAATTACAAAGATAAGTTATTCTTCTACCCAGGGGCCTTATATAGGAGTGGAGGGACGTCTGGAGGTTGAGTACGGGCTAAGAAACTGATCTGGAAACAGCTGTCGGCAGTTATTCCCCAAGAGGCGCCTTCGGTTACGGATCGTATTGGGCAATACGGTCCGTATTAGGACCTTGACGGTTAGGGTTTAATGCTCACAGTGCTATCTCTGGTCTGTGCTAGGCCTGGACTGTATTAGGCAATACGGACCGTAACAAAGACTTAGTCGATGAGCATCGCTGATCCGATTGACCCGATTCTAGCTCTATTTGGTGTAAAATAGTCCCAAAACCTGTTTTCTGCAATAAAACATAAAGAAGGGTGACAGTAGCCTTTTTCTTTAATTAATTAAACATAAGTGTGAGAAAATATGCAAAACCTAAGCCAAAACCCTACGTAAATCATCATTATTTTGACTCTGATCAGCATGTCATATTATGACATTTTATTTTAGTATTTCATCTCATGTATTTTATCTAATACATCATTATGAAATATAAAATACTTGTTGTTTCTCTTCAGTTGGTGTGACCGTACAGTGGATCTATGTCATCTTGGCAATAATATAAAACTTTATATTATTGACTATAAAAGTATCTATCATTACATTATAGTTATCCAAACGACATATTAATCATTTACTCAATCCACTATTTCTTTGTCTATCCTTGTCACATGATATTATGAATAATATGCAAAATAGGATCGTGTCATTCTTGCATTATATTATTTTCTTGGTCTCTCAAGTGAATTATAATTATAACTACATCAGTTATATTGCATGCGATATAATTTCACTTTACTAAGGGGCCCAGTATTATCATAACTCAAATTAAGGGACAATGATAATATTAACATATAGATTTCTCCCGCACAAGTTGTACACAATGAACTACTATTTTATTTCTATTATAAGATAGTATTTAAATAGCAATCACATTATATACTTCTCATGTGAAAAACCTACACATCTCATATCTAAGATTCCAAAGACACAATGGAAACATTAATGACACAAAACACAATTCATATAATGTTCCATTTATTTAGGTCATGTTCAATATATAAAATACATATTTATATATTCATGTTATTAAATGATAATGCTTTATCAACAGTTATATAACTTCAATGTACTTTAATCGACATGACAATATTTCTTGGTAATTAATGTTCCTCCTTAATTATCACGATTGTGAACATATTTAGTGATTAAATATTTCTCATCTTTGGAGTTCTATGGTTCAAGACCAAGAGCATCTTCTTGAACACTTCCAAAGATATAACATATAAATCTCAAGAAACATGAATAATAACATTCGTAATAAAATCATGAACAACATATAAATTATTATTCAAAATATAACTTTCAAAACACACATTCTTCAGTTATGCAATTTCCTAATTACAGTTCAGAGAGGATTAAACATGCTCTAATGCAGCTACAAAATTTAAAGTACGGATGACAGGTCAAGTGGTTGACTGGTAAGAGTACGCCACGAAGAAAATAATGCAGATATCCCACACCTGATAGCAAGTAGTGGTCGTGCGCAAGTTAATGATCTCCGCAATATGCTCGATCCTCACCTGCTCTGGTATAGTCATCAGCGGGATCGTACCACGGGTCGGAATCAACGTAGGTCTACTGACCCGAAAGAGGAGAAATCGCAAGAGGCAAGGAAATCAACCGGCTTCAAGGCACTGCCTCGCTCCCGACCTTGAAAAAGAAACCAGTAAGCAACCACCAAGAAGGGCTCCGCCAGGCACCAGAAAATCACCAAGCAAAGCTTCAAGGCAACCGATTAACAACACAAGCACACAAAACCCTAGGGTTTTGAGTATCGCAAGCAACAAGGCAAACAGAAATGAGAGAGAGATATGGTTCTCAGCACATGAGCGATGGAAAAAGAGAGTGTTACCACCGAAAAGGTATTGTACAAAGTTTCAGTACAGCAAGCTGTACCTTTTAACCTTAAAATACACTTCTGGTTCAGACTGCAAGTATACAATCCTACCGCGTAGTATATCGTCGGGTAACGATCACAGGGACGGTTCAAATGTTATCCGGACTCTACTTAGGTTAATTAAAAACTAGAAGTTGGAAAGGGTTGATTTTGGTTATTTAATATTCCTACAGATTCAAGAGTAGTAATAAAGTGCAAGAAAGAAGATTAAACTGGTTTTAATCGATAAATAAAAGCGTTCCCAAGGTTAAGACTTCATCTCAGTTTTGCCCTCTGGCTGTCCTGTCCGGGCCGTGTCATTTCCTACACGGGCCGTATCAGTTTACACGGGTCGTGTCATTTTGCTACACGGTCCGTGTCAGCCTCGGGTTAATGCAGCAGCTACTGTTTCTTTGTATCGTTCCTTTGTGTAGGGTTCTACTGACCGGACCTAATGTTTCTGGACCTCAACTGTCGTTTTGTTGGTTCATCAACTTGGTACGGAAACTGCAATATATGCCCTCGTCGGGTTCTAGACCTCAACTTTCGTGTGTTGGTCCCTACTACCTAGTTGCTTGATTGGTATACTAAAGGTAACTCCTATCCGTCGACAGAGAGTAATTTTCGCCTTTCGGTTACTACTTGGTTTCACCTTTCGGGTCACAAATCCTACCTCATGTACTTAGTTTGGTTGAGAGACGTTAAAGGGCTATAATGCCTTCTAGATGTGGCCATTCATCTAGTGGCAAACCAATATAAGTCAAACACTTCAATCTAAGCAAATTAAAATACTACTCAATCAATCAAACACAAATTTCAATACAAAGATTCAATAACTAGCATGCAAGACAAAATATTCGATTACATCAAAACCCTAGAAACAAAGTAAATTACTCACTCATGGTTCTAAAACAGTAAATACAAATAGAGATAGAGTTGATCATGACAAAACCCAAAGCACAAAGAAGATCAATCGAAAACTTGTGTCTTTTGGTTCTCAACTCCGCCTCCAAGCTTAGCCACCAAAGACAAACCCTAGAATGTGCTCTCCTGTTCCAGAATGACCTTCTCTGGAGAGAAATCCCGATTATCTGCTTAATTGGTCGACCTTCCTTCAATAGCCTTCTTTCCAGATTTCTAGATCTGTTTCCGAAATTGCTTGACACGGGCCGTGTCAAATCTGTCCGGCCCGTGTAACCTGTGTACTTAGCTCAAATTGTAGATCTTCTCACAAGCTTTCCGAAAAGTGGTCATACACTCAAAACGGAGTTACGAGTCAAAAGTTATGACTGTTTTAAGTTCGGGTGCTGAAATTTCAGCATCATATGGATGATGTCCTGGTCGTGTCTGTGGTCGAGTCGAGGTTGACACGGGCCGTGTAGAATGTGACACAGGCCGTGTAGAGACTTCAGAATTCCAGATTTCTCCTCAATTTCGCCCGAATCCTGCAAAATAAGAATAAACTTGCAGCAGTACCACATTCTAAAGATATTCAATGAAATACAACTGATTTAATAGATTTAAACACATGTTTGGTACAGAAATTGGTCGGAATTATAGGTCAAATAACGAGACATCAAATTCCCCCAAGCTGAAATCTTGCTTGTCCTCAAGCAAAAATCCCAACTTAGGAATCGGGTCGGTCTTTGGATTACCTAAATGCAAATTAAACTCTAAGTGCGAAAAGTTTACGTGAGCTTGTTATTGTTAAGAATCTTGAGAATCCTCTTGAATGACAATTTGGAGTTACTTGATAAACTTTGATTCACCTCACAAATTGACTAATCAAATTTCATATTTTGAGATGCTTCAACATTTGCCAAAACTAATTGCTCAAATCGATCAATCTTTCATTCTTATACTGAAACTATGCCCTCATTTGTGGTGATTTTTTCCTTTTTACCCCCCAAGCTTGGAACAAGCTTAGGTTAGAAAGTCGCGGACTTCGTGTGTTGATGTATGCAAAAGTTTCTTTCTTTTCCAAGTTTGGGAGACGAGCTCAAAGGCGCCCAACAGGACTTATTGCCAGTACTCTTATATTCTCCATCTTTTCATTTTAATTCATCACTTTGTTATATATTGTTTTCGCATACACCATGAATACACACATCCAATGGTATTCTTTCATACCAATGGATATCCCAATCATTCCTTATTTAAAATCCCCATTTCCCTATTTAAAAAGGCACAGTTCAGTTTCAAAATTGATTTTCGATACAGTTCAAGTTTTCTTTTTGTCAATTTATCAAAACATCCCATCTTAAGTAGTTATTTGATCAATTATGGGGTTATTTCCAATTCTCAAGGTAATCCAACTCACAAACAAAAGTTTTCAAACAAGTCCCTAATCCAAGCAATCACACAAATTTATCACCTAAAAGTGCAAGAAAAAGTAAACACGATCTAAGAAAAGGTAAATTTTTTAAAAATGACCTAAATAAAACCTAAGATACAAAGTTCTCCCCCCCAAGCTTAATCTGAGCATTGTCCTCAATGCTTCAAGATAGATAGATAGAAAATAAAACCTGGGGAAAAGAAAACACACCTGATCAGTAGTCTGGAGGAATTGTGCACGGACCGTGTGAGTTGGAGTGCGGTCCGTGTGCCTTGCTGAACTTTGAAGGCCAAAAATTGATGGCTGAGCCTGTCAGCTTCCCGATCAAGTACCTGATCACAGCTTGCTGAGCTTTGAAGTCCTCCAAGAATGTAGCAGTGCGATCCGGGTCGAGGTTAGGAATGAGAAATTTCGATTCTCGTTTGACCTGTTTTGGCTGAGCCTGTGCATGGACTGTGTGCTCTATGTGCGGTCCGTGTGGAATCTTCTCAGATGGGAGTGCACGGGCCGTGTGCGGGATGTCCGGCCCGTGTGCTGGTTCCACTGGGCCAGTTGTAAATGAGTCTGCCGCACACACCTTCCCTTTAGCATCTTTCTTCTCCTGCAATTCGGACAAATAATCAGGGTAATTTTTAAAAGAGTTACCGTATTGCTCCCGGAGTTGCTCCTTGGCCAATTGATCAACCATGTCGACCGCGCAGCATGTCACCGGGTCGGATGGATACTTCATGGCTTGGTTTAGGTTGAACTGAACTTTCTCGTCCCCAATCCGTAGGGTCAGAGTTCCCTCCTTCACGTCCATGAGTGCCCCTGCTGTTCTGAGGAAAGGCCGTCCCAATATGATCGGGATTTCCTTGTCCTCCTTCATCTCCATCACCACAAAATCAACGGGCACATAGAACTTTCCAACTCGAACTGGCACATCTTCCACTATTCCAAGTGGTCGCCTCACAGAAGAGTCTGCCAGCTGCAAAGTCATTCGCGTAGGTTTGAGCTCACCTACCCCCATGCGATCGAAGATTGTGCGTGGCATGAGACTCACGCTAGCCCCCAAGTCACATAGGGCCTTCTTGATTGTGGCTTTCCCGATTGTGCAAGGAATGGAGAATTTGCCGGGATCTTCCAGTTTGGGCGGGAGCTCATTTCTGAAAATTGCACTGCACTGTTCTGTTAATCTCACCGTCTCGTGTCCCCCCAAACTTCGCTTGTTCGAGAGGATGTCCTTGAGAAACCTGGCATAAGTTGGCATCTGAGTCAATGCCTCGGTGAATGGGATGGTGATGTGCAGCTGCTTGATGACTTGAATGAACTTGGCGAACTGATCATTGAGCCTGTGCTCAGCTAGTCTCTGTGGGAAAGGTACAGGTGGCCGGTAAGGTGGCAGTTTCTCAGCCCCCTTCCTTCTCTGGTTGTCAGCCTCCTTAGACACGGCCCGCGTGTCCGTCATGCGGCTCGCGTTCATAGGTTCTTCAGCAATGACTGCTGATCGAGTCAGTTCGACGCGGCCAGAGTTCTCTTCTTCAGGAGGTGGCACGGGGCGCGTGTAAGTGACGCGACCCGCGTGCTTTGCGGGCTGGTCTGTTGGCTTGGGTGGTTCCTGACATTGAGTCCCGCTTCTCAATGTTATTTCTTTGATCTCCTCTCTCGGGTTAAGCTCTGGCTGGCTGGGGAGCTTCCCATGTGGTGGTTGGCTAGAGGTGGCTCGGTGACTCAATTGTTCCTCCATCATCTTGTTGTGAGCAGCTAGACCGGCCATTTGTGCACTCATCGCTTGCATCTGCTCAAACATCATCTGATTCATTTTGCTTTGCTCGTTCATGAAATCAGTGACAGCAGAAGTGATGTACAGCTCTGGTGGTGGAGGTTGTGGCTCCCGGTTGTTGAAAGATGCATTCTGATAGAAGTTTCGGTTGTCGCTGCTTGAGGGGTTGTTGAATGGCGCAGAGTTGTTTTGCTTCCACCTCCAGTTTTGTTGCTCAACCGGGTCTTTGCAGTAGGTTCGGTTGAATTGAGGTTTTGGAAAGTAGGATGGCTCGCTGTTGAGAGAGTTGATTTGCTCGGTCTCTCCATCCCTTTGCGCTAATGGGCAATGCTCGTAAGAGTGCCCTCTATCACCACACATGGCACAAGACTGTGGTTGATGGTTGCTGACTGATTTGGCGCTCATCTTGTCGAATGCCTTTTGCATGGCATCCATTTTGGCGGTTAAAGCTGTGATCTGATCTACTTCGAATCGGCCGCCTCCTCCAGGTCTAGAATTGTCGCGACCGGACCACTGTTGGTTCTGAGCCATGTTGTCGATTAAGTTCATTGCTTCAAGAGGCTCTCTTTCCATTAGCGCTCCACCTGCAACAGCATCAACAGAAGTGCGAGTGCTTTCTGTTAGCCCATCATAAAAAGTTTGAATTAACAACCAGTCAGGAATACCATGGTGTGGACAAGAATATTGTAACTCCCTAAACCTTTCCCATGCTTTGTTTAGGGGTTCATCAGACCTTTGCCTAAAGCTGGTCAATTGGGTTCTTACCTTGGCAGTTCTTTTATGTGGGAAAAACCTAGTCAGAAATGAGTTGGACAATTCCCTCCAGTTGGTAATAGAATCCCTTGGTAGTGACCCTAACCACTTTTTGGCCTTATCCCTAAGAGTGAAAGGAAACAATGCAAATCTAATATAATCAGATGTTGCCCCATTGGTCTTACTTGTGGTGCAACATTCAAGAAAAGTTTGGAGATGGGCATGTGGATCCTCGTGATCCAAGCCATGAAAGGTGTTTTGTTGAACAATGTTGACACCTCCCGGATTGAAGTTCGGTTGTTGCCCCACTATTCTCGGGAGTCTGATCGCTCCCCTCACATCTCCTGCCCTTGGCACATTGAATTCCTTCAGAGTTCTCGGGACAAAGTCAGTCATGTCATCATCAGAGTCGCGGTCACCATGCGGCTCCTCATCTCTGTCCTCCCCGTTTTGGCTCATGTCTCTGTCTGGATCAGAGTGTACGGACCGTGTCTCGTCTGTACGGCCCGTGTCTGGGGGTGGTTGTGCAGAAGCAGTGGCTCCTGCGAGGGCTGTGCGGGCCGTGTTCAAATCTGTGCGGCCCGTGTCAGGTGCTGGCCCTCTGCTCCTCAGCTGGTAATCACCCGTCGGAGGTGGGTTTAAAGCCAGCGTGTACCTGTAAGAGAGAAAAGTAAAGGAAAAGATACAGATTAAAATCTAGATTAATTAAAATAAGTAAAAATCCAGAAAATAAATGATGCCGTCCCCGGCAACGGCGCCAAAAACATGTTACCACCGAAAAGGTATAGTACAAAGTTTCAGTACAGCAAGCTGTACCTTTTAACCTTAAAATACACTTCTGGTTCAGACTGCAAGTGTACAATCCTACCGCGTAGTATATCGTCGGGTAACGATCACAGGGACGGTTCAAATGTTATCCGGACTCTACTTAGGTTAATTAAAAACTAGAAGTTGGAAAGGGTTGATTTTGGTTATTTAATATTCCTACAGATTCAAGAGTAGCAATAAAGTGCAAGAAAGAAGATTAAACTGGTTTTAATCGATAAATAAAAGCGTTCCCAAGGTTAAGACTTCATCTCAGTTTTGCCCTCTGGCTGTCCTGTCCGGGCCGTGTCATTTCCTACACGGGCCGTATCAGTTTACATGGGTCGTGTCATTTTGCTACACGGTCCGTGTCAGCCTCGGGTTAATGCAGCAGCTACTGTTTCTTTGTATCGTTCCTTTGTGTATGGTTCTACTGACCGGACCTAATGTTTCTGGACCTCAACTGTCGTTTTGTTGGTTCATCAACTTGGTACGGAAACTGCAATATATGCCCTCGTCGGGTTCTAGACCTCAACTTTCGTGTGTTGGTCCCTACTACCTAGTTGCTTGATTGGTATACTAAAGGTAACTCCTATCCGTCGACAGAGAGTAATTTTCGCCTTTCGGTTACTACTTGGTTTCACCTTTCGGGTCACAAATCCTACCTCATGTACTTAGTTTGGTTGAGAGACGTTAAAGGGCTATATGCCTTCTAGATGTGGCCATTCATCTAGTGGCAAACCAATATAAGTCAAACACTTCAATCTAAGCAAATTAAAATACTACTCAATCAATCAAACACAAATTTCAATACAAAGATTCAATAACTAGCATGCAAGACAAAACATTCGATTACATCAAAACCCTAGAAACAAAGTAAATTACTCACTCATGGTTCTAAAACAGTAAATACAAATAGAGATAGAGTTGATCATGACAAAACCCAAAGCACAAAGAAGATCAATCGAAAACTTGTGTCTTTCGGTTCTCAACTCCGCCTCCAAGCTTAGCCGCCAAAGACAAACCCTAGAATGTGCTCTCCTGTTCCAGAATGACCTTCTCTGGAGAGAAATCCCGATTATCTGCTTAATTGGTCGACCTTCCTTCAATAGCCTTCTTTCCAGATTTCTAGATCTGTTTCCGAAATTGCTTGACACGGGCCGTGTCAAATCTGTCCGGCCCTTGTAACCTGTGTACTTAGCTCAAATTGTAGATCTTCTCACAAGCTTTCCGAAAAGTGGTCATACACTCAAAACAGAGTTACGAGTCAAAAGTTATGACTGTTTTAAGTTCGGGTGCTGAAATTTCAGCATCATATGGATGGTGTCCTGGTCGTGTCTGTGGTCGAGTCGAGGTTGACACGGGCCGTGTAGAATGTGACACAGGCCGTGTAGAGACTTCAGAATTCCAGATTTCTCCTCGATTTCGCCCGAATCCTGCAAAATAAGAATAAACTTGCAGCAGTACCACATTCTAAAGATATTCAATGAAATACAACTGATTTAATAGATTTAAACACATGTTTGGTACAGAAATTGGTCGGAATTATAGGTCAAATAACGAGACATCAGAGAGAGAGAGTGAGAAAGAGAGTGAGGTAAGGAGACAGCGAGAGAGGAAGAGAGGGAGGGGTATAGGGGATTCGGCCTGGACCCGAAATTAATCCCAAAATTCAATTTTTAACCTTTCAAGTTCGATCTGAGTTGTCAAGGGTGTAGCGGGTCAATTATTCCAAATTCAAACTTAATTTCTTACTCTCATCGAGAAATCACAACTTCATCTGATTTACGAAATTTTCTCTAAATCGATCGAAACCATTATTAGAATAAATATTTGTCTACGTCGTTCGGTTATTTTATTCGTTCAATTAATATCAAATTAGAAAATCATATTTACTAAATTTGATCTAGAATTCGTAAATCCTAAATTGAGTTAATCATGCAATTTAATATAATCTAATTTGTAACATTTTGCGAATTGTACGTTAGATTAACAACATAACTATATAGTTTAACTATTTTATTTAATTATCAAATTTCAAATTTGTTAAGTTTTAAATTTAAATTTAAGATTGGTAGAACTACAAATTGATTTAAGTAATCAATTTATAAATTCTTCATCATCAGATTAATTATTTAATCTTCGTTTTGAGTTAATTAATTAACTCAAGTTTTAATTAGTTGTAAAACTCGATCATTAGACTAATTAATTAGGTTTAAACTTTCGGGTTATAACAATATAGACTTATAGGTCGGTTATAATCTCGTACGGACGTCCCGAATAGGCTTGTCACACAGGCCGGTAAGTCAGTTATAATCTCGTACTCGAATGGACTTGTCACGCAGGCCGATAAGTCGGTTATAACTCTGTACGACAGTCTGAACGGACTAGCGAGTGAACTTGTAAGCCAATTGTGATTCCGTACAGCCGTCCCGAATGAACTTGCTTAAAAAGACTTACTATCTGAACTTGATACTTAACCCCATAATGATATACATGGCCCTATCAGATTTAGTCTCAAACAAGGCCTAAAGAAATTCGGTATATATTGCAGATACATGAGGTCTATTTTGAGATTCACGCCAGAATTAAAAAAAAAAAAAACAGTCTGAATTTAATTCTGCCCTGCGGATCCGAATTCGCCATGTCACTGAAAATGAAAGACACGAACATCAAGTTCCCCAAATAATAGCAGGGGGAAAAATTGTTTACGCCAGGTGCACTTTAAAGCAATATCCTGCTTTAAATTATTCGATTAAATTTATGGTAAAAAAAATCAATCACGTGACTTTGAAGATTACTCCTGCTTTAGGTGTTTGTAATAGTCTGTGCTCCCTGCGCATCTGCAATATATGAGCTAAATTCATCATGCCCGAGCCGCGCGATTAGAATTCGGCGAGCTAAATCCATCTGGATTCCAAGATACCTGACCGAGTATATTTAGCTCCCAGTCCAGCCGAGCGGTTGGAATTCTACTTTGAGATTCGTCTCTGATTAAAACTGACGACTGAGATCTCATTGTACTCAGTCAGGTATTGCCGTGGATCTGAATTCCGAGGTTTCTGTGTTTTAATAGAGAGAGACAAGAAAGTGGGGTTCTACTTCTACTGCTCTAGTATGCTAATTAATTCATCAAAAATTAGATAAATTCTCACAAAATGCTTGCCAAAATTGATGCTCTTATAACATCGAAACCCAAACCCTAGAGCTAGTAGCGTCAATTCACCATCAACCTCGGTTTTCTTCAGAGCTTTATCTCCCGGTGCCTCATTCTCTGGTAAAAAATATTTTTCTTAGATCTGGTTAAACTTGAAATTGATTTTCCTTCATTTCGGATTTTTCTTCGTTTTTTTTGTCAAAATTACTGTAGGAACGCTACTTAATTCATTTTTATCAAATCTTCTCTCTCTCTATTTCAGGTGATCAAAGATCGTTTTTTTTTCAAGGGATTAGATATGGGTAGGCCGAGAAAATCAACTCAAGCTGCGCAGGACAATACAACAGTGCTAGATGTAAAACCGATTCGAACCCTAGCTCCTATGTTTCCTGCCCCGCTAGGGTTTCACACCTCCACACCTCCAAACAACCCCTCCTTTATGTGTGTTACCCCCTTTGGTGCACCAAATGCTGAGTCCGGGACCAACCCGCCGGGCTTCACCCCTGGACAAATGCCGCCACCAATGTTTTTAATGGGTGCATCTGGTGCACCTACACCACAAGTCCTGAAAAGTCCCAAGTTGAAAAGAACTGTCTTAAACCCAACTGCTGTTCAAATGCAAACCCCACCTGTCTCGACTGGAGAGGTCAAGAAACGTAGAGGTCGAAAGCGCAAGAGTGAGCTGATTACTCCTGTTCAAACGGAGACCCCTCCTGTCTCGACTGGAGAGGTCAAGAAGCGTAGAGGTCGAAAGCGCAAGAGTGAGCTGAATATTTCCTAATACAGCCAGGGGCTGAGGTGCCGGGCTCCCCCTTTAAATTTAAAATTTCCATTTTTTCTTCTTTTAGACTTTTTTAATTTTTGCAAGTATTAGTACTTCTTAGACCCCTTGTAAAATAAATTTCATTACACTATCTTCTATCTTCTTTGCCCTCCTCCCCCCATCCCCCTCTTTATGCCCAATCTCAGTTCTCTTGCTCCGGTACGGATACAATCAGTATAACAAGTGCATCAACTGGCAAGAAAGGTACTAATTTTGTCGTTTTGTGACTGATTTGAGATGAAAAATGGAAAATACCACCGTATTTCTTCAGCGAGTTGTTGACTGGACAGTTCCAGTAGGCATGTTCTGACAGTGTCCAATGGTTAGGAATTTGTTACGATCCCAGGGATGCTGCGATGAAATTAAATTTCGTTGTAAGTGTGAAAAACATGGGGAATGTGTCGAGTTATATTAATCATAGCTGCTCGCTAAATTTGTTTTGGCAACCTGTGGCGCATGGTCATACTGACGAGTGGCATTCTCATGTTGCAATTTTTTTGCCATGAATAATCATGTAGCAGCTATGACTGAGCTGGCATATGATTATGGTCTGAGTGAAGAGGAAAATACCAAGAGGAAGACATGTCTGTGCAGGTCCACAAGTGCAGAGGTGTTTGGTTGAGATTGAGTTCTCAGTTCTCGCGAAATAGGTTAGTTGTCACATTCATACATCTTTTTTTATTGGGTCCTGAAGTATAGTTTTGCAGTTTTGCTTAGATATCATGCACATAAGGTGTTTTTAATGGAAACCAACTGCTGTTATTATGTTGGTTTGCTTTCCAATGGTAACCTCCTCATGTGATAAGGTCTTTTTGCCTGGGTCATGCACACTTGTACAAATGAGTAATTTATTAAATGCCCAGAGTGGGTTCAATTGTAACCTCACATTCGTAGAACATGCAAAAAAGAAAAAAAAAATAATACACAGTATCTATCTGTTGGTAAGGCAAGGAAATTCTTGATAAATTCTTATGTTGACTTTATAATTGAGCCTGTCAGTGTGTGTAGAAGAATACACAGTATCTATCTGTTGGTACAAGTTTGGAGTTGTTTCTTACTCGCAGCTTTTGCCATCTCTATTGTTAGTGTGGGTTCTATAATTAATCAGGCTTCGTTTCAGGTTTAAGTCCACATTAAACAATGAAGTTAGGAACTGATCCTTATACCTTCGTGCCAGCCACTGCTTAATAAATATCGTACCATTTCAGGATGCTTTGTAAAGGAAATATGATGCCTGATGTTTGAAGAAAAGTATTGGGAGAGACTTAGTGTGTGTGTGTGGGGGGGTGTGGGGGTGGGTGAGGGGGGATGTTGTACAGATTTTGTCAATTTTAGGTTTTTGTGGATTCTCTAGCCTTTATTTATCCTGTTGTGTTTTGCAAAGCGCTTATTATGGCAACTGAAACCATTATTTGCTCTCGATTTTGCAATTATGGCAACTGAAACCATTTTACAAACGTAAAATAGTAAACAATACATAAGAAACGAAATATAAAGATGAACTACTTCCAATATTGTCCAAAATCCAAAGCAGTAGAAAATATTTCAATTTTAAAATCCGATACGTCAAAATTACCAATGGTTCGACTGCTGTTCGACAAAATCTGAAGAACCAGTTAATTTTCTAATTTCATCCTCTGAGGTAGTTAACTATTTTTATGCTCAAGTCCATCATTAACCAAAACACTTTTTTCTCAGAAGCTGAGAAAACCTATATTCGTTTTTATCACCAGAATCCATATCCAAAAAACTTTTATCTTGGTCCTGCTAGGTGGTAGCAACTAACCGATTCAAAATATTGAGCTACATCTATCACATAGCCACGGCAATTGGTTCCAAGCCACAGAACCTCTCAAACAATAAGACAATATTTGTCAAGAAATAACATTTGTCTTTTATGTTCTTTTAGTTGTATTTTATTTTTTACTGGTTGTTTTTCATCTTCTTCTAATTGTCTTTTATTTTATTTCAGTTGTTTTTCATCTTGTATTGATTGTCTTTCATTTTGTTTTAGTTGTCTTTCATCTTGTATTGGTTGTCTTTCAAGCTCTTCTAATTATTTTTCATCTTCAACAAGTTGTTTTTTATATTTTTCTAGTTGTATTTCCCATCTACTAGTTTTTTATCTTCTTCTGATTGTCTTTTATTTTGTACTGGTTGTCTTTCGGGTTCAATTGGTTGTCTTTCGTCTTCTTCTAGTTGTCTTTCATCTTGATCTTATATTGATTGTCTTTCATCTTCTTCCAATTGCCTTTCATGTTCTTTTAGTTGTCAAGAAGATGAAAAACAATTAGAAGAAGATAAAAAATAACTAGAAGAAGATGAAAAACGATAAGTAAAACAGGAAAAACATCCAGTACAAGATGAAAGACAGTGAGAAGAACAATAAAGACAACATGTACAAGATGAATAACAACCAGTAGAAGATAAAAAACAACCAGAAGAAGATGAAAAACAACTAGAATAACATGAAAGACAACCAGTACAATGACAACTAGAAAAAGATGTAAGGCAACTACAAAAAGATGAAATATAACTAGAAAAAGAATATGAAAGACAACTTGAAGAAAATTAAAAATAACTAGTACAAGATAAAAGACAACCAGTACAAGATAAAAGAAGATGAAAGACAGCCAGTAGAAGATGAAAGAAAACTCAAAAAAGATGAAAAACAACCAGTACAAGATAAAAAAACAACAAGAAAAAAAAATAAAAAACATCTAGAAAAAAATGAAACACAACCAGTAGAAGGTGAAAAACAACTAGAAAAAGATGAATGACAACTAGAAGAAGATTAAAAACAACTAGAATAACATGAAATACAACTAGAAGAAGATGAAAGACAACTTGAAGAACATAAAAGATAATATGTACAGTAAGAGCATGAAAGACAACCAGTACAAGACAACCAGTAGAACATAAAAGACAACTAGAAGAACATGAAAGACAACCAGTAGAATATGAAAAACAACTAGAAGAACATGAAAACCAACAAGTAGAAGGAGATGAAAGACAACTAAAAGATATGAAACACAACCAACAGAACATTGAAAACAACTAGAAGAACACGAAAGACAACCAGTATATGATAAAATACAACTAGAAGAACGTGAAAGACAATTAGAATAACATGAAAGACAACCAGTACAAGATGAAAGACAACCGGTAGAAGATGAAAGACAACCAGTAGAAGATGAAAAACAAGAAGAAGAAGATTAAAGACAACTAGAAAAAGATGAAAACAACCAGCTGAAAATGAAAGACAACTAGAAGAACACGAAAGACAACCAGTAGAACATGCTAGAAGAAGATAAAATACAACTAGAATAACATGAAAGACAACATGGAAAACAACAAGTATAAGTCGAAAGACAGCATAAAGAAGACGAAAGATAACTAGTAGAAGATGAAAGATAACTAGAAGAACATGAAAGACAACTAGAAGAAGAAGAAAGATAACTAGAAGAAGATGAAAAACAACTAGAACAAAATGAAAGACAACTAAAAGAAGAGGAAAGACAAAAAGAAGAAAATGAAAGGCAACTTGAAGAACATGGAAGACAACTACAAGAACATGAAAGACAACCAGTACAATATAAAACACAGCTAGAAGGAGATTAAAGACAATTAGAAGAACATAAAAGACATCCAGTACAATATGAAACACAACCATTACAAGATTAAAGACAACTAGAAGAACATGAAAAATAAAAGACAACTAGTCTTTCATCTTCTTCTAGTTGTCTTTCATGTTGTATATATTGTCTTTCATCTTCTAGTCGTCTTTCATGTTGTACTAGTTGTCTTTCATTTTCTTTTCCTCTTGTACTAGTTGTATTTCATTTTCTTAGTTGTTTTCCATCTTCTACTAGTTGTGTTTCATCTTCTATTGGTTGTTTTTCATCTTCTTTCAATTGTCATTCATATTCTTGTTTTCTTTTATCTTATACTGGTTGTCTTCCATGTTCTTCTAGTTGTATTTTATCTTCTGCTAGTTGTTTTTCATTTGTTTCTAGTTGTCTTTCATCTTGTACTTGTTGTCTTTCATGTTCTTCTAGTTGTTTTTAATCTTCTACTAGTTATTTTTTGTATTCTACTAGTTGTCTTTAATGATCTACTGGTTGTCTTTAAGTTCTTGTTGTCTTTCAACTTCTACTCGTTGTTTTTCATCTTCTTCTAGTTGTCTTTCATCATCTACTTGTTGTATTTTATCTTGTATTTATTGTCTTTCATCTTCTACTGGTTGTTTTTTTATCTTCTTCTAGTTATCTTTTGTCTTGTACTGGTTGTCTTTTATTTTCTTCTATTTGTCTTTCATCGTGTAGATTGTCTTTCATGTTCTACTAGTTGTATTTCGTCTTCTTGTTCTTGTTTTTCATCTTCTACTAGTTGTTTTTCATCTTTTATTAGTTGTTTTTCATATTTTTTTAGTTGTCTTTCATTTTCTACTAGTTGTGTTTCATCTTCTTTTAGTTGACTTTCATTTTGTTTTGATTGTATTTGTCTTTCGGGTTCAAGTTGTTGTGTTTTATCTTCTTCTAGTTGTCTTTCATCTTCTTCTAGTTGTATTTCATTTTGTACTAGTTGTCTTTCCTGTTGTAATGGTTGTCTTTCATCTTGTGTAGGTTGACTTTCATGCTGGTTGTCTTTCATCTTCTTCTAATTGTCTTTCATCTTGTACTGATTGTCTTTCATGTTCTACAAGTTGTCTTTCGTATTCTTCTTGTAGTTTTTTCATATTCTACTAGTTGTTTTTCATCTTTTTGTAGATGTCTTTCATCTTCTTCTAGTTGTCTTTCATTTTCTACTGGTTGTTTTTTCCTAGTTGGCTTTCAATTTGTACTGATTGGTTGTCTTTCATCTTCTTTCAGTTGTAAAAAAGATGAAAAATAATTAGAAGAAGATAAAAAACAACTAGAAAAAGATGAAAGATAACAAGTAGAACAGGAAAAACATCCAGTACAAGATGAAAGACAGTGAGAAGAACAATAAACACAATATGTATAAGATGAAAAATAACCAGTAGAAGATGAAAGACAACTAGAAGAAAATAAAAGACAACTACAAGAAAATAAAAGACAACTAGAGGAACATGAAAGACAACCAGTACAATGACAACTAGAAAAAGATGCAAGTGAACTACAAAAAGATGAAAGACAACTTGAAGAAAATTAAAAACTAGTACAAGATGAAAGAAGATAAAAGAGAACCAGTAGAAGATGAAAGAAAACTAGAAAATGATGAAAAACAACCAGTATAAAATGAAAGACAACAAGAAAAATATGAAAAACAGCTAAAAAAATTATAACACAACCAGTAGAATATGAAAGACAATTATAAAATGATGAATGACAACTAAAAGAAGATTAAAAACAACTAGAATAACATGAAAGACAACTAGAGTAAGATGAAAGATAACTAGAAGAACATAAAAGACAACCAGTACAAGAAAAACAAGAAAAAAAAACAGTACAAGACAACCAGTAGAAAATGAAAGACAACTAGAAGAACATGAAAGACAACCAGTACAAGATGAAAAACATCCAAAACAAAATGAAAAACAACTAGAAGAAAATGAAAGACAACCAGCAGAAGATGAAGAACACGATAGACAACTTGAAGAACATGAAAGACAACTGGTACAACAGGAAAGACAACTAGAAGAACATAAATGCAACCAGTACAAGAAGAATATGAAAGACAACTAGAAGAACATGAAAGACAACTAGTACAAGATGAAAAACAACTAGAAGAAGATGAAAGACAACCAGTAGAAGATGAAAGATAACCAGAACAAGATGAAAGACAACTAGAAGATGATGGAAGACAACCAGCAGAAGATGAAAGACAACTAGAAAAACACGAAAGACAACTAGAAGAACATGAAAGACCACTAGTATGTTGAGTATTTTATGTATAGGGTTTTATTGCTTTCTTTTGTACTCTTGAAACTTTTAAATTTATAAACTTACTCAAAAATGTGGTTGATTGCAAGCGCACAACCTAATCCCTGTAGTAATTGAGGTATCGATCCACAGGGAGATAGGAAAATACTAATTTCTACTAAAGTACCTACTTTTAAAACTAAATAATAAATGTAAAAGGGGGGTTTTGTGTAATTTTGTTTTTTAAAGAAAATTAAATATTCGTAACAAAGTAATTAAAATTCGGGTGTGATTCAAGTTGGAGAAGTCTAGGGGTATTCAGTCTACAATCCCTTGATAATTCTATCTATTCGGTTTGTTTAAATTCATGTTTGATATGACGAGGTTTCTAACCTAAGATGTTAAAAAGGGTCACTTTCGTGAATTAATAACGTGCCTAAATAGTTCGGATTTCAGGATTAAGTCATTCACCCTAGCTATCTAGACTATGAAGTTCTCGTTAGCCTATCATATCCTTAGATATCGGTATTTCACGATTAAGTCCTTCGTACCTATATTCAATTCAATTCAAGGGGTCCTAATTAGAGATTCGACTTCATGATTAAGTCATTCGTCAAACCCTAACCATAATTCCTGTAGTTCCAGTTTACATTTCAAATTGGTTAATTCTAATCCAAATCCTAAGGTAGTTGTGATCATAATTTGGTACCATCATATATGATTAATCTACTTTAAGTCTATTAGACCTAAGAGGGATACTACAATTCAAGTACTAATCATGCAACATCACAAAGAATAAATCTCAAAAATTAACATTAAATCAAACAATCATAATAAAAACTAAGATCCGAGTAAGATAAAATTAAACAAGTTTATGCTAAAAGACCTAAACCCCTAGAGAGGGAAACTAGCCTCTCATGGAGATGCAAGCATTCATCATAAATTCAATACAAAAATATGTAAAAGACAAAGAGAAACTAACTAGAGAAATAGATTTCATCCTTCTCTAATGAAAAACCTTAGTCTTCGCTGCGTTTGCTTTGAATTCTTCTTCTTCCTTCTTGATTCGCTTTTGTGGTTGGTACTCTTCTCTTGATTTTCCCTCCTTGATTGATGATTATGAAAGAGCAAAATTCCTTTCCTTTTATACCTAAAATTGGAGTATATGGACGTGGGGACTCAATTTAAATCTGTCCCAGCATATTCCCCACGTCTCCACCTTCTATTTTCCACCCTTGGGATGTGGTCAGATGCACCGGAAATAGAAAAACCATCGAAAACTGACTTTTCAGGTTGAATGCGGCCACAGTGCGTCCGCACGGGGCTAAGACTTTTTTGTTTTATGCTTTTGATAGCTGCGTGCGTCCGCACTAGAGGTCAGTTCGTCCGCACTACGCTTGGACTTTTCTCTGTGTAAAGCTCTGAATTCCTCTGAAATTTTCAAAGTATTGAGTGCGGCCACACTGTCTCTCTGTGCGTCCGCATTCCTCTCGGACTTTCCTTCTGTGAGCTGATTTTTCTTCTAAGTGTTGAATGCGGCCGCACTTTGGGCCAATACGTCCGCAAATTTTCAAGCAAACAAACAAACAAACGCAGTAACTAGATTCTAGGTGCATTCTATTATACTATCTACTAAATACAAGATATTTGGTGTTATTTCGTGATAAAAATCAGACCGAACATGTATATAATTTAGGTCTATCACAGTACAAGATGAAAGACAACTAGAAGAACATGAAAAACAACTAGTACAAGATGAAGTACAAATTAGAAGAAGATGAAAGACAGAAAAACATGAAAAACAATAAGTAGAAGGAGATGAAAGACAACTAGAAGAAGATGAAAGACAACCAACAGAACATTGAAGACAACTAGAAGAACACAAAAGACAACAAGTACATGATAAAATACAACTAGAAGAACATGAAAGACAACTAGAATAACATGACAGACAACCAGTACAAGATGAAAGACTATAAGAAGATGAAAGACAACCGATAGAAGATGAAAGACAACCAGTAGAAAACGAAAAACAAGAAGAAGAAGAAGAAGATTAAAGACAACTAGAAAAAGATTAAAAACAACCAGCAGAAGATGAAAGACAACTAGAATAACACGACAGACAACCAGTAGAAGATGAAAGACAACTAGTAGAATATGCTAGAAGAAGATAAAATACAACTAGAAAAACATGAAAGACAACATGAAAAACAACAAGTATAAGTCGAAAGACAGCATAAAGAAGACGAAAGACAACCAGTATAAGATGAAAGACAACTAGAAGAACATGAAAGACTACTAGAAGAAGATGAAAGACAACTAGAAGAAAATGAAAAACAACTAGAACAAAATGAAAGACAACTAGAAGAAGATGAAAGGCACCTAGAAGAACATGAAAGACAACCAGTACAATATGAAAGACAACTAGATGAAGATTAAAGACAACTAGAAGAACATGAAAGACATCCAGTGCAATATGAAACACAACCACTATAAGATTAAAGACAACTAGAAGAACTTGAAAAATGAAAGACAACTAGTCGTTCATCTTCTTCTAGTTGTCTTTTATCTTGCACTGGTTGTCTTCTAGTTGTCTTTCATCTTCTAGTCGTCTTTCATGTTGTACTAGTTGTCTTTCATTTTTTTTTCTCTTGTACTAGTTGTATTTCATTTTCTTTTAGTTGTATCTTCTACTAGTTGTGTTTCATCTTTTATTGTATTTTTTTCATCTTATTCTAGTTGTCTTTCATATTCTAGTTTTCTTTCATCTTATACTGGTTGTCTTTCATCTACAGCTGTTTGTTTTTCATCTTCTTCTAGTTGTCTTTCATCTTGTACTGGTTCTTATTCATGTTCTTCTAGTTGTTTTTAATCTTCTACTAGTTGTCTTTTGTATTCTACTAGTTGTCTTTCGTGATCTATTAGTCGTCTTTCAAGTTCTTCTAGTTGTCTTTTCACCTTCTACTTGTTGTTTTTTATCTTCTTCTAGTTATATTTCATCAAATATTTGTTGTATTTCATCTTGTATTGATTGTCTTTCATCTTTTACAGGTTTCACCTTGTACTAGTTATTTTTTTATCTTCTTCTAGTTGTCTTTTGTCTTGTACTGGTTGTCTTTTATCTTCTTCTAATTGTCTTTCATCTTGTAGATTGTCTTTAATGTTCTACTAATAGTCTTTCGTCTTCTTCTTGATGTTTTTCATCTTCTACTAGGCTACGTTTTGATGCACTCTAGAATAGCTAGAATAACTACTGTTTTGAATAGTAAATAAGAACAGCTACTGTTTAAGAACAGTGCTAACTCAAGCTATTCGGAATAGTGAAAAGGTTGTTTGGATTGCTATTAGGAATAGAGTTTGGAGGGAATAAATAGAGTAATAATTTATGTGTTAGATTAAATCTTTTTATCAATACGTAATATAAAAATCTTTTTATCCAATACGTAATATAGTGTTAATTTAATTATTAAATAAAATATTAGATTAAATATAATATAATATAATATTAATTTAAATATTAAATGTAATATAATATTATTTTAAATATTAGATTGGTATTAAATAAAATATAATATTAGTTTAAATATAATACAATATCATATTAATTTAATTATTAAATGTAATATAATATTATTTTAAATATTAGATTGGTATTAAATAAAATATTAGAGTATATATAATATAATATTAGATTAAATATAGTACAATATAATATTAATTTAAATGTTAAATGTAATATAATATTATTTTAATATTAGATTAGTATTAAATAAAATATTGTATTAAATATAATATAATATTAGATTAAATATAATACAATATAATATTAATTTAAATGTTTAATGTAATATAATATTATTTTAAATATTATATTAGTATTAAATAAAATATTAGATTAAATATAATACAATATAATATTAATTTAATTGTTAAATGTAATAAAATATTATTTTAAATATTAGATTAAATATAATATAATAAAATATTAATTTAATTGTTAAATGTAATAAAATATTATTTTAAATATTAGATTAGTATTAAATAAAATATTATATTAAATATAATATAATTTTAGATTAAATATAATACAATATAATATTAATTTAAATGTTAAATGTAATATAATATTATTTTAAATGTTAGATTAGTATTAAATAAAATATTAGATTAAATATAATATAATATTAATTAAATATAATACAATATAATATTAATTTAATTATTAAATGTAATAAAATATTATTTTAAATATTAGATTAGTATTAAATAAAATATTAGATTAAATATAATATAATATTAGATTGAATATAATACAATATAATATTAATTTAAATGTTAAATGTAATATAATATTATTTTAAATGTTAGATTAGTATTAAATAAAATATTAAATTAAATATAATATAATATTAGATTAAATATAATACAATATAATATTAATTTAATTATTAAAAGTAATAAAATATTATTTTAAATATTAGATTAGTATTAAATATAAGATAATATTAGATTAAATATAATACAATATAATATTAATTTAAATGTTAAATATAATATAATATAATATTATTTTAAATGTTAGATTAGTATTAATATTGAAAGCTCCAATCGCTATTTCAACTTTTTGTTAGAATAGTGGAACAACGCTATTCTTCTTGTTCCGAATAGCAAGTAGTACGTTTGGTTGCTCAAGCTATTCGAATAGCAATGCTATTCTAAGAATAGCACTATTCTTAGTGCATCCAAACATACCCCTAGTTGTTTTTCATATTTTTCTAGATGTCTTTCATGTTTTTTTAGTTGTCTTTCATTTTCTACTGGTTGTCTTCCATGTTCTTTCAGTTGATTTTCATTTTGTATCGATTGTATTTGTCTTTCGGGTTCAACTTGTTGTGTTTCATCTTCTTCTAGTTCTATTTTATTTTGTACTGGTTGTCTTTCCTGTTGTACTGATTGTATTTCATCTTGTACAGATTGTCTTTCATGCTGGTTGTCTTCATCGTCTTCTAGTCTTTCATCTTGTACTGATTGTCTATCGTGTTTTACAAGTTGTCTTTCGTCTTTTTGTTTTTGTTTTTCATCTTCTACTAGTTGTTTTTCATGTTTTTCAAGATGTTTTTCATGTTCTTCTAGTTGTCTTTAATTTTCTACTGGTTGTCTTTCATCTTCTTCTAGTTGGCTTTCATTTTCTACTGATTGGTTGTCTTTCATCTTCTTCCAGTTGTCTTTCATGTTCTTTTAGTTGTCAAGAAGATGAAAAATAATTAGAAGACCATAAAAAAAAACTAGAAGAAGATGAAAGACGACAAGTAGAACATGAAAAACATCTAGTACAAGATGAAAGACAGTGAGAAGAACAATAAAGACAACATGTACAAGATGAAAAAAATCAGTAGAAGATGAAAGACAACTAGAAGAAAATGAAAGACAACTAGAATAACATGAAAGACAACCATTACAATGACAACTTGAAAAAGATGTAAGACAACTACAAAAAATGAAAGACAACTGGAAGAAGAAGATGAAAGACAACTTGAAGAAAATTTAAAACAACTAGAACAAGATGAAAAACAACCAGTACAAGATAAAAAATAACTAGAAAAATATAAAAAACAACCAGTACAAGATGAAAGACAAGAAGAAAAACATTAAAAATGAGCTAGAAAAAAATAAAACACAACCAGTAGAAGGTGAAAAAGAACTTGAAAAAAATGAATGACGACTATAAGAAGATTAAAAACAACTAGAATAACATGAAAAACAACTAGAAAAAGATGAAAAGAAACTAGAAGAACATAAAACACAACAAGTATAAGAAGAACATGAAAGACAACCAGTACAAGATAAAAGAAAACTAGAAGAAGATGAAAGACAACCAGTAGAAGATGAAAGACAACTAGAACAAGATTAAAGACAAATAGAAGAAAGGAAAGACAACCAGCAGAAGATGGACAACTAGAAGAACACGAAAGACAACTAGGAAGAACAGGAAAGACAACTAGTACAAGATGAAATACAACTAAAAGAAGAAGAAAGACAACTAGAAGAACATAAAAAACAACCAGTACAAGAAGAACATGAAAGACAATCAGTACAAGACAACCAGTAGAACATGAAAGAAATAGAAGAACATGAAAGACAAAGACAACTAGAAGAAGATGTAAGACAACCAGTACAAGATGAAAAATAACAAGAACAAGATGAAAGATAGAAGAATATGAAAGACAACCAGCAGAAGATGAAAGACAAATAGAAGAACACGAAAGACAACTAGAAAGATATGAAAGACAACCAGTACAAGATGAAAGACAACTAGAAGAACATGAAAGACAACTAGAAGAACAAGAAAAACAACAAGTATAAGTCGAAGGACAGCTAAAAGAAGACGAAAGACAACTAATAGAAGATGAAAGACAAATAGATGAACGTGAAAAACAACAAGTAGATGGAGATGAAAGACAACTTGATGAAGATGAAAGACAACCAACAAAAGATTGAAGACAAATTAGAAGAACACGAAAGACAACCAGTACAAGATAAAAGACAACCGATTGAAGATGAAAAACAACCAGTAGAAGATGAAAAACAAGAAGAAGAAGATGAAGATGAAAGACAACTAGAAGAAGATGAAAACAACCAGCAGAAGATGAAAGACAACTAGAAGAACACGAAAGACAAGCAGTAGAATATGCTAGAAGAAGATAAAATACAACTAGAATAACATGAAAGGCAACATGAAAAACAACAAGTATAAGTCGAATGACAGCTTAAAGAAGATGAAAGACAACCAGTAGAAGATGAAAGACAACTCGAAGAACATGAAAGACAACTAGAAGAAGATGAAGGACAACTAGAAGAAAATGGAAAACAACTAGAACAAAATGAATGACAACTAAATGAAGATGAAAGACAAGAAGAAGAAGATGAAAGACAACTAGAAGAATACGAAAGACAAATAGAAAAACATGAAAGACAACCAGTATAAGATGAAAGACAACTATAAGAAGATTAAAGACAACTAGAAGAACATGAAAGACAACCATTACAATATGAAACACAACCAATATAAGATTAAAGACAACTAGAAGAACATGAAAATTGAAAGACAGTTGTCTTTCATCTTCATCTAGTTGTTTTTTATCTTGTACGAGTTGTCTTCTAGTTGTCTTTCATCTTGTACATGTTGTCTTTCATCTTCTAGTCGTCTTTGATGTTGTACTAGTTGTCTTTCATTTTCTTTTCCTCTCGACTAGTTGTATTTCATTTTTTTTTTAGTTGTCGTTCATCTTCTACTTGTTGTGTTTCTTTTCATCTTCTATTAGTTCTTTTTCATATTCTAGTTTTCTTTCATTTTATACTAGTTGTCTTTCATGTTCTGCTAGTTGTTTTTCATCTTGTACTAATTGTCTTTCATCTTGTACTGGTTGTCTTTCATGTTCTTCTAGTTGTCTTTCATGTTCTGCTAGTTGTTTTTCATCTTGTACTAATTGTCTTTCATCTTGTACTGGTTGTCTTTCATGTTCTTCTAGTTGTTTTTACTCTTCTACTGGTTGTCTTTTGTATTCTACTAGTTGTCTTTTGTACTGGTTGTCTTTCAAATTCTTCTAGTTGTCTTTCACCTTCTACTTGTAGTTTTTCATCTTCTCCTAGTTGTCTTCATCATCTACTTGTTGTACTTCATCTTGTATTGATTGTCTTTCATTTTCTACTGGTTTCATCTTGTACTGCTTGTGTTTTATCTTCTTTTAGTTGTCTTTTTCCTTGTAAATTGTCTTTCATGTTCTAGTAGTTGTCTTTCATCTTCTTCTTGTTGTTTTTCATCTTCTACTGGTTTTTCATCTTTTCTAGTTGCCTTTTATGTTTTTCTAGTTGTCTTTTATTTTCTACTGGTTGTCTTTCATCTTCTTTTAGTTGACTTTCATATTATATTGATTGTATTTGCCTTCCTGGTTCAACTTGTTGTGTTTCATCTTCTTCTAGTTGTCTTTCATCTTATTCTAGTTGTATTGCATTTTGTACTGGTTGTCTTTCCTGTTGTACTAGTTGTCTTTCATCTTGTACATATTGTCTTTCATGCTGGTTGTCTTTCAACTTCTTCTAATTGTCTTTCATCTTGTACTAATTGTCTTTCATGTTCTACAAGTTGTCATTTCGTCTTCTTCCTGTTGTTTTTCATCTTCAACTAGTTGTTTTTCATCTTGTACTGGTTGTCTTTCTTGTTCTTATAGTTGTCTTTCATCTTCTACTGGTTGTCTTTCATCTTCTTCTAGTTGGCTTTCGTTTTGTACTGATTGGTTGTCTTTCATCTTCTCCCAGTTGTCTTTCATGTTCTTTTAGTTGTCAAGAAGATGAAAAACAATTAGAGGAAGACGACCAGAACAAGAAGAAAGGCAACTAGAAGAAGATGAAAGACAACCAACAGAAGATGAAAGACAACTATAAGAACACGAAAGACAACTAGAAGAACAAGAAAGACAACCAGTACAAGATGAAAGACAACTAGAAAAACATAAAAAACAACTAGTACAAGATGAAAGACAACTAGAAGAAGATGAAAGACAACCAGTAGAAGATGAAAGACAACTAGAAGAACATGAAAAACAACAAGTCGAAGGAGATGAAAGATAACTAGTAGAAGATGAAAGAGAACCAACAGAAGATTGAAGACAACTAGGAAAGACAACTAGATTAACATGAAAGACAACCAGTACAAGATGAAAGAATATAAGAAGATGAAAGACAACCGGTAGAAGATGAAAAGACAACCAATAGAAGAAGAAGAAGAAGAAGAAGAAGAAGAAGAAGAAGAAGAAGAAGAAGAAGAAGAAGAAGAAGAAGAAGAAGAAGAAGAAGATTAAAGACAACTAGAAAAAGATTAAAATCAACCAGCAGAAGATGAAAGAACATGAAAGAACATGAAAGACAATTAGAAGATGAAAGACAACTGGGAGAACATGAAAGACAACAAACAGAAGATTGAAGACAACTTAAAGAACACGAAACACAACTAGTAATGATAAAATAAAACTAGAAGAACAGGAAAGACAACCAGTAAAAGATGAAAGACAACCGGTAGAAGATTAAAAACAACCAGTAGAATATGAAAAATAAGAAGAAGAAGAAGAAGATGAAAGACAACGAGAACAAGATTAAAAACAACCAGCAGAAGATGAAAGACAACTAGTAGAACATGCTAGAAGAAAACAAAATACAACTAGAAGAACATGAAAGCCATGATGAAAAACAACAAGTATATGTCGAAAGACAGCGAAAAGAAGACGAAAAACAACCAGTAGAAGATGAACGACAACTAGAAGAACTTGAAAAATAACAAGTAGATGGAGATGAAAGACAACTAGAAGAAGATGAAAGACAACCAACAGAAGATTGAAGACAACTAGAAGAACACGAAAGACAACCAGTACATGATAAAATACAACTAGAAGAACATGAAGGAAAACTAGAATAACATAAAAGACAACCATTACAAGATGAAAGACAACTAGAAGATGATGAAAGAAGACTCGAAGAACATAAAAGACAACCAGTACAAGAAGAATATGAAAGACAACCAGTAGAACATGAGACAACTAGAAGAACATGAAAGACAACCAGTACAAGATGAAAGACAACTAGAAGAAGATGAAAGACAACCAGTAGAAGATGAAAGTAAACTAGAACAAGATGAAAGACAACTAGAAGAAGATGAAACACAACCAGCAGAAGATGAAAGACATCTAGAAGAACACGAAAGGCAACTAGCATAACATGAAAGATAACCAGTACAAGATGAAAGACAACTAGAAGAACATGAAAAACAACTGGAAGAACATGAAAAACAACCAGTACAAGATGAAAGACAGCTTAAAAGACAACCAGTAGAAGATGAAAGACAACTAGAAGAACGTGAAAAACAACAAGTAGATGGAGATGAAAGACAACTAGAAGAAGAAGGAAGACAACCAACAGAGGAGGGAAGACAACTAGAAGAACACGAAAGACAACCAGTAGAAAATAAAATACAACTAAAAGAACATGAAATACAACCAGTACAAGATGAAAGTCTATAAGAAGAGAAAAGACAACTGGTAGAAGATAAAGACAACAGTTGAAGAAGAAGAAGAAGAAGAAGAAGAAGAAGAAGAAGAAGAAGAAGAAGAAGAAGAAGAAGAAGAAGAAGAAGAAGAAGAAGAAGAAGAAGAAGAAGAAGAGACAACTAGAAGAAGATGAAAAACAACTAGTAGAAGATGAAAGACAACTAGAAGAACACGAAAGACAACCAGTAGAAGATGAAAGACAACTAGTAGAACATGCTAGATGAAGATAAAATACAACTAGAAGAACATGAAAGACAACACGAAAACAACTAGATTAGTCGAAAGACAGCTGAAAAAAGACGAAAGACAACTAGTAGAAGATGAAAGACTAGAAGAACATGAAAGACAACTAGAAGAAGATGAAAGACAACTAGAAGAACATAAAAGGCAACAAGTACAAGATAAACATGAAAGACAACCAGTACAATATGAAAGACAACTAGAACAAGATGAACTAGAAGAAGATGAAAGACAACCAGCAGAACACGAAAGACAACTAGAAGAACATGAAAGACAACCTGTACAAGATGAAAGACAACTAGAAGAACATGAAAAACAACATGTACAAGATGAAAGGCAACTAGAAAAAGATGAAAGACAACCAGTAGAAGATGAAAGATGATGTCTCAATATTAGACCTATAAATCCGATCAATTTCTGTACCAAAATCTGTGTTTCGAACCACCAAATCGTGTCTTTTACATTGAAAATACATTGAATATCTATAGAATGTGGTACTACTGCGTTTTCATTCTTACTTTGCAGAAAACGAGCGAAATCAGGGAAGATTGTGAGTTCTGGAGCCCTACACGCGGGTAGCGTCAGATCCCACGCGGGTAGCGTCAGACCCTGAAATTTCAGCACCCGAACTTAAAACAGTCATAACTTTTGACTCGCAACTCCGTTTTGAGCGTATGACCACTTTTCGGAAAGCTTGCGAGAAGATCTACAATCTGAGCCAAAGGCATGAGGACCGCATCAGATCCCATGCGGGTCGCGTCAGACTTTTCCGGAAATAGAAGCAGAATTGGAAACAGAGGCTAATTGAAGGAAGGTCGGCCAGAAAAGCTATAAGAAGGGATTTCTTGCACCTGAGAGGGTATTCTGTATCTGAGAGACAATTCCTAGGGTTAGGAGAGACGGCTGGCTGGGAGACGAAGAAGAGAGGAGCTGAACGAGAGTTTTGCGACGAATCTTCATCGTTCTTCTAGTTTTTCTATGAACTCTTTTATCTTTATTTGTTTTGTTTGTTCTTTGACTATGCTTGAGTAGTTTACTTTGTTTCTAGGGTTACGATGTAGTTTGATACTTTATTTTGTATGCATGTTGTTTGAATTTGTGTTAAATGTTAGTGTTCAATTGTTTGAGTAGTATTTTAATTGCTTTGTTGAAGTTGATTGAATGATTCTTGATTGTCTACTGTTAGATGTCTATAGCATCTTTCTTGTAATTTGGCCTTGATGTTTCTCTCAACCAAACTTAGTATTTGAGGTAGGTTTACGAGCCGCGAGGCGAGACCAAAAAGTAACTGAGAGGTGAACTTTTCCACTTATCGAGAGGTAGTGGTTACCTTTAGTAAACCGGACAATTAACTTAGATTAAAAATCTAAGAAGGTGAAATTGCATTTCCGATATCAGGTTTATTAAGCCAACAAACGAGAGTTGAGGTTTAGGAACATTATGTTCGGTCAATGAATCCTTACACTAAAGAACAACGCAAAAACAGACAACTGCTACATTCACTCGAGGTCCACGCGGGCCGCGTATGAGAGTACGCGGGTCGCGTGTTCCATGCGGGTCGCGTATGAAAGTACGCGGGTCGTGTGGGTACCGAGAGGCAAGGTTGATAATGAAATCGAAAACCCTGGAAACGCTTTTCTCTATTTTGATAAAAACCAAAATTTACTTTCTGTCAATTTAATTATTTCTGTCATTGATTGAATTTAGGAAATTAAACAAACAAACCAACCTTTTCCAACTTCTAGTACCTAATTGATTTAAGTAGAGTTTCAGATTTGATTTTGAACCGTCCTGTGGATCGATACCTGACTAGACTATACGACAGGATTGTGCACTTGCAATCTTAGTCGGAAGTTAAATCAAGGTTAAAAGCTACAGCTTGCTGTAGTGAAACTTTGTGATACACTTTTGTGCGAACAAAAGACAACTAGAAGAATATGAAAAACAACATGTAGAAGGAGATGAAATACAACGAGAAGAAGATGAAAGACAACCAACAGAAGATTGAAGACAACTAGAAGAACACGAATGACAACCAATACAAGATGAAACACTATAAGAAGATAAAAGACAACCGGTGACAACCAGTAGAAGATGAAAGACAAGAAGAAGAAGATGAAGAAGAAGAAGAAGAAGAAGAAGAAGAAGAAGAAGAAGAAGAAGAAGAAGAAGAAGAAGAAGAAGAAGAAGAAGAAGAAGAAGAAGAAGAAGAAGAAGAAGAAGATGAAAGACAACTAGAAGAAGATAAAAGACAACCAGCAGAAGAGGAAAGACAACTAGAAGAACACGAATGACAACCAGTAGAAGATGAAAGAGAACTAGTAGAACATGGTAGAAGAAGACAAAATACAACTACAAGAACATGAAGGACAACATGAAAAATAACAAGTATAAGTCGAAAAACAGCTAAAAGAAGATAAAAGACAACCAGTAGAAGATGAAAGACAACTAGAAGAACGTGAAAAACAATAAGTAGATGGAGATGAAAGACAACTAGAAGAAGATGAAAGACAACCAACAAAAGATTGAAGACAACTAGAAGAATACGAAAGACAACCAGTACATTTCAAAATACAACTAGAAGGACATGAAAGACAACTAGAATAACATGAATACAACCAGCACAAGATGAAAGACTATAAGAAGATGAAAGACAACCAGTAGAAGATGAAAAACAACCAGTAGAAGATGAAAAATAAGAAGAAGAAAAAGATGAAAGACAACTAGAAGAAGATAAAAAACAACCAGCAGAAGATGAAAGACAACTAGTAGAACATGCTAGAAGAAGATAAAATACACCAAGAAGAACATGAAATACAACATGAAAAACAAGTATAAGTCGAAAGACAGCTTAAAGAACATGAAAGACAACTAGAAGAAGATGAAGGACAACTAAAAGAAGATGAAAAAGAACTAGAACAAAATGAAAGACAACTAGAAGAACATGAAAGACAACTAGAAGAAGAAGATGAAAGACAACTAGAAGAAGATGAAGACAAGAAGAAGAAGATGAAAGACAACCAGTACAAGATGAAAGATAACTAGAAGAAGATTAAAGACAACTAGAAGAACATGAAAAATGAAAGACAACTAGTCTTTCATCTTTTTCTAGTTGTCTTTTATCTTGTACTGGTTGTCTTCTAGTTGTCTTTCATCTTCTAGTCGTCTTCCATGTTGTACTAGTTGTCTTTCATTTTCTTTTCCTCTTATACTAGTTGTATTTCATTTTCTTTTAGTTTTCTTTCATCTTCTACCTGTTGTATTCATCTTCTATTGGTTGTTTTTATCTTCCTCTAATTGCCTTTCATATTCTAGTTTTCTTGCATCTTATACTGGTTGTCTTTCATGTTCTTTTAGTTGTCTTTCATCTTCTGCTGGTTGTTTTTCATCTTCTACTAGTTGTCTTTCATCTTGTACTGGTTGTCTTTCATGTTCATCTTGTTATTTTTAATCTTCTACTGGTTGTCTTTTGTATTCTACTAATTATCTTTCGTGATCTACTGGTTGTCTTTCAAGTTCTTCTAGTTGTCTTTCACCTCTACTTGTCTTTCATCTTCTTCTAGTTGTCTTTCATCATCTACTTATTGTATTTCATCTTGTATTGATTGTCTTTCATCTTCTACTGGTTTCATCTTGTACTGGTTGTTTTTTTATCTTCTTCTAGTTGTCTTTTGTCTTGTAGATTGTCTTTCATGTTCTACTAGTTGTCTTTCGTCTTCTTGTTGTTTTTCATCTTCTACTAGTTGTTTTTCATCTTTTCTAGTTGTCTTTCATGTTTTTCTAGTTGTCTTTTATTTTCTACTGGTTGATTTTTGTTAGGGTTTCGAGAAGGTTATTTGTGCAACAATTCGATTCAATTCATGATTTGTTCACTACCCGAAAACCAAAATCCATGTATAAAACTAATTCCAAGATTAATATAGAATTTACCACTAGACGCGCAGCGGATATCTTCGTCTAGTCGTAGAAGTAGACCCTTCTCTGTTCCTTCTTCCTGTCAGATGTACGCACCAGCGATAGTAGTTGCGTCTCTATCAGTATCCACACGAACAGATTAACAAACTTCCGTCAGTTGATGTACTAGCACCACTCAGACAGCCCCATCGAACTTCTCTTTTTTTCTCTCTTTCGATCTGGTGGATATCTGGTTTAAAGTGAACAGTAACGAATTTGATCTGATGTAATCATATATATAAGCAGTTCGCACTTATTCAATTGCACCACTTGGTTGTACCTATCCACAGATTGGCTGCATGTATCCAGATCTTTAGAGAGAATGTTAGCAGAATTTCGGCCCATACTGTATTAAGCCCAATATAGTTTAATCCATATTCAATTTCAGTAATTAACTATTAATTATGGCCCAAAATATTATGGTCTGTAGGACACTTCTAACATTTTTCATCTTCTTTTAGTTGACTTTCATATTGTATTGATTGTATTTGTCTTTCGGGTTCATCTTGTTGTGTTTAATCTTCTTCTATTTGTCTTTCATCTTCTTCTGGTTGTATTTCATTTTGTACTGGTTGTCTTTCCTGTTGTACTGGTTGTCTTTTATCTTCTTCTGTCTTTTCATCTTGTACTAATTGTCTTTCATGTTCTACAAGTTGTCTTTTGTCTTCTTCTTGTTGTTTTTCATCTTCTACTAGTTGTTTTTCTTCTTTTTCTAGATGTCTTTCATGTTCTTCTAGTTGTCTTTCATGTTCTTCTAGTAGAAGATGAAAAACAATAATAAAACATGAAAGACAACCAATACAAAATGAAAGACAATTAGAAAAAGATGAAAAACAACTAGTAAAAAATGAAAGACAAGAAGAAGAAAAGGAAAAACAACCAGTACAAGATGAAAGACAATTAGAAGAAGATGAAGGACAACCAGTACAATATGATAGACAACTAGAAAAAGATTAAAAAGAACCAATAGAAGAGAAAAAATAACTAGAAGAACACGAAAGACAACCTGTACAAGATGAAAGACAACTAGAAGAAGATGAAAAACAACTAGAACACGAAGGACAACTAGTAGAACACGATAGACAACTATAAAAAGATGAAAAACAACTAGAACACGAAGGACAACTAGTAGAACACGATAGACAACTATAAAAAGATGAAAAACAACTACAAGTAGATGAAAGACAACTAGAAAAAGATGAAAGACAACTAGAAGAACATGAAAGACAAGAATAAAAACATGAAAGAGACATGTTCAAGATGAAAGACATCTAGAAGAAGAAAAAAGACAACCAGTAGAAGGTGAAAGACAACTAGAAGAAGATAAAAAACAACTAGAAGAAGATAAAAGACAACTTGAAGAAAATAAAATGCAAGCAGTACAAGATGAAAGACAACTAGAAGAAGAAGATGAAAATCAACTAGTAGAACATAAGAAGAATCAGTAGAAGATGAAAGACAACCAATACAAAATGAAAGATAACTAAAAAACGATGAAAAACAACTAGTAAAAGATGAAAACAATAAGAAGAAGACGAAAGGCAACAAGAAGAACATGAAATACAACCAGTACAAGATGAATGACAACTAGAAGAAGATAAAGCACAACCAGTACAAAATGAGAGACAACTAGAAGAAGATGACAACCAATAGAAGATGAAAGACAACTAGAAAAACATGTTAGTTGTCTTTCATCCTGTACTGGTTGTATTTCGAGTTCTACTAGTTGTCATTCGTGTTCCCAAGGGAAAAATTTGCAAAAAAGTTGAATCGCTCTATGCTACTTATCATCACCAACTTCGATGCAAGTATGAATTGACAACAAAAGTAGAAGCTTGATCTTGGCATAGTTATATTTTCGTTCAGATATTTTATTCCTCTGCTTGCTATAACTAGCTTTATCATATCATGTATCCTATGCGGGTTTCTGATTCATTTTTCATATTCATAAAAAGTCTATTATTATTGTATGGTATCTGGGCAGCTGCATATATGAGCTACGTTTATTATATTCATTTTGTGCTTTATTTGATTGTAAATTCAACACATCTTTTGATACCCCATAGAGTACACCATTTACAATTTGAATTGGTCTGGTCTGTTACTTAGTACATACCATTACAAGGAAGCAATCACTGCAATTACCATATATTTGAATTTGTTCGCATTGTATTGTCTTAACCTCTGGATTTTGCACTGAACAGGAACTTATTTTTTGAAGTCGTATGCATTCAACGAAAACATTAATTTCACTAAATTAACTGTTGGAAACTTTAAAGGAGTCAATGCACAATATACAAAAGTTCCAAAACTGAAATGCTGAATTATCTTCTGTTTGCACTTTGTAGATTTAGCAACCTAAAGGAGTCAGAGCTTGAGAGCTGCAAAAAAAACTAAAAAAGTGGTGGGGTGGTACCATGAAACACACGAAAAGGAACTCTGATAGAAGGATTTTTTTCAGATGTTTACTCTGCTTTGTTTATGCTTGTTTTCTGGTTCTTTGGTATGGGCTGTGGCCTTCTTTTTCATTTTGTCATTTTCTTTGGTTCTCCTTTTGCACATTTGGATATCAAAATGGAGTTTAGTTGTGAACTCTTGTTTGTTTTTGCAAATTTGTAAATAGAACACCTTTGTCATTCAAACAGTGCTTGCCTACCAGTGAAGACAAAAGTGCTTAATAGCCTACCAGTTAAGGGTGACAGTTTTTTTTTTTCTTATAAGAATTTCTTTGGTCTTTTTGAACATATGTCTTAGCTGAATTTGTATTCTGTACTTGTTGATGCACGCTCCACTACATTGATCTTATTTTTTAATTAGGTTATAAATTCTTATTTCTGTGTAACTTCATGATCCTCGTATGCATATTTTTACCTTGTATGCTAATTCATTGAATAATTAATAATTTGGAGAAAAAAGGGAGAAAGCCATATAGTATTCCTCCTGGTGGATCGAACTCTGTTGGAAATTGGTGAGATGTTTAGTTCTAAAACTTAATTCTTAATCTAAATACTAGCATTCTGATTTTGGGTATTTCAGGGTTTATATTGACACTATAAGAGAGATTGAGCAAGAAGTTGAGAATTCTGGAGAAGCCAAGTTTGATGACATTGTTGATGCATGTGGCAGGTTAATTATGCTCTTATGTAATTTTTTTATTTATCATATCATATATTTGTTCTTACTATATATGGAGGAAAGTATTTGAGGCATATGACATGAATACAAAAATGTCTCTTAATTATTTTTCCATCTTTACAGTGAAGGTACCTGTGCTGGTATCTCACTCGGATCAAGATTGAGCAGCTTGATGGCAAATGTTTGTATGAGATATAATTTCATTTAATTTTTTTTATTTAATATCAGAGGTTGTCACTTGTTAATTTGTTGTATATGTAGTACAGGTTCATGCATTTTGGTTGTTGAACTCCAAAAGCTCATTAATGAGCTTTCACTGGCACCTTGATTTGCATGACATTGTCGATAATATAGATGTAAGCATCACTCTTTTTTCTAACTATCCACTAAATTAGCAATTTTCTGAAAATGTAACTTTAAAATAATAATCTGAAAGTGTTTAAATTCAATAATTTTAAATTATTTAGGTGTTATTTTGCAACTTGAACAACAGTTGGTTCTTTCTCTTTTGTGTTTTCAGGTCCAGTGTTTAGGGTACGGTATAAGCACTGCAGAGGAGCATAAAATATGTAATTAATCAAGCAACTGATATAATTCTTGATCCAGTCTGCAGGTAATTAATCAAGTTCTCCAAATCTTATGAAATATGTTCTATAATGCATGCAAGTATGCAATAAAGAATATACACAAAGGAAAATATTTCAATTGCCAAATGCAATCTGGTGGTACCAGGTGTAGCAACTGGCAACTGGTACAGACAAGGACCAGACTCAATCAATGCTAGAACAGTAATACTGTAATACAAATCATGAGTTTCTTTTACTCTTTTGTGGTTTTTGAGTGGAAAATCCGCATATTGTATTTGAAGGATATGCCTAGCAACCTGGCAAAATGGCGAGGCCACCAAATTCTCTTTATACACACAAGTGGTGCGACGGGAGATAGGCAATTTGGGGATGACCGTTGAAGAAGAGGAATTTAAAAGAGGAACTAACGCTCACACTGGGACCCTCGTGAAGGAAGAAGGACCGCTCGATAACAGGAGATGTAAATCTGACAGTGAGGACCCACGCAATCAGAACTGGAGGAAGAAAGAAGTCGCAACTGGAGAAGCGACTAAGCGAACCGTTTAGCCGACAACAGCAGGTATCGTTAGGAGTTTGTTATGCCACCTCAGAGCTTCACGATGAGATGGCGCTCCAGGAATAATACTGCTGATTTCTACATCAATTTTTTTACTCTCTTTTACCATTCACATCGCCTATATAAGGCTAGAGCTCCTCTGGAGTTGTATCGAAGAATTTAATTAGAAACTAGGCGAATTGCTTGTGGCAATCGTTCTTTGGTTATTTGTCAGAACTATCTTCTTCTTTGAAATTACTTGAAATTGGGTATTCTTTTCATTTCGTTTCTATTATTCCTGCAATTGAGAATTAAGCTCGTAGCAATTGTGGTATCAGAGCACCTCGATTGCATCTGGGCGACGTAGTTCGAGCGACATAGTTCGAGCGATGCCACCAAAACGCATACCAGACCCACCGGAGGACGTGCTGATACAACTGGATCTGAGCACGATCAATGATAAGCTCAACCAGCTAGCCAGAGAGGTTCATGATGGTTTTCAAGCTCGGGATGAACAATTTCAGGTCTCAAATCGTATCCAGGAAGAGCGATTCCAGCAACTGATGGCGACGATGGATAGGATGAGCCGCTCGATTAAAGGCAAGGGCCCTGATTTAAGCCAAAACAGCAATAGCGGGAATCACTCCACTGGTACTGATCGAGGGGAGGATCGGCGAGACCCTCCCTCCGGTTTTGATGAACCGTACGGCACTGGAAGGCAGGAAAGGTATACGGATCAGATTGCTGCCCAAAGAGCTTTCATGCCCCGTATCGAGCTGCCGACCTTTGATGGCAGTAAAGCAGGAGACTGGTTAGAGCATTGTAAGTTCTATTTTGATTACTACCAAACACATGAGCTGTATAAGGTACACCTGGCAACTATGAGTTTTGTGGGGGACGCTGCCGAATGGTATAGCTGTTATCGGGTTGAGCACCCGGATCCACCGTGGGACATGTTTGTTGATGCCATATTTGAACGTTTCAAAGTCAGAACCCACCTAAATCCAGTTGTTCAGTTCAAGAGAGTACTTCAAACCTCCACAGTTGATGAATTTGTGCGAGAATTTCAGAGGGCTAAGGCCAGATTAATAATTGAAACGGGTATTAAGAACGAGTTCTTTTTTGTTTGGAGTTTCATATGTGGGTTGAGGGATGAGATACAGAATTCTATAAACCTTTTCAAACCTAAAACGCTTGATGAAGCTTTCAACCTAGCCTTGGAAATAGAAGTGGCAGTTGGTCCAGTGGAAAAGAAGATGAGCTTTCTACAATCCCCACACCAGTCCAACTTCAAACCCCCCAATACCAACAATTTCCCCTCTTCCACTGTAAAAAATTCAAAGCCCTATGACAATGGTGCAAGAAGAATGACTGAAACTTCCATTCCTCAGAAATTGCACTTCAAACCTAAACCAACCAATAACCATTACACCAAACCTTCTTCTAACCTGTCCATTGATCAAAAGAGAGCTCTGGGGCTGTGCTACAAATGTAATGCAAAATGGAGTCAAGGCCATAAGTGTGCAAGGGGATTATATACCATTGAAGGGGAGGAGGAGGACGAAGAAGAAGAGGAGGAGGAAGTTGTAAATGGCCAGTTTGATGGAAAGCTAGGAGAAGCACCAGAGGAGGATGACATAGTAGAAGAACCACTCACCACATTGAGCAGTACTGGTAACACTGGATTCTGTAAAACTCTCATGTATAAGGGCAAAATTGGAAATTTTCCTGTATGTGTGTTGATTGATACAGGTGCTACAAACTCTTTTATAAATCCTGTGGTAGTCAAGGAGATGAATCTCACTGCTGTATCCTTACCCTCCAAGGTGTTTAGGAGTGCTGGGGGTGAAAGATTGGTCACTGACAAAATCTGTCCAAAAGTCAAATTCAAGGTGCAAGGGCATCAGCTTGAGGCTGATTTGCGAATTTTGAATGTCCCTGGTTATGATATAGTGTTAGGGTGTGATTGGGTGGCTGAACAAGATGACATTATTATTAATTTGAAGAAGGGAAGGGTAACACTGGAATTAGGGGGAAAGTGGATTGAATTGTTCATAGAAAAGGTGAAAGCTGAGATAAGGGTACAAGAGGATGTAGTGGATGTAGTGAAGGAGAAAAAAAGGGGAGGACAAGTGTTTGTAGCTCAACTGTTCAGTTTGGAAGAAGAAGAAAAAAAATCTGATGTGGTTGAAACTGAGCTACAAAAGGTGATTGATCAGTATGCTAGCATATTTGCTGAACCCCAAACCCTTCCTCCAAAAAGGTCCATTGACCACAAAATTACCCTCAAACCCGATTCTAAACCAATCAATCTCAGACCATATAGATTTTCATATTTTCAGAAGTTGGAAATTGAAAAAATCACACAAGAACTTTTGAGTAAATCCTTGATTCAGCCGAGCACCAGTTGTTATTCCTCACCAGTGTTGTTGGTAAAGAAGAAAGATGAAACATGGAGGATGTGTATAGATTATAGGAGGTTGAATGAGGAGACTATCAAGAACAAGTATCCAATACCTCTAATTGATGATTTATTAGATGAACTAGATGGAGTACATTATTTTTCCAAATTGGATCTGAGATCAGGGTATCATCAGATCAGGATGAGTGAAGAAGATGTGTTCAAGACTGCTTTCCAGACCCATGAGGGACTATTCGAGTTCCAAGTGATGCCTTTCGGCCTCACCAATGCCCCTGCCACATTTCAAGCATTAATGAACACAATTTTCAAGCCATATTTGAGGAAATTTGTATTGGTATTTTTTGATGATATATTGGTTTATAGTAAGGATTTAGAGTCACATAAGAAACACCTCCAAATTGTTCTCCAAACCTTATTAGAAAACCAATTATTTGTAAAAAAAATCCAAGTGTGACTTTGGTGTGCATAGGGTAGAGTATTTGGGGCATATCATTTCTAAAGAAGGGGTAGCAACAGACCCAAAGAAAGTTGAGGCCATGACCAGCTGGAACAGTCCAAAAAATGTGAAAGAGTTGAGGGGGTTCTTAGGTCTTACTGGATACTATAGAAAGTTTGTAAAAGGCTATGGGGTGATATCTAGTTGATCAATTGAAGCAAGCTATGGTGGCAGCTCCAGTTCTCAAGTTACCAGATTTTCAAAAACCCTTTGTAGTGGAAACTGATGCTAGCCATGATGGGATTGGTGCTGTGCTAATGCAAGATAGAAGACCCATAGCATACATGAGCAAGAAGCTTGGTGTGAAGAACCAGTCCTTGTCAACATATGAAAAAGAATTGATGGCTTTGTACACAGCAGTCACTAAGTGGAAGCATTATCTGTTGGGTAATGAGTTTATTATAAAAACTGACCAAATAGGCTTGAAGTATTTGCTAGAACAGAAGGTAAACACCCCTATGCAGCACAAGGGATTAAGCAAATTATTGGGCCTTAATTATAAAATTGAGTATAAAAAAGGGGTGGAAAATAAAGTGGCTGATGCATTGTCAAGGAATGAGGGGTATAGTGGTCAAAAAGGGGAAATAAAAGCTGAAACTGATAGCAAGGAGTTGAAAAAGCAGAAGGAAAAGGAGGAGCAAGTAGAGGATGAAGAGGGGGTGTTAAAGATGATGAGTGAATTAATACCTCAATGGGTGGAAGACATCAGGACTAGTTATGAAGGGGATATGTGGATTGAAAGTTTGAAGAAGAAGATACAAGAAAATGAAGGGGATGATTCAGCTCAAAACTTGTCAGAACATCAAGGCATAGTGAGATATAAGGGTAGGATTTGTGTTGGCACTCAAGGTGATTGGAGGCAACAAATTTTGAGAGAGTTACATGATTCTGCCCTAGGTGGACACTCAGGAGTGACTGCCACTTACCAAAGAGCAAAGAGAAATTTTTACTGGCCATCCATGAAAGAAAGTGTGCATCAGTTTGTCCAACACTGCCCAAATTGTCAGTTAAACAAGGCTGAACACATTGCTTCCCCAGGGTTGCTACAACCCTTACCCATACCAGTGGAGGCTTGGACAAGCATAGGGATGGACTTCATCACAGGTTTGCCCAAATCCAAAGGTTTCGAAGTGATTATGGTTGTTGTTGATAGGTTGACCAAGTATTCACATTTTATTGGATTGGTACATCCTTTTAGTGCAGCCACTGTGGCCCAAGCTTTTATGGATTATATCTATAAACTCCATGGTTTACCAGTAAACATAATATCTGACAGAGACCCAATTTTTACAAGTCGGTTTTGGAAAGAGCTGATGTCCAAGTTGGGGGTACGGCTAAACATGAGTACAGCCTATCATCCTCAGTCTGACGGTCAAACTGAGAAAGTCAACCAGTGTTTGGAACAGTATTTGCGGGCCATGGTGTATGATAAGCAGAATAAATGGGGCAATTACCTATCTCTAGCAGAATGGTGGTACAACACCAATTGGCACAGTGCGACCAAAATTTCACCTTTTGAAGCCTTGTACGGTTACCCTCCACCTTTACTGGCCTTGGGAAGTGCACCCAGGAGCCAGGTAGAATCAGTCAATGTGTTTTTGAAGGATAGGCAAACAGCTCTCATACAATTGAAGGGTAATCTGATGAAAGCTCAAAGTCGCATGAAGAAGAATGACGATAAGCACCGAAGTGAGAGGAGTTTCAATCAAGGGGATTGGGTGTACCTCAAGTTGCAACCCTATCGTCAGATCACAGTAAGGGGTGTGAGAAACCAGAAGCTGAGCTCCAAGTACTATGGCCCTTTTGAGATACTGAAACGGGTCGGTGCCGTTGCTTATCAGTTGAACCTACCAGCGGGATCCCTCATACATCCTGTCTTTCATGTGTCCCAGCTCAAGGCAAGAGTGGGCAATGCTCACATACCATCTCCCACGCTTCCAATCGGGATTCCAAGTCCTAATTTGGAGCGGGAACCTCAACTGATACTGGGGCGACGAATGATCAAGCGGCGAAATGCCCCTCAGCCACAATTACTGGTACAATGGAAGAATGAATCGAGGGACGATTCAACCTGGGAAGATTATGAAGAAATAGCACAGCAATTTCCCAATTTCATTCGTGAGGACACGAATTTTCTCAAGGAGGGGGAATTGCGACGGGAGATAGGCAATTTGGGGATGACCGTTGAAGAAGAGGAATTTAAAAGAGGAACTAACGCTCACACTGGGACCCTCGTGAAGGAAGAAGGACCGCTCGATAACAGGAGATGTAAATCTGACAGTGAGGACCCACGCAATCAGAACTGGAGGAAGAAAGAAGTCGCAACTGGAGAAGCGACTAAGCGAACCGTTTAGCCGACAACAGCAGGTATCGTTAGGAGTTTGTTATGCCACCTCAGAGCTTCACGATGAGATGGCGCTCCAGGAATAATACTGCTGATTTCTACATCAATTTTTTTACTTTCTTTTACCATTCACATCGCCTATATAAGGCTAGAGCTCCTCTGGAGTTGTATCGAAGAATTTAATTAGAAACTAGGCGAATTGCTTGTGGCAATCGTTCTTTGGTTATTTGTCAGAACTATCTTCTTCTTTGAAATTACTTGAAATTGGGTATTATTTTCATTTCGTTTCTATTATTCCTGCAATTGAGAATTAAGCTCGTAGCAAGTGGCCTTCCCAATTTGTATGATAAAAAGGAACAAATTGCTTCCTTAGTTGGGGAATGGCACAAGTTAGAAATTGACATGGCAAGGCGTTACTGCAGAACTGTTCTCTGATTCATCTCCATTCATCCTCTTCTGAAAATTTCATGTACTATTATTGTGTTTTTCTACGCGTATTGTCTTTCACGAAAATCAATTGAACAATTCCTCTGGCTGTCATGTTGTTAGAGAAGTAACATAAGATGAAAAAAGCAGTTCGCTTGTTTCTTTTAAAAATGTTATATTAATATTTTCTCTGTTGTGAGCCTTGTGAATATTTGTAGTTACAAATGAATGTGCTTCGTTTTCTTTTTGGTTTTGATTGACCATCATCTTCTGAAAAAGAGCAATACATTTTTAATAATACTAGTAGCTACTCAGGAAGTACTCTATTAAATAGGATAATAATATTCAGCAAATTATTTACCGATCCAGTCACAAGTAACCATGCAGAGTGTTTTTCGATTATACATTAAAAAAGAAAAACTGTCATTAAATGTAGTCTCTCTGCTACAGCAAGATCCAGTAGAAGTACATATACACAACGGCAACCAACAAAATCAAAAGTTAAATTTACTTTTTTTTCATCCACTTTTTATGTGCCTAGTTCATGTCTGGCAGGGTATGATTCAAGTCGCAATTATCAACAATGCAACTACTACAAGGTTAAGATCACAAGTCACAGTTGATAATAAATGATATAACTTGCATTTTTCAAAATTTACAAACATAAACAACTCAATAAACAAAATTCCAAAAAGGGTCGTTAGCTACATTACATCGTAGGCAATAAACATAGAGGCCTTGGTTGAAAGAGAGAGAGAGAGAGGCCTCACGAGAAGGACTTGAAGAAACTAATAGTATCTTTCAGTGCATGGATGAAGGCGTCAATTTCCTCTTTGGTGTTGTAAAAGTGAAGGCTTGCTCTTGCGCTAGAACTCACACCAAGCTCACGATGCAATATCTGTGCACAGTGATGCCCTGATCTTATAGCCACTCCATGCTACATTACAAAAATATCAATATTAAAAAAAAAAGTTAACACAAAAAAAACAAGGTCAATTTTTCATCAATCATAATGGGTTTATTAGGTATGCATTTTGAAAAAAAAATTCTCCAAGAAGGATTGGAAGTAACGTTTAAAATCTTAAAAAAAAAAGAGATCAGGACATGGTATATTGTGCACAATTTATTTACGAAGCATCCAAATTACTCATGTTTTAATCCTAATTTACATTGAATCTACAAACAGAAAAACATGAACAAACTTTATAAATCATTTTTTCATGTAAATAAGGAAAGAGTAGAGAGTGTATAAAAAAATTGAGTATAGAAAACAATTTTCATTTTTTTGTTTGGATGAGATTAAAACAATTTCATAGGACTATGCATGATTTCTCATCTCGAAGGGAAATATAGTTTTCTCAACAATTTACTTTCAATATGAAAATAATTAAGAAAAGGTACCTGGTCATCAATAAGGGTAGCAATATCTGTCGGATGAATGCCTTCAACATTAAATGAACAAAGAGATGCCCGGGGACCAGCTACTGACGGAGCTGGCCCATAGATGCGAACATTTGGCACTGCCAGTAAGCTGTCATATAGATAGTTTGCCAACTCTTTCTACAAAAGATAAAAAGGTATTTATATGTCAACAAGAGAGAACATTCAATTTTATATATCTGAATAGAAACATTCTTTTACTTCAAAAAAGAAATGTCAAGTTAAATCTGAAACTGTTACATATAATCAACAAAGATGGTAAATCTATCATGCACAAAACCAGTGTACATTACAGGAAATGTCACCAAGCAGGTTATAAACCCTGCCCCTCTGCAACATTATCAAGTACCAACACTACCCCCTCTCACTTCATCAATATGCAGAGAAATACATAAAGGTTAGTTTGGGCATCTTCAAAAGAACGAAGGGAACAAGAGCACTAATATTTGTCGTGTTGTGGGTTATCCTTGTAATTTATCAAAAGTATATACATCTATGAGGTCTGGAAGGGACAAGACATAAACATTAATTATCCTTTAAATAATGCCAAGGTACTTCCATCATATTAAATACGTCTCGAATCTTCTATTCTCATAATCTGATTGACATAATTTTGGTTGCATGAGTTACTATTTCATTTTGACCCAAGAAATTAAATAAATACATTAGAAAAAGAAAAGCGGTACAGTAACCTCATATTCATGGATTTTGTGCATGCCAATTTGAGATAAATAATCAATTGCTGCGCCAAGACCTACAGCTTCCCCAATTGCCGGAGTTCCTGCCTCAAATCTAACATATAAAACAAATTCAATATTTTATGACCTAAATTGTGACACATAGTACCAGTGGTTATGCCTTAATGGCATCATTAGAGTGGGAAAAATGGCACGGCGGAGCCGGCTCCGTCACAGAACGGCACGGTTACGGCACAGAATGGCACGGCACGCGTGTCCCGTGCCGTGACTATTCGCGTGCCGTGCCCATCTTTTGAAACTTTGGCACGGCACGGCATGTGAAAGATTTAGTCACGGCACAGCACGACACGTAGTCACGCGAGTCACGTGTAATTAGGACCATTAGATATTGATTTAATGGTGAATCTTGAATAAACTAACCTAAATTATGATTAAATGGTCACGCGAGTCACGCAAGTCACGTATGGTCACGGCACATTTAGGCACGGCGTGACTCACGTGGCGTGACCATTCGTGTACCGTAACCACCCCTTGACATTTTGATCACGGCATGACACGGCACGTGAAAAATTAACTTGGTCACGGCACGAGACCAAAGTCACGGCACGAGACCAAAGTCACGGCGTGTTAGTCACAGCACGGCACTGCACGTTTTTCCACTCTAGGCATCATGGTACATAGGTTTCACCTTGAAGGAGGTTCAGCATAGGTCGAGTAATCTTTAAGTACCTCGCTAATCATCTCACCACCACCTAATGATGAAAAAAATGCTTATGATAGAGACAGAATAAAAGTCTATTAATAAGTTCAAGGTTTGAAGAAAATTATGTCTTTGTTACCTAAAAACGGGGACATGGAGCTCAAGAGGTCCAACTTGCCATAGAGAAAGCCAATGCCTGTGGGGCCACACATCTGAGATATGTTTAGTTCATATACTAAATACTATGTTCCCTTTTATAGATAACATACTCCAGAGTAAGCTAATCGATACTATTATAAAGAGGAGGGTTCCAATACCATAAGGTTTTGGTACCATAAAATGCAACAATATCAATTTTCATTTATTTTGCAAAATTTAAAATTCAAATGTAGAATCCAGCAGTTGATCTTCTTCATTTTCATGAGAGATGAGTCTAACCTAAAATTTTATGATTTTTGGAGTTTATTTTATATTAAATCAAGTGGTTGAAAATGAATGAATCTAATTAACTATGATAGATTAAATTTAATGCGTTCAGTTTTGGACCATATGATCTAGTATAAAATGAGCTCCAAAATTTATAAAATTTGTATGGACACACCTCTCATGAAAATGAAGAAGATCAACGATTTGGATTCGACATCCAGGTTTCAAATTTTGGAATATAAATGAAAAATGAGGTTGTGGTACTTTCTTGGCAACAAAAGCTCATGGCATTGGAACCCTCATTTTTTAAATCTTCAAAAGAGCACATATTAAAGCTACACATTTTCTTCTTTGAAAAGAATACTAAACCTACACAAAGACTTCATACCCATTTTAACTTTAGACTCATCAAATAAATATTATAATATTAAAAAAAAGAGAGAAGGATGCACGTCAGTTTTACCTTGTGAGAAGATGCTACAAGAAAATCTGCACCAAGCTTTTGTACATCAACTGGCATATGCGGTACGCTCTGACAGGCATCTACAAGTACCTTTGCCCCATATTTATGGGACAGATCTACTATTTCCTCAATTGGAAGAGAGGAACCTAATTAAAAGAAAAGGAAAAGGCTCAGATAAAGCTTAATTTCACTAATCCTCCAGAAAAAAGTCAAATTACCAGGTTTGCTTCTAAGCCAAACTGAGAAATGTTAGTTTTTTTCAATAGAAATTAGGGCGCAAGGAGGGGTAATCATGCCATAAAAAAAGAAATCAGGAAAGGAGGCATCAAGAGCATATAAAATGCTTTTGTTGTGTTATAGAAGCATAAAACTTCTCATTATTTAGGGCACTTACAATATTATAATTCTTTTTACAGTATAGTTTGAGTTATTGTCTAATAGCAATTAAAAAAGGAATAAAGAACTAATTTTACCTAGAACATTTGATACATGGTGTACAACTACAATTTTGGTCTTGTCAGACAGCATTTGCTTCAATTCTTCCATATCCGGTACCTCATCCTTTGTTAGACCAACATACTTCAATTTTGCACCTGTCCTCTGACTTATAATTTGCCAAGGTACAATATTACTATGGTGCTCTGCCACTGTCAATAATACCTGAAAGAAAAGAAAGATGACAAATTACCCAAACGATTACAAAATTTAACAAAACATGATAACCATTGGCAATCACTATCCGTATACATAGTTAATTTTCAAATGTTCTCCTATGTACCAAGCAGGGTGAATTTGCAACTGGTACTGAAATCCTTTAGGTATGCTACTGCACCAAGAAGTAAATTTCAGAAAGTAAGGATTAAAAAAATAAAGACGGTACCTCATCACCAGCTTTTAGGTTAGAGTAGCCCCATGTGTAAGCTACCAAGTTGATTGCTTCCGTTGCATTTCGTGTAAATACAATCTCTCTACTTTGAGGTGCATTTATGAAATTTGCAACTTTAATCCTTGCACCTTCATACAAATCTGTTGCCTTTGAACTTTTTACAGAAAAAAAAAATTACAAACAGAAAAATAAAGAAAAATATAAATATGCATAAGAATTAAGCATAAGATTTATTTTACCTTAAATAATGTATACCACGATGTACATTGGAATTGTACAATTGATAGTACTCATCTAAGGCTTTTATTACACTGGAAGGCTTCTGAGAAGTTGCGGCATTGTCTAAGTATACTAATTTAACCCCATGTATCTCCTGCATACGTCACAAAAGATATTTCGATCAACACATCAAAATTCATGTAATAAGAGCTATACAAGAGAAGTGTGAAATCAGGAAATTATTCCAATTTTGTCCCCATTAGCAAAATTTACAAGTTTGGAAATGTCTAAAGAATAAATTTTACAACTCAATATCAATGAAGATTAAATTGTGCTCATTTAAATTCGACTGAACACAAATTCAGCTTGACTATTATGGATTCAAATGAACGAATTCAACTAAAAAGATACCTGATTGAGGATCGGAAAATCCGGTCTGGTGATATCCCCAAGTGAATTCGATCCCAAATCTTTAGACGGGACAGCAACCGAAGAAGAAGAAGATAGCTTTGCAACATGAGAAGTGGCTTTTGCGAAACCGGAACTGGAGAGGGAATTGGGGGTAGCATACTTGAGGCGAGAAAGAGGCGAGAGAAGCTTAGAGAAGGAGTGGGGAGCGGGGTTGTAGCATGGGAAGTGGCACAGTGAAGAAGCCATGGCTGAGAACTCTGACAGGTCTGAATTTAGACGAGAAATTGGAGAGGAGAGAACGAGGAAAAAGAAACCCTTCAGCGGTATGCCCGTATAGGTTTGTTTATATGAGCCGCCCTCGCACCCGACACCCAGCAAATTCATATCCCCTATTATCACCCGACCCAAGTACCTTATTTTTAAATTTTGCATCGAATCCGTTTCTTAAACTTCTTATATAGTTGCACGAATCTTCAAAGCCCGTAGTTTGTGTTAGATTGGTCGGATTCTGATCGAACGGTCCTTATCAAAAATAGAAAAGTACATTACCTCAGAAGATCCGGACTCGCATAGTGACATAGTTGCTCACTTGCTCTAGTCTCCCGGTTCGTTCGGGTTTGGAACCACTAAATGTCCAAACCCGGTTCTTTAATAAACGTTATTAGCATTTCGGAGGCTGAAGGGATGATATGATAAACCCGATTCTTTACAATCTGTTTGGATGGAGAGTAGAGGAAGGGAGGGAATGGAAAAAAAAAAAAAAATTCATCTAATCGTGTTTGGTTAATAAAATTATATCGGAGGTGAAGAGTATAGGAGGGAAAATGTTTAACCTTGCATGATTATATTCAATATAATCGATTTTCCTCTAGCACCTTGTTTGGATGGAGAGTATAGGAAGGAAGGGGAGGTGAAGAATAGAAGGGAATGAAATGGAATAGAAAGGAAGATTTGTTGAAAATATAAACTTAATTATGTTATTAAAGTTAGGATCCCATTGAATTCTACAGTGGACAGATTTTGAGGCGATATTAAATACAAAATTGAAGGAGCAATTATAGATCATTCTGGGCAAATGAGGAGTCCATTTGATGTGTCTTGAAGTCTAGTTTCTGATGGTACAAGTTTCAAGTCGTTTGGAGTTCCCTACAATAAGTTATGGCAGTTTTAGTAACCAAGGGTCAGAATTTACTGTGCTGCTTTGATTTCTGTTTTGAATTGTTTTGAATTCTGTTTTGTTTTAATTACTGTACGAATTTTAAGAGTCATGTCTAAGGCTATAAATAGGGTTATATCTCAGTTGTAAAGCAAGAGAGAAGAAAAAGGATAATATATATTTGAGAAAGAGAAAATATTGTTTGTGTTGAGAAAAATCGTAATCTGTCTCTCTTCCCTCCACCGAAATATATCAAACTAACAAGATTAACATATATAACTTCTTCGTGTTTGGTTGATTAATGAGACAAAATAAATTTAATTTTCTTTTCCGTCTTATTTCTTGTTTGGTTGATTAAAATTTAGAAGGTTAATGAGAAATTCGGTAGTTGTTGTAAGTTTGTGACAAAAAACTTGTATGAGAATTATATATGTAAGATATAGAGTTGAACATTTGTGCTATTTTTTCTAAAAATATTTGCAACAAAATTTCTTTCCTTCCGTTACACTGCAAATCGAGAGAGAAACCGATTCTATTAATTAAAATGATACAAGGTTAAACCTTTCATCTCCTATACCCTTCACCTCCGACATAATTTTATCAACCAAACACAATTCGACAGAAAATTTTCTTTTCTTTCCATTCCCTCCCTTCCTCTACTCTCCATCCAAACAAGGTGTAGATTTGAGGTGTAACAGATGGAAATAAATTTTGTTACAAATATTTCTAAAAAAATGATATAAATGTCCAATCTTATATCTTATATATATAATTCTTATTCAAGTTTCTTTGTTACAAATCTACATCAGCTACTGAATTTTTCATTAACCTTCTAAATTTTAATTAATCAAACAAGAAATAAAACGAAAAAAAAATTAAATTTATTTGCTCTCAATAATCATCCAAACATAAAGATATTAAATATGTTAATCTTCCTTTATATTTCATTCCATTCTCTTCTATTTTTCATCTCACCTCCCTTTTTCTACTCTTTATTCAAACAAGGTGTTAATATATCGCTGCCGCTTTTGTTGCCCATATAATTAATTTATCTTTATGATCTTTAGTAAATCTACCATGGGATAAACTTTATCATTGTGTTTGTTGTTGACTTGTCTCTAATGTCGGACCTTTTTGCCATCCCACACCGTATCTATCCATCATCAAAAGCTTAAAGGGACTTGGTAATGTGGAGCTGGATTGAATCTAATCCATTTATTATGGATCGTACCGTACTGATGGATAGGCAAGGTCCCGTGAATTTTCACAGATCTAAATTTGTGTCGTATTATGATTTTAGTTATGTGTCGTGTCGTGTTATGATGAAGTTAATTAAGATTTTTAAAATCATTGGGGTGGCTTAGCACCCCTGATATACATGTAGATCCGTCCCTGTTAGATTGCGGCATGTTAGTCATGTCATTATTATATGTATCGTGATTAAATGTCCTAACTAGTCATGTTTGATCACATTTGCTCATGTTAATCATGCTTAATTTTTCATAATTTACGTTGGTTTATTGAAAAAAATCAGAAAATGTCAAATAATTGTGGAAGTATTATAAAAAATGTAAGATAAAAAAAATATAATGTTGAAAAAAAATGTGATAATACGTACCGTACCATACTTTGTCATATCATAATTAAAATAATTTACATGTTTTGTCGTTATATTTTTTTTAAATAATCACAACATGCAAATAAATACGATATAAACGCGCAAGTCACCGTACTGTGTCATGGCGTTTTTTTCTCTCATTATCTATTGGGTGATGAAAAAAGAGGGTTTCCGTAACGAGAGAATGGATGTAATACTGTAATTACACGAATTTGTATCCTCTGCATTAACTCAAAAGGGAATCTTTTGTGCAGACCAGATCCGCACTAATATTAAAGGGCTCTCTATGTTATAGGAAGGAGCTGGATTGACTTTGTTTAAAATCAAACGGTTGAGATTCATTAACTCAAAATATTTCCTTTTGAGTTAATGCAGAGAATACGCGCTCGTAATTTCACCCGGTCAAAATAAAAGAGTTTTACTGGGCTTTCAGATATACATATATAATTTAACAAGTCAATTTTTGCATATTTCAGAATTATACTAATTCCATACATTGAATATTTCTTCAACGCAATGCGCATGATTTTATTATGATTCATGAATGAATGCCTAATTATTTACATTTATTGATATAAAAAAAAATTATATTGAAAAACTTAGTTATTACCGAAAACTAATCCCTAATTCTTTACATTTATTCATACAACAAATATTATATTGAGTAGATATTACCGAACAAAGAGATGCTCATTATAAAGAATAAGATTATTACAAGTAATACGAATTACATTTGATAATAGTATGTCTTTTATAATAGGAATCAAATTTAAAATATCGATATTTTCTATTATATGTATAAAAGAAGTCTGTAATTTAATTATTAATATTAGATAAATTGTTCATTGTTCGTACAATTCAGTAAATTCGAAAGTAACTCGGATAATCTTGTCACTATGTTTGTTGTTGAGACTTGTTTCTAATAATTTGCTTTCCCATCCAACACAGCATCCATCCAGCAAAGGATTAAATCTAAAGCATTTATTACTGATAAAAAATAAGGTCATGTGGATTTTCACAGATCTATTACGTACATTATATGTGGAATATATTTATTCATTTCTATTTTTTTATATTAAATTATATAAGTTATAAATTTATTCTATAATTATTCATTATTGTCATTAATCGTAACGAATAAAAATAAAAAATTGATAAAACTAATACTTAACAAATAAAATAAATATAAAAATAAAATGAACTTTAAGCAGATATGAATAGAGAAATATCTCCATCCAATCTGTGTGGTATTTAGATCTGCTCATTCAAATTCGGCTCGAGAAATAATACATACGAGATGGGCCATTAAACTTTTTCGGCCCAATTTCTCTCTCGCACTTGAATCCGGAACTTTTATTAATACCCTAAAAAAATAGCAAATCTGTTCCCGACTGATTTTTTTTTAAAAACACCCTGACCGCTCAGTCATTGGGCGGTTTGCTTTTCATACTTGACTGCCCCACGTTTGGGCGGTCTGCTGCCTGTACCAAACTGCCTCATGCTGGGGCGGTCTGCTATTGCCTATATATTGGAGGGTACCCCTTCCGTTTTTCACCCCATTCATTTCAAGTTTTCACTCTCTCTCTCATCTCTTTCTCCAACAGATCGCCTCCCCTTTTGCATGTAAGTCCCTTAATTTTTTGCATTTATTTTTTTAGTCTAAAATTGTTTAGAAATTGTTAGAAAATGTCCAAAATTGGTTAGAAATTGTTTAGAATTAATATAAATTGATTAATTCATCATGGTCTGATGAAACTAGGGTTGTAATGAGTTGAGTTTGAGCGAGTTACCCCCAACTCGAACTCAGCTCATTAAATAAATGAGCGAGTCAACTCGAGTTGGGATGGTAATAACGAGTTGTAGAGCCAATTCGAACTCAGCTCGTTATCAACTCGAGTTGGCTCACAACTCGTTTATAACTCATTGAACCAGTTAATTATATACTACTAGTAAAAGAATTTATCAGTATCCAACAATTTTTCATACAACAATAGTATATAAGCACCAACAATTTTTCATACAGCAACTTAGTACATAAGCACCAACAATTTTTCATACAACAGCTTAACAAAAATAATTTTTGGGATTTATTGTGACCAATGCTATGTAACTCGAGTTATAAATGAGCGAGTTGCAATAAACTCAAACTCAGCTCATTTATTAAACGAGTCAACCAACTCGAGTTGGAACTGACTCGAGTTGTAAATGAGTGAGTTAAAGCGAGCTATAAATGAGCGAGTTACGAGTTTGAGCAATTTTGCCCAGCCTTAGATGAAACCCTAGATCTTACCATGACATCCAAACCCGAACTTTGAAAAGGAGGAAGTAAAACCGCACGCAATGCTCGCATGTCCCTCCCTAACAATTTTTGGACGGGTGAAGCCCGTTTGAGGAGACGTTTATCTCGTTTAGGATTTCCACCCAACGAGATTGAAGAATATGCTACCACGGATGATCCGACTATTAGAAGCGTTCTTTATGAGAACTTCGGCGATATCGACCCTCCACCTGATTGGGAAGTGTGCCCTGTATATAGTGTCAAGGGAGATATTGTGGAGAAGTTCTTTTATCATCTCTGTGGCGTAGGAGTTCACCCCAAATGTATCGACAGGAATGCAGATCTGGTAAATGACTATCGTTTCTAAATGTGGAAGTGTGTTGCGTGTTGCTGCAGGCCTTTAGGGAAGACGGGAGAAAGTTCCACTACTCCTAAGCCATAGTCTGGATTGTATTATTTTATGTTAGACTTGATTGTTATATTTTATGTTGTAGACTGGATTGTATTATTTTATGTTATAGACTATATTGTAGTACTAGTATTTTATGTTGTAGACTGGATTGTATTATTTTATTTTATTGTAGTATTTTGTTTTGTTTTGTTGTAGTATTTTTTAATTTATTGTTTTAATTAATTTTTTTATTCATTTTTATTTCTTTTTTGTAATTCATTTTTTTAGACGAGAATGATGGACAGTAACAATCAAGGTAGATCTTCTAATCGATAGGTGCCCAGAGATGGGTCAATGAGTGGTCGATGAAAGAATGAGGAAAAGAAGATCTGCCAAGTATGCTTTAGGGATAAAAAGAACTGTCAAGTCTGTGTTATGGAGCAATTTCTTAGGCGACCTATTCGGTTTGAAATTTCAGACGATTATTTTGTGGAAAACCCCTATAGTTATGGTTTGAAAAAAAGGTTGATCCGGAGCCGCTAGCCACGAACGATGAGTTTGTTCATTGTACTTATACTGGTAAGGCTAGCACTTCGTCTACTGTGACTGATCCAGATTCGCCAATATCGGATGATGATTGTTCCATGTACTTTAAAGGCTCGTTGTAAGAAGTAGTACTACTTATCAAGTATTTATTTTGTAGACTTTATTTCATCAATTTAGTGTTTATTTATATTTTATGTTATCAATTTGTGTATATTTAATTAAGTTGTGAAAATAACAAAACGCAAGTATATAAATTAAGTTCACAAACTTCAACTAAAATAGTTCACAAACTATCAAATAAAATAGTTCACAACATGCATCTAAATAAAATAGTTCACAACATGGATCTCAAGTAGCTTGGTTATCAGTGATGACGTCCGAACAAACTAAGTCGACGAGTTTTGGGTCTACTTCTAGATAGTTGTGCGACACTACCAGATGTCTCTGCATAGCTACTAGATGCTTGGCTCCCATAAGTGTGCTGTCTTTTACCGGTTGCCTCAGCAACAACTCTAGCATTTTCTCTTTCATTGGCTTCGTTTATGGCATCTGCATTGCATTCCAATTCACCAATCAGGGTATGATATTGACATAGTAAAATATATAATCAGTTATAAAATGTAAAATATACCTGCTCGCTGCCTGTCAGAAGTGGAACGGCGAGCCTGATGTTCCATTCGCCTACCTTACATCTGGTCCATGGTTATTACAGCACGCTTGTGGTTCATTCTCCATAACCTGATCCACCCCTTTGAAGGAAAAATTCTATCCCCAATATAGGCCGGCCACGCATGCTGGTTGGGATAAGAATGGAAAGATCCACCCCAAGTACTCGCAAGGTACTTAGTACGGTACATGTCGGTAACAAAATCATCCTCACAGAAGTTTCTTAGGTGAGCTAATTGGATTCCTTGGCATGTACATGTTATAATATTGTCAGGTCTGAAAATAACCATGTACTTGAAATCCCTTTTCACAAACTCCATAGTCCCATCTGGTCTACGGCTGGTTGGAACGTACTCACTTGGACATTGCACTTCGAATTGCAAGCGTTGATCACCGTACGGGACAACGTTCATAGCTGCACCTTTCTCCCTATGTTTTCTTAGTTTTCGCTCCATTCTTGTTGAAAACATTTGATTCATGGTCAGTAATTCAAGCGCTTTAGTACGCTGATGTCTCATCATTAGACCTATAAATCCGACCAATTTCTGTACCACAATCTGTGTTTCAAACAGCCAAATCGTGTCTTTTACATTGAATATACATTGAATATCTATAGACTGTGGTACTGCTGCATTTTCATTCTTACTTTGTAGAAAATGAGCCAAATCAGGGAAAATTGCGAGTTCTGGAACCCCCCACGCGGGTAGCATCAGATCCCACGCGGGTAGCGTCAGACTTCAGCACCCGAACTTAAAACAGTCATAACTTTTGACTCGTAACTCCGTTTTGAGCGTATGACCACTTTTCGGAAAGCTTGTGAGAAGATCTACAATCTGAGCCAAACCTCACTGCTCACTTCCACTCAACGAGACCCGCATGAGGTGGCACGCGACCCGCGTCGAGTTAATTGCGCCAGGGCCCGATTAAAGCCTGTTAAGGGGACCACGATTTTATCCAGAGACATTTTCCCGAAAGGGGATCTGATCCACGATTTTATCCAGAAAACAGATCCGATCTGATTTGGAAGAGAGGGCTTGGCGCCTGAGGCGATCTGAAGAGGAGAGGAGCCGATCTGGAGCTAAGAAGGAGTCGATTTGGAGAAGAAGAATTTTGAAGCTTCGATCCTCTTCAATCCCTCACCTCTCACCATGATTTGCATCATTTCTCTCTCTTTTATTCTGATTTTGCTTATGTCTGAGTAGACTTGTAGTTTCGAGGGTTTCGATTTAGTCTGATACTTTGTTTGATTATGCACATGGATTGATTCTGATTGATATTTCGTGTTTCTTTGATTCTTGTATTATTTGTGATTGCTTGATCTGAATTGTTAGATTCTTGATTGTCTACTGTTGAATGCCTTTGGCATTTCTTCTTGTAACAAGGCTTGATGTTTCTTGTAAATTAGGTTAAGTACTTGAGGTAGGTCTGAGAACCGAAAGGTGAGGTCAATAGTAGCCGAGAGGTGAAATTTCCACTTGCACTTGCTCAGCTTGTGGATACCTTTAGTAAACAGAACTGAGAACTTAGGTTTAGATCAAACAGCTTGATTAAATCTAAGAAGGTGAAATTGCATTTCTAAACCAGGTCTGCTAAGCCAACACACGAGAGTTGAGGTTTAGTGACACTAGGTACGGTCAATCTAGCCTTACACGACTTAAACAACCAGTTTCTGACATGTGCAGACTCAGCTCAAGGGGCCATGCGGGTCGCGTGAGTTAGCACGCGGGTCGCATCACAAGGGTCGCAAGCCACAGCTTGCGAGTCGCGTGAAAGGTCCAGAGTGCTTAGGGCCACGCGGGTCGCATGCGAAAGCATGCGGGTCGCGTCACAAGAGTCGCATACGAGAGTATGCGGGTCGCGCGGCAGGTCCTGAGCAGCAAAGTTGAAGATGAAATCTGAAACCCTTGAAACGCCCTTTTATACAATAGTACAAAACACAAACATTTAATTGATTTCATTTCTATTCATACATTGTTCATACAATTGTTCATACATTCGTTTACCTGTTCATACATTCGTTACAAAAACTTAGGAATAGACAAACACCCAATTTTCACACTTCTAGTACCTAATTAGGAAAAGTAGAGATTAAGAAAGTGAACCGTCCCTGTGGATCGATACCCGACTAAACTTCACGACAAGATTGTGCACTTGCGATCTGAGTCGAGGGTTTACAAGGTTTAAACTCTACAGCTTGCTGTAGTGAAACTTTATTCACCACTTTTGGCACGAACATACGCCGTTCAACAAACCATGCATTTAACTTGTAGAATGAGTCCTCTACAATTGTTGCCACGGGCAACATCCGGCTCTGCTTAAAAATATTATTCAAGAACTTGGACCTATTTGTGGTCATAATTCCCCATCGGTAACCTCCATCACGGGCTTGAAATATTTTCTCATATGCGGGTGGCTCTTGCAGATCTCTGTGATTATTTTTACCCACCTTAAGTAAGTAGGCATTTGCCTTTGGACAGTACTACACAACCAATTTTGAATGTGTCAGCAACTCATTTGTTATATCCGGTATTCTTATTTAGGTTTTCTGCAACGTGTTGTATACATAGCCTGTGCACACACTCGCCGTCCGCTGTCGACCATCCGAAATCGGTACGATCAAAAATATATTTGATTCCTTTGTGCTGGTTTGATATGACACAAAAGAACATGTTTTCAACCACTTCTCTTCGTAAAAAAGCTCATGAAAAATCCCTAATTGTCACTATCCTCCTTCTCAACAATTGCAAAGGCCAAATGCAATAACTGGTTTTCAGTATCATATGCACATGCTATCAACAGCCTCCCATGAAGCATGCATGTGTACTGATGACCGGTCTAATGTATGGCACAGCTTGAATACATGGACCAAAATCTCATGCTATGGCCTTGAATTGTTTAGCGTCATCGACATCGGGTATGGTGACATTCTAACATTCATATTTTGTACTAGGATTTGTACTTGCTATGGCCTGGAGCAATGGTGCAAGCAAGTTGTATGAACCCTGCCAACTACCAAATATTCTACAAATCACAAGTTTACACCCTCTCCACAACCTGTTGTATTTTGGGGTTGCATGTTTGTAAATGAGTCTGACAATCATAGTGACCTCCTTAATGCTTATCGATGGGTCCGCCTTAATACCTGTCTCAATTATGTCAGCAATAAGTGATGCCGTAAGTTGTGCATGGTCTGTTCTTGATGATGCAGACTTGCATGTATGAGGTGGTTCACACTTCTTAATCATCCATGCCTTCCTCTTACCCACAGGGGTTGCAAAAAGACAGAACTCGTAACGTGGTGCATCTTTACAAACCACAACTAACATTGTTTGGTCCCTTTTTTTGTAGCACTCTCAGTTGCCGTGAACATGAACCTCATTGATTTTCTTCATAAGTTCATCTATGTTGGTATAAACCTATTGTGGGGCAAGCTCTGAATTGTATACGATGCGCTTTCCAAAATAACCAATGTCTGCTTCTTCAAAAGAACTTGTTTCGTTGAATGTGGCGACCGGATGCTTATCTGTCCGGCCTCTAATCGAAAATCTGTCTTATCTGGGAGGGACATCTGCATCACCATCTGATAAGTGATCAGAATCCCAACCCCCTTCACAATCATCACCCGTGTCCATTTCCTTTTCTGGTATGGCATCGATCCATTCACCATCAATGTCAGTATCATTTCGTGTAACAGCGGGTAACAGTCTTGGTATTGACTCTAGTACATATTGAAATCTAGCTTGGATTACGGATTCAGGAAGAGGAGGTGGTGGTGGTAGCTCGGTGGCATAATCATTCATGGTACAATCAGTGGTATAATCAGGTACATAATTATCATAAATATGTGGTATGTACGGTTCATACGGTAGTACATGACCCGAGTTGTGGTACCCCGGGTTGTCATAACCCGAGTGGTGGTACCCCGGGTTGTCATAACCCGAGCTGTGGTACACCGGGTTGTCATAACCTGTATTTTCCCTAGAAGGTCCAACCCCGGATTGATGCGGAACTCTTCTGAAATATAAGTCTATTATCGGAATATTCCTTGACTCTAATTGATTGTAGACACCCCTCCATAACCCCTCATCTGTTATTGGATACCTTACATCTGGTATTAATAAAAATCTCGGCACTTGAAACCTCTCTTCTAAGCACGAAACGAACTCCATTCCAACTCATAGAAATCGCACTAATGAGCGGCGTCTCGGCTCGACATCTCCATCGCTCGAGCCTTATTCCGAAATTAGAGGGCTGACTTAAGATTCTCCATTGGTCGACCTTTCACGACTCCGTTCTTCAATCTCTCTCCTCTCGTTCCTGTTCTCGTCACCACAGCAACCGCTGCAAGGTTAGTACAAGCGAATTAATTGCTTTGTTTTATTGTTTGAGATGGGCTCTAGTCGGCCTGGTTGTTATATCTGTCAAAGTGGGAGCTGGGCTTCTACCGAATAGGTGATACTCACTGGACCGGAATGAAGATGATAGATACAAATTGAAGTTTGTTGGATTTCACCTGCGATAATAAATCAGTGTATATGGTGAACTAAACAGGAAGTGTTAAGCCTATGAGTCTATGACCTTCAGAGCCTTGCCATGAGTTCCTTTCCTTCTAACATCAACTACAATGCCTTTCATGATCGCATAAATCTAGTTGAGGGAGATGCCGAAGCTGACAGGCCCCTTATAGTCATCACCACTGAATACTTTGGAAAGCATATTTATGTGTACAAGTGGATTAATTTTGAGCAGCGGCGTCAAGTAAAGAACATTGGAAAGAATGTTCTATTTCTCAGTCGTTTTGATTGCTCTCAACTGCAATTGGAGGGACAACAAGGAAATGAAATATATTATGATATAGATGATCATTTGGCCACGCAATCCCATCTCATTTGCATAAATAAGAAGAATTTGCAAAGTGGGAGTATTGTTCCACATTGCTCTTGCCCCACGGAAGTATTTCCTGCAATATCTGGATTGACCTCATGGTTTACACCTAGCTTGATATAGATATTGTGGGGTTGTGTAAATATGATTAATTCCATTTGCTTCAGGTACTGATCTGTAACTCCTTTTCGTTAAAAAATGTGAATATGATATGCTATTTGTGTATATTTTCCAACTAATATGTTTCTGGCTACAAAGGCAGGTTTTATCATTAGTGTACAAGTTACAATGAGCGAGATGTCCATCATTGGGATATCCCCATTAATCGGAGAGTTGGGAATTTGTAATTTCTTTTTCTGAGCATAATTAAAGCCGTAAATGCATTCTCAATTAATTTTTCATTTTCTTAATTTTGCACCAGTGCTGTCCACCGACTTTTCTGGAGAAAAAAAAGCAAAAAAAAATATAGTTAATGTCCGGAGGCAACTTTACTGTGGTGAGTTCTGTAGGCCTTGAATGATTTTCTTGAAGTGAAACTGACATATGGAACTTTTTAGTAAGAGTAAACTAAAAGGTAGAAGAATTTAGTTATCAAAATGAAAAATTGTCTAAATGTGTCCACCAGTTGTAAACTAAGAATATTGGACCAAACTTTGAGTTCTTCTGTAGGGATCCTTTTGCAAAATTTCAAAGGACCCGTCAAACTTCCATAGAAAAATGAAAATGAATTTCTAAAGCAATCGCTGTTACTTTCTTGAGGAATGAATTAGTTCCTTTATGTAGTTACAATCTTGTGTGCAAGGCTGCAGCCTGTTGCCGCAATACCTTATGAGGACAAGGTGTTGCATCCATTGGAAGTGCCTTGAAACATTATGCTGAAACCTTCATTCAGAACGCAGAACAATACAAATGCATTTTGATTTCACTATATTTCTTGTGACAATTTGGTGAAACAAAGGCAATGTCATCCGCTTTGCTACTTTGAGTAATAGCTCCATTTTTATAACCTTTTACCATGACGATTTCTATCTCGTAGTTGTAGGAAGGTTCTATGCAAATCACTTTTCTCTGAAGTTGGAAAATTGGCCAATTATGAACCATCCTGTAATATTCCCATATTAAATTATCACATATTAAACAAATGCTTTCCTAGATTGGAGCTCATGGATATAGAAAACACTACTGTAAAGGTACAGTTGATTTGACTATGATTAAGTAATTAACATCTATAACTCGAGTCATGTTAATATCTAGTCCATACACTACCAGAATTTTCGTTTGTAGCATGGGTAAAACTTAATTGTTACATGGGTGTGAATGTCCATGCAAAAGAATTATCATTTCTGACACAATAATATCTGTTGCATGGGTGCTCCATGGAAAAAGTAACGCATGCAAAAGATTTGATGTTTATCCATGCAATTGTCTCTTACCGACCCATGCAACTAATAATTGACGACCCATGACCCGCCAGCGACACCTGATAGTATATTTTAATGAAGGTCCATGTAAAAACCAAAAGAAGTACCCATATAACAAGTCTGCAGAACTGAGACCCAACAGTTGCATGGGCTTTCCCATGTAACAAGTTTTGATGATTCTTTGTTTATTATTTTATTCTAAAGGTCCATGTAAGAAGTCCTACACTACCCATGTAATAAGTCTATAGAATTGAGACGAAACTATTCCAAGGGCTTACCCATGTAACAAGTTTTGATGATTCATTTTATATTATTTTATTCGAAAGGTCCATGTAAGAAGTTCTACACTACCCATGTAATAAGTCTACAGAATTGAGACGAAACTGTTCCAAGGGCTTACCCATGTAACAAGTTTTGATAATTTGTTTTTTATTATTTTATCCAAAGGTCCATGTAAGAAGTCCTACACTACCCATGTAATTAATCTGAATTGTCGAGAAATATTAATTGCATGTGACTACCCATATTAAATGTTTTAAATTTCTGGACAAAACCTTTCCTGTATATATTTGATCTCTCCTTTCAAATTGAATATATTTTGTATATCACAACAATATGAATTACAACAGTATATTGAAAATTAAATGAGATGCACAAATAATTCAGAAACTTAAATTGTAGAACCTTTTTCTTTTGGCCTTAAGAATAAACCTTAGAAAGTCATTGAGATACAAAACAATTCACCAAATTGTCATGCAACACATTACACAAAAAATATGATTTATCAGGCATTCTTAACATCCTATAAGGTACTTAGGCTTAGGTTTCTGACATACATCCTGTAAATCAGTAGGCTTCTGAGGTACATCCTGTAAATCAATAAGTTTGGTCAAAACAATGTATTATATTTCTTAACATGCTTTTGTTCTAAACCAAATAAAACACATGACATTATAGTTACTACGATTTATAATGAATCCTCAAAGTTTGGCCTTAGGAAATGAAAAAACTGGTACAATAGTGCTGCTGGTACAGAACTTCCCTATACAAAACCTCAAATTCAACTCAGTTAAAAAATCCATATAAATGTGAAATAAATCATGGTGAAAGATCTTAATATCCTGAGAATTTTGGTACCAAGAACACTCAATTTAGATTTGTAGTTTGTCCTGTGTAAATTATACAGAACTAGTTATCAGAATCATGAAAAACTGGTACAGAAACAAAACTGGAACAAAACTAATCTTGGGAAAAACTTAAGTTTGGCATAGCACTAGGCAATACAATGAGTTGAAATTAATTGTGGGTGCAGATCATGACTTCCTGAAATTTTAGATACAGAAAAGATCCAATTTGGATCTATGGTTTGTTCTACACAAAAATAACAAAACAACATGTCAGAATGATCCAAACTGCACCTCACAAACTGAAAAGTGATGAAATAAATTGTTAGAAATATTGCAAAAATAAGGAAAACATGCACACAGGTGGTATGAAGGTCTTTGGATAAGTTGTGCATACATTTTTGTGATAAAATCATCAGATTGAGCATCAAGGAGACTACAGACCCATAGTATATGTTGCTTTTGCACTGTGTATTGACATGAACTTACATAGTCTCACACTCAATCCAGTAGCATAGATGCAAAGGTATTAGTTATTTCTTCTTGCTAACTTTTTAAAAGATATAAATAATCAACTGTGCACTTATGCCATTTCATCAAACACCTTGTGTGCCCATAATCAAACACCAGTATACAACTAAAAAAACTAAAAAAATGTACAAGGAACTCTCAAAATTAAGCAATACTAAGCAAAAATGTCAGCTTGTAGTTATATTCAACCTATAGTTATCTTTAAATGCATACAAAACACTTCTTCCCATTTAAGCATTTCCACAAATACTTTCTTTGCAACACATTGTTAGTTCCTAAATTGATTAAAATGCAGAAAAGTAAAACAATAGACAACCTTGAGCTGTATAAAATGACAAGTTGTCAGCTTGCAAAGCACAAAGTACTGGTTCTGAGATAGAATCCATGTGGCACCAACATACCTGATAAATCAGAGTGCCATGGAATGATAAGAAAAAAAACACCCTAAACATTTACTTAAAACCAGATAACTTTTAATTTTGCAATTCCGAGCAAAGAAGAACAGCACGCATGCACACTTCCGGCGGGTATCAATAATCATTTTAAGATTAGTTACTCAAATCCACTAAGCATTCAAGGGACTGGTACAACATATACCCTACCCAAACTCTCAAACATATACATGTACCTACATAATAAACATGGCTGAACCAACTTACTATTTCAACAACTACAATCAATTAGGTATGACAATTGGACATGTACCAACATTTTTTATTAATTTAAACACTAACATAGACTCAATAAAAAAGAGAGATTACTTGTATCTTTTTCATTTAACATAAACCAATAGTAGTGCTCTAGTTGTAGAATAATTTATCTAATATTTAACAATTATTCACAAAGCACAGACTAAATAGAACCCATTAGAGGGATGTTAATGAAACAGATTGTTAATAAATAATAACAGTTTAAGAGATTTGCAGAAAGCATCTAACCAACCTTGAACTCTATGAAACAATAAATAATCCCTCAGTGTATAGCTTAAACAATCTACATCCGGTTTTTATCAACCATAACTTCTTGAGTCTTCAGCATCTTCAATTTCTACAGCATAAATAATAAAACTAAAAATTGAGTTTACCAAGCTGTAAGGGATGACAACAGCTAGTGAGAACAATCAAGAACTGTTGTATAAACTGACTGCCATACTGATCAGAGCTGCATCACATAAGAAAAAATAAGTTGTGATGCAAGTAAAATCTCGTCTCAGATATTCTGGCATTAAATACAATAACAGCTAAACTGGTACACTTTTTCACTCACTTTTCATTCAAGAGAGAGTATGGAAGAATTTTAAAATAGAAATTTAGGAAGTGGGGGATATTTTGAAATATGACAATTCAATCTTTTTGATGGGAGATTAAAAGTGCATTTTAAATAACCAGGTTGCTTTCCATAATTTTGAATGAGCGTGATGGATATAACAATATCAACCTTACCTGAACTCAACAACATGGCCAACAATATCTGGCAACTCAAACTTGGCCTTACTACTCTTGAAATCCTCCAGCAGGGATAACACATAACCACTGTCATCCCCAAAACCACTATGATCAGAACCGAAAGACCTCAAGGAGGCTGCACGTGTCATCCTCTCACTCTGTCTTGCACGGGATTGAGCTGTCAGAGAATTCACAAAGGATCCCGGCAGCTGGCTTTCCGTAGTATATGGCATGCCTCCATAGGCACCACGATTCAAGCTGCTATAAGATTTGGGCAAATATGGTGTTCCCGAATTGTACTATTGCTTCTGTTGTGCGATTTACGGAAGGTAGGGTCAAGTTTACCTGAAAAACGGAACTGAGTTAGAGAAACAAAAAGCAGCTGGGTCTCAAAGTGCTAATAGAATAGTCTACCAATAAAAGCAAATCCTCTCAATGTCCCAAAAAGAAAAATAATGCAGGTGTACTAGATAAAATGATTAAAGTGTTATATAGGAAGTCTGAGGCGAGTACATACAAAAATAGAAGGAGACTTTCTATTGAAAACAACATCAGATACGGCAAAAATTAGGATACTGAGATAACCAATGAGGTGCCAGACACGAAATTAACAACACCGTATAAGTGGCATGAATATAAATTGTATGCTTATGCTAAATATACACTCAAGACCAAATAATTAGTTAGTCATAGTAACTTCTTGGTCAAATTTGGTAAACACCAAAAGCTATCAGAATAGATTTCTAACCACCTCCTATCAATGCCCATAAAGAAAGGTTTAAGCTGAAAAAAATTAAATCCAATCAAATCACATCAAATCAAAGTAATAAACAAATTCAGCGAACCCGTACAGCATCTGCAAAGCTCTTCCTTCTTGATCCAACCGACCCGACATCCTGTACCCCCATTACCCGGTTTGACCCAATTCCAGGTTGTGCAGAAAAGAGTGAACTATTCTCTCTGTTACTAACACTGCTTCTCCTATCTCCAATTCCACCATACATATGTGTGCCAGTGCCAGTGCCAGTGCCAGCAGAGATGCCACTAACAGGCCCCCACCTGCAGCTGCAACTAATCTATGTGAAGCTCTCCACTCCTCTTTAGAAACATTTGGCATCGATGTTAAATTGATAAACATAGTTGTTCCGCGGGAGAAATAAATCTAACAATCAGTAGAGAGGAGACTTACCCGGCAGTAGAGAGGAGACAGATGGCGGAAGAGAGACGGCCGGAGAGAGGAGACGGAGCGGAGGAGAGACAGAGAGCGGAGGGAGGCGGGGGTCTAGGTTTGGTCGGGACTCTGGACTTGGGAGTTGGGACTCGGGAGGAGATGGAAAGAGAACTAGCGCAATTTTTTGTGGTCGATTTGAGGGGGAATTCGATAGGGGTCCAGATCTCTAAAGTAACTCATATTTTTAATTTTCAGCTGGACCGTTTGATCAGAATCTGGTCCCTTCAGTATTCGTGTGAGAACAAATTGGACGGTCCGGATTCATAATCAAAATTGGGTTAATTTAGGGGATCCAAATTCGAGAGGGAAATGTAATTTTAGGCAAATAGAAGAGGGAAAACCCAAAATTCGTTCTTTGTGGGTGGCGCAAAAAATAAGAGGGAAATGAAATTGAAATCCATTGATAATATGTACACTTCATCACATATTATATGGCTCATATTCACAACTCTAATATGATTCTAAACACTTGTACAAAATTAAATATGAAAAAATAAAATAAAAATTAAAAACTAGTTTTTTACATTTTCTATTTACAAATCATAACAACCATTGACAATTTTATAGAATTTCATTATTTGTAGCCTCTTCAAATTGAGCCAAAAATTGTGGGCCGTTGATTTTCGCATGAGCATTCAACGGTCGATCTGCAATAAAATAACCCCTAATTTCTTTTAAAATGATCAAGTTAGTATCAGGAACCTTAAAAACGAAAAAAAATTGGAGTTCCAACAATTATACGGTTCGATCCAATGTCTAGTATTTATAGCCCTACGATATCATTATATTATGTCACTTGGATGGATATGTAAATGAACATCAAATTAGATCAAACTTACCAACAATGGAATTAATGGAACACTCTTTCATTTGAACGGTTTCGATCGACCAACGGACGACGTTTGTCTTTGTTCCTTCGTTAACTCACCCAACAAGAGTTGATGTTCTATAGTCATGTATGTTTGACATAAATCATTGATGCAACATGCATGTACAACTATACAATTTAATTTGTCAAAAATATTTAATAATGCAATAAAAATGTTCTAGCATTATATTTTGATATAAATTTTATCAATATCATTCTAAATTGTTGTCATTTTAATAATTACCATTTTATCAATATGATAGTAAAAATACTGAACTAGTTAAATTTATAATAAATAAAACCAACATCAAATATTACTCATAAACATCTAAACACATATGTACCATCAATTATAATTTTTGACTATATCTTTGCATTTTCTATTCCCTTTAATTCCAACGTATCATATGTAATCGTAAACATATCAAATTAGTGGAGTTAGGCGGTACAAAAGGTTGGTCAAGGATGATTGATACAGGTGTCTCATGCAACTTTGATACTAATTTGTTTTTTCACAAAACATGACTTAATTATTTAAAGAATTAAACTTGACTTATAAATACTAAGTTTTTAATTCACATGTTTTTATGTAATTTGACATTTCGCATCAATTAAATTATACATATTATTCATTCATGGAAAAATACTCGAATGATATGACAATTTGGTCAAACACTAAGTTGATATGGCAATTTGATCAAACTTTTTTACAATAAAATGAATGTAATGCTCTTTAGTTTGAATGGTTTCGATTGACTAACGGATGACATATTTGACGTGTGCCTTTATCAACTCACAAATATCTACACATATCGAAAAGGTAAATAATAATGAAATTCTATAAAATGGACAATTATAAGTAAAATTTGGTCATGAAAGCTGTAAATAGTTGAAAATATATTTTTTAATTTTTTTCATATTATTTGTTGTACAAATTAGATTTACATATGTACAAATTCAACATAAATAAGCTAATTTCGAATGTCCAAACTAATTTGTCAAAATTTTCACTTATCTCTTAAACTTTTGCAAAAGTTACTTTTCTTAAATAAAATTCAATCTATATAAACTAATTCTATATATACAAATTATTTTGCTAACTTTTTTATTTCTCTTCCTAGCAAAAATTAAACCCTCTGCCAAAAATTTCACCCTCTCTGCCAAAATTTTAATTCCCTCTCGATCTGGGCGGGTACCCAAATTCCAAAATTTTCATTTCCCCCAAACCCTACCCCCTACAGAGTGCGTATCATCTGAGATATCTCATATTTTGTGTGACCGACGTGTACGGTGCCTATTTGGGCATAGCGCAAGCCAATATTATTTGAGCTTTGAGATTCATGTATAACGTATTTGAACGGTTGATATTTGTCAAAAAGTCACGCAAAATGTGAGATATCTCAGAGGATGCGAATTCCCCCACACCGCTCTCTATCTCTCTCACTCTCTATTCTCTAACCAAAGTTCTGATTCCCTCAAAAAAGAAAAACCTAAGTTCTAAAACTGGCGCCGTCTCTTGGCGAGTCTCTCTCTCCCAAAACCCTCCAGCCAATTTGAGCTTTGCATCTCTTAACTGGAGTACAGTAGTCAGTAGGCTTCTTGCGCCAACCTTCCGACAGTGGGAACCACACCTCTCCTCCCCTTCTCCCTCCTCCTCCACCAACCCTCTAATGTCGCAATCCCACTTTAAGTTCTCTTGTCGGCGATTGGCCTTGCTTCGATCCACACAACTTCACCCAGCTCGAACCCACCGCTCAAGCTCAGCCCTCTGTTTAAGCTTTCTCTCTTTCTCTTTCTCTCCCCCCTTTTACTTTTCTCCCCTTTTTACTTCTTCGTATGACTTCAATTAATTCTATTCAATCTTTTCTTTTCTTTAGAAATTGACACCTGTAACATATCATCCAACACACAACGGGACACTTCCACCTCCTAATCAAGGTCAATTTCATTTTTATCACTTGTTCTTGAGTTGTTTTTATCTCTGATGGCTGATTGTATATGTATTTAGTATTGTGAGAAATTTCAGTATTATATCTGTTTTTAATTACTTTGGCATAGGCAGGTCCCAGAAGCCGGGCCAAGGTTGTGCCTCCTGGCGTATATCAACCCTTGGAGAACACTAGTCAGCCTCAACAGGTCCATTACTTATATTCTTATTCGATACATTGTCAATTAGTAGCTGGTACCATTAATTAGCAGAGTGTGGTTTTGTGTTGTCAATACCTTCTTATTCTTTACTAAATGAGTTCACAATTTGGGAAATAGTGGAAGATTATCACAATTTTAGTCAAATTCATGCTCCCTACTGTCATTTTAAGAGTGGGGGAATATTAAAAGAATCTCTAAAAGAATAGTTATTATTTCTGTACTATATAATAAATTGCTGAAATTATTTTCTATTTTGTAGGAATATGATAGGATCCGAATAATAAACTTATTTTCAAAGTGGGACTGGAAGCAACATTTTCATGTCTTGGATGCTATAGTTCTTCAAGGCAAGTGCATTTTCATTTTCTGAAACTAGGATAATAAGCAACCTTTCAGCATGACCTGTAAAACAAAACGAAAGCAAAATTAGAAATCCTTGAGTCCTACTTGTTCAGTCTTTTAATTGCATTATCTTCTCTATTACAAATTCTTTTTTTTCCCCAAAAATATCTTTTAACTATTTAATTATTCAGGACGGGCCGTGAAGCAAGGCAGCAAAGCAACCAGCCCCCTCCAGATGTGCCGCGCACGATGCACTCCGCAATACCCGTCTCCGGCCTCCGCCTCCTTGGTCCTAGGTTTTTGCTCTTCTCCAAGGTTTTTTCTCTCTAACTCTCCCTCTTCTCTGAGAACTCTTTCTCAATTTTCTGATCTCTGAGTTGCTCAACACTCAACCTGTTAGGGTTTTCTTTTTCTTGTGTGCCTCGGTGTCGCTTGTGCTCCTTCACTTTAAATTTACTTGTGTGTTCTCAATTTTCTTTGTTAAGCTTTGACTGAGTCGTTTTTTAGTCTAATTGGGAAGGGGAATGAGGGCCTTGCTAGCTCATACTTAGGGGAAAGAAAATGATTTTTATTTTGAACTGATTTGTGTGGGAGTTGGATCAGTCACAAAGGTGAGATAATATTAGCATAAAAATAGATTAATCATTGCTTTGGACACAGTACTGATATGCATGACCTAACAGCACAATCTAGGTATCAAGTATTGATATTAGCATAAAAATACTGATATGCTTTGGATACAGTACTGATATTAGCATAAAAATAGATTCATCATTACAATGGAGCTGGCAAAGGAAGAACAATATCTCTTGACTGTGCTCTTGTCGGAATTGAGGGCTTTCCTACATGGGTCATAAAAGATTAGGTATTGAATTTTACAAATTACAACAACTAATTAATCATAATTGTAAGTAACACCCGCTTATGTTCCAAGTAGAACTATACCAGTTTGGGTGATTAAAAGATGATGAAAATCCATTAAAATGAAGATAAATGCGCAAAAGATGACTGAATTTTCCAGTAAAACTGTTTTCTATTAGGTAATAACCTAGCGCAGCGCTCCAAAAACAAGCAAGAAAACAATAGTGGTCCTTTTTGTCTCTCTTCTATTAGGTAATAATTGTTGTATTAGAACTGTTTTCTAGAGGTTATGCTTTAGAATTGTTACGTTTTCTAGAGGTAAAAAAACTATTACATTTTCAAACTATATATTTTCTATTTTATGGTGCCTTTTGTTTTATTTTCAGATTCACCAGCTCAGGAGTGTGCCCTTTATACTCTTTTGGTGGGTCATGTGAGGTTATGTATTTGATGCGACATTGATTATTTTCACATATGGTTATGTAAGGAAACCTTAGCAGATTTATTTTCTTGTTAACAATATACTTGGATAATTGTACAGATGGGTACAGGCACAAGTGTATTACATTAATGTGGTTGTTATGCTTGTCTGTTTTTGGTACAATGCATGCTTGATGACAGTGTTTGTTAATGCATATTACAAGATTTCTCCTTAAATTGCAATGTGTTGTTACTGATGCTTTTTTAATTTCAAATACAAATGTTTAATGGGTGGTAATTGATATTGTACCGGGGTGGTATACTATTGGTATTGGATTGTACAATTAGAAAATGGTGATTATTTTTTCAATTTCGGATCTATTATTTACATCGCAACATCCAACCAAATAAGCACTAAGCACGTACAAAACCCTAGCAATTACGTAGGTGGGACCCACGTACCTGGCCATGCAATTAATCATGTGGGACCCACTTTCGATGCCCATGTAAAAAACCAGGTGGGGCCCACAGTCTCTATCCATGCAAAAAACAAGTGGGACCCACATGAATTATCCTTGGAAATACTCACGTGGGGTCCACGCTCCTAACCTTGCAAATACTCACAAGCTAGCCTTGCAAATACCAAGATGGGACCCATACTTCTATCCTTGCAAATACTCAAAGGATATTCTTGCAAATACTTAGATGGGACCCACAATCCTATCCTTGCAAATACTTAGATGGGTCCCACGTTTCTATCCTTGCAAATAACAAGATGGGTCCCACGTTTCTATCCTTGCAAATACTCTAGCCAGGCGCCAACCCTGAAAGTTTTTACATGCGTAATTTTTCCATGCGGAAGCGCATGCAAAAGGCCGGGAAAAGGTATTTACATGCGTGTCCATGGAAATACTGAGTATTTACAACGGGGGTATAACCATGGGTAGTATTAACATGCGTTGGCGCATGCAACAAGCGTTTTTGGGGCTTGTTGCATGCGTATGTGCATGCAACAAGCCATTTTCAGACCCATGCTACAAACGAAAATTCTGGTAGTGATATCTATTATAGTTATCAATTCTGTACTATATGCTCTTACTCATAAGGAATAAAATAAATTTATTTCACTACTTTTTCATTTTTTTATTATGCAGATGGTAGATAAATGGATAATTTGATGGTTGATTATGTTGAAGCAGACAATGCACGGTCCATGTGTTAAGATGCACGGACCGTGTACCTGGCCGCCATACCAGTTATGGAAGGCGGCAGCTGGCTCTCGTTTTGATATGGAAGGTGACAGTTGGGATCCGTTTGTGATTTATGTTATGTTTCTGAGTTATATTGTTTCCTATTTTAGGAGATTGTAATATATGGAAAAAGAGAAAGAAAGAAAAGGAAAGTAGGATATAAAGAATTTGAGGGAGGTTCTTTCTATAAAGCCTCTCCTCCTTTCTCTGTAAGAATTATTATTTTTGTGTAAGAAATAAAAAGCGTGTGTGTGAGTGTGGAGGACGTAGGTACCAAGTCGGTACTGAACCTCGTTAAATTTTGTGTTCAAGTCTTTCTGTGATTACTTGTACACGGACCGTGTGTGAATTTCCGCTTTTCAAATTGTTACATGGTATCAGAGCCATGAAGTTGATTGGTTGTACTGATTGCTGATGGCTATGCCGAAGGTGATCTAGATACTCCATCTATTCCGCTCTTGTTAAGAAACACCAACCATGTCAGAAGAAGAGACGAGTACCAAATCTCTGTTGGAGAAGCTAACTGAGCTTATAATGATTCAACAATCTCAGATGACACAACTAGTATCTCTCCAATCATCTACACGACAACCAACCGCTGTAGTGCCTACCCCTGATGCCCCTTCATCACCAATCTCTGTAAAATTGGATGGTACCAACTACTCGATATGGTCCCAAGTGGTAAGTGTATACCTCAAGGGACGAGACAAGATGAGACACATTACCGGTGATCCACCACCTCCGACGGCTAGTGATACAATTAACTTCCCAAAGTGGAGTATAGAAGATTCAGTTGTCAAAGGGTGGTTGCTCAACTCGCTGGATACGAAGCTCATGCTAAATTTCATTCGCTATGAAACCGCGAGTGAGATGTGGAAGGCTATTGCTATTACATTATATGATGACAATGATGAAGCATTAGTGTTTGATCTAAACAGAAGAGTGTCTCGGCTGAAACAATCAGGTAAATCCATAGAGGAGTATTATAACACTTTACAGGGTCTTTGGCGAGAAATTGACTTCCGGTGCCCTAACCCCATGACAAGTGCAACTGACATTGAGAAATTCAAAGAATACCTTGAGAAGACGAGGGTATTTACCTTTCTCGATGGTCTAGACGATCGCCTCGACAATGTGAGGGCAAGTGTACTACAAGTGGTACCACTTCCATCTGTGGAGCAAGCCTATGGTATGGTTAGACGGGAGGCTATGCGACAGATAGTCATGCTCAAAGGAGAAGAAGGTACGTTTTCAAACCCAATGGTTATGCTGTCAAAAGGGTTCTCTAACTCTGGTCATCAGGAAAGGTTGAAACAAAAATGTTTTAATTGTGGGAGGATGAGACACACAAAAGATAAATGCTTTGAGATAGTTGGATATCCCGATTGGTTCAAAGGAAAGAAAGGGAAGCAACAGGGAAGGAGTCAGGCATCTGGAAGCATGGTATGCACAGATGATCAGACTGCTCAGCCCAAGAAGTACACGGTCCGTGCACAGCTCTGTACGACCCGTGCAGATACTGAAGATGGCGGGAATGCCTCTGGTATTAATTCTCAGAAAGGTAAAAAAAGTGATCAAGGTATGTCTCTGCTAACCCATAACAATCTAAATAGTTGGGTGATTGACTCTGGTGCTACAGATCATATGACATTTAGTGACAAAGATATTAGGAAACTTGGGAAATAAAAAATAGACAAAATTGTTAATGCCAACGGAATTGAGTATCCAGTAAAAGGAGCTGGGAATGTAGAAATCTCTCAAGCCTTGGTGCTTAACAATACTGATGTCTCACTATTTTGTCCATATTCCGACCGTACTTTGTATTAAAACCTATGCCTAAAACTCTGAAGTTGTGTCTATTTCATTGAATATCTGTAGGATGTGGTACTGCTGCGCTTTTGTTCTTATTTTTGTAGGAAACGGGCGAAACTGAGGAAGAATCTAGAATTTGAAGGCCTATACACGGACCGTGCACCATCTTCATGTGGTTCGTACACCCTCTGCCCGACCACAGACTGAAGACACACGACCGTGCACAATCCACCTCACCAAGACACAAGCACACGGTCCGTGCACCCTTGCATACGGACTGTGCACGGCATTTCCAGAAACATAAACCAAAGAAGGAAATAGATGCCAGCTGGGGAAGGTCGCGAATGGAAGGCATTAAAGCGTCTCTCTGGGCAACAGAGAGCTCATTCTAGACCAGAGGACAAAAATCTAGGGTTTGGGCTTGACGGCTTGGCTTGGAGAAGAAGAAGAGAGGAGGAAAACGAGGGTTTTGCGACGAATCTTCATTTCTCTTCGAGTTTTGTCATGAATTCTATCTTTGTTATTTGCTTTATTAGCCTTTCGACTATGTTAGGCTAAACACTTTGTTTCTAGGGTTAAGATGTAGTCGAATGCTTAGTTTTATTTGCTAGTTACTTGGAATTTGTGTTGAATCTTGTGAATGCTTGATTATGTAGTATTTTATTGCTTAGTTGAATTTGTTTGAATTAAATGGTTACTCCGCTAGATGAAATGCCTCATCTAGATGGTAATCGAATAATCTTGACATTCACTCGACCAAACTAGATATTTGAGGTAGGTTTGTGAGCCGAGAGGTGAAACCAAGTAGTAGTCGAGAGGTGAACTTTTCCTCGCGTCGAGAGATGGAGGATATCTTTAGTAAACCAATAAGTAACTTAGGTTAATTAAACTAACAAGCGAGAGTTGAGGTTTAAGAACCCTAAGAGGGAAGAAATTGAGTTCCGTACTAAGTAATTAAGCCAACATGCGAGAGTTGAGGTTTAGGGACTCAGGTATGGTCAATAGAACCCTGCACAAAGAAACAACACATAAGCCAGTAGCCGTTGTATCAACTCGAGGGCCAAACGGACCATGTACGAGAGTACACGGCCCGTGCACATTACACACGGCCCGTGCATGAAAGTGCACGGATCGGGCACCTTGAGGCTAAGCTGAGACGAAGTCAGAAACCCTAGGAACCCCTTTTTATTCATTCTTAAACCACTTTACTGTTTTAAACCTTGTTATTGATCTGTTTAGGACATTAAACAACCAACAACCACCTTTGCAGACTTCTAGAATTTTTCATAATTAAGTAGAGTCCGATAATATTCATACCGTCCCTGTGGATTCGACACCCAGCTACACCCAACTTCTGTTGTATGCTTGCAACTGAATTGAGTAAAGACTAGGTATTAAAAGCCTATACGTTTACGAGCGAACAAATACCCTCTTGGTTCCATCTCTTACTACACGTTTAATATATGTTGGCCAGATAACCGAAGAGTTAAATTACGTGGTTCTAATATTTCCTAATTTCTGTATTGTCCAGGACATCCTCACGAAGGAGATCATTGGGCGTGGTTCTAAGCATGGTAGTCTGTATCACTTAGAAGACCTAAGGATTGGAATGACTAACTTAGCTAATGGATCTACAAAGTCTGAATGTCTCATTTGGACATGACATAGGAGGTTAGGACATCCTTTTTTTAGGTATATGAAGAAGATTTTACCCGAATTGTTTGTAGGTTTGGATTTGTCCAAGTTTCAGTGTGAAACATGTATCAAAGCAAAGAGTCATCGTGTCCCTTATAACATTAATTTACATCAATGTGGAAAACCTTTTGAACTTGTTCATTCTGATGTTTGGGGTCCTTCCCCAGTTGAATCTGTGCATGGCTATAGATATTTTTTCTTGTTTGTTGATGATTGTACTCGTATGACATGGATGTATTTGTTAAAAGGGAAAGATGAAGTGAAAATGGTGTTTATAAGTTTTTATGAAATGGTACAGAATCAACTTGAGACTAAATGAAGTTTTTTAGAAGTGATAATGGGGGATAATTTGTGAATAGTAACCTAAAGGAGTTCTTTACAGCAAAAGGGTACAGTCAGGCATATGGAATAAACTATCAGGAAACTTTTTCACCTGTAGCCAAACTAAACACATTACGAGTTTTGTTATCTCTTGCAACTAATCTAGATTGGCCACTGCATCAATTCGACGTCAAGAATGTTTTTCTACATGGGAGTTTGAAAGAAGAAGTATACATGGAAATTTCACCTGGGTATGAGAGAACTGGCTCGAAACAAAGTAAGCTAGACAAAGCATTGTACGGATTGAAGCAGTCACCTCGAGCATGGTTTGGCTGGTTCAGCAATGCCATGAGAAGTTATGAGTTTGCCCAAGGGGAGTCTGACCACACGTTGTTTTATAAAAGAAGGCATAACAAAGTAACTATTTTGATTATTTATGTAGATGATATGATCATTACAGGAGATGATGCAGAGGAAATAGGTACTCTTGAAGAAAAGCTGTCAAAGGATCAGTTCGAAATGAAAAATCTCGGAGGTTTGAAATACTTTCTTGGAATTGAGGTAGCTAGGTCAAAGCAAGGTATTGTTTTATCTCAGAGAAAGTATATCTTAGATTTACTAGCAGAGATTGGGATGCTAGATTGCAAGCCGGTGGACACACCAGTAATTTTGAATGCTAAGCTTGTAGAAAATCCAGATCAAGTTCCAGCAAATAAAGAGAGATACCAGCGGTTGGTTGGGAAGCTCATTTATCTCTCTCACACAAGGCCTGATATTTCATATGCGGTAAGTTTGGTGAGTCAATTCATGCACAATCCAAGTGAAGAACACATGGAAACAATCATGCGAATAATCAAGTATCTAAAAGGAACTCCAGGGAAATGTATTTACTTCAGAAAAAACTGTCACTTGAGGGTCATTGGCTATGCTGATGCAGATTGGGCTGGGAGCCTCACAGATCGAAAATCAACTTCAGGGTATTTTGCCTTTGTTGGAGGAAACCTGGTAACTTGGAGAAGCAAAAAACAAAGTAAGGTGGCGCTTTCAAGTGTAGAAGCTGAATTGATTGTGGTAACCAAAGGAGTGTGCGAGTTACTCTGGATAAAGAAGGTATTGAGGGAACTTGGATTTACACCAGAAGAAGCCATGATACTTCGTGTGGATAATAAGACGACAATTGATATGTCACATAATCCGGTGCAGCATGACAGAACCAAACACGTGAGTGTGAACAGACATTTCTTAAAGGATAACATCGACTCAAAGGAGATTGAGTTGGAATTTGTCAGATCCGAAAATCAAGTTAGGCATGACTAATCTATACATGCCAACTTGAGGAGAAGTGTTGAAGCAGACAATGCACGGTCCGTGTGTTAAGATGCACGGACCGTGTACCTGGCCGCTAGACCAGTTATGGAAGGCGGCAGCTGACTCTCGTTTTGATATGGAAGGTGGCTTGTGATTTATATTATGTTTCTGAGTTATATTGTTTCTTATTTTAGGAGATTGTAATATATGGAAAAAAATGAAAGAAAGAAAGAAAAGGAAAGTAGGATATAGAGAATTTGAGGGGGGTTCTTTCTATAAAGCCTCTCCTCATTTCTCTGTAAGAATTATTATTTTGTGTAAGAAATAAAAAGTGTGTGTGTGAGTGTGGAGGACGTAGGTACCAAGTCGGTACTGAACCTCGTTAAATTCTGTGTTCAAGTCTTTCTGTGATTACTTATACACGGACCGTGTTCAGTGGTACACGGACCGTGTGTGAATTTCTGCTGTTCAAATTGTTACAGATTAAATAGACAATTTGGCAGTACATGAAGTGGATGAAAGATGATTTATGGCATTTACCAAAAGATGATGATTCCGAGGGAAGGAACTTGGTACTGTTAACTATTTGGTTTCTACTTTAGATATAAATATCCCCATCTAGCGATGGTAATTTGGTCATATGTGTGATATTGTTGATGACAAGGGGTTACTTTTGGTATAGTGATAGAAGAGCTGCTTCTAGTATAGATGCTGGACACTTTTGAGTACAAGGCTATGCCCAAAGGTCTGTGCAATGATACAGAGTGAATTGATGGGGCATTATGGTAAAGCTGATAATTATTTGTTCTTCTTATACATTAATACATTGATGATGTTTGTGCTGTGGTGATGAAGTTCCATTGATACATTTACTGGTACTAGTCTGTGCTTTACAAGCAATTTCATTGCAAAATTGTCTCTACATGCCTTTTGTTACTTCATTGTGCTCTCAGTAAGTAATGCTGGAGTCGTTTGCTACAAATAAAAATCTGTTATGGGTTTGTACCGAACAACTGATTCCAAAGCTTAATATCAAAATAACAACTCATTTTGAGAACAGTACATTTTAAATTAAGCTTGTCATCCAGTCATCCTTAATTCCAGTTTTATCACAGTACATTTTCAATTCCAAGAATAACACATTTTGAAGAATATTTGAGTTAAAGAGGGACAGATCCTCCCAGGTACCTAACTCAAGCAAATTGCAATGGCCGGCCCAGATTAATTCTATCTAGGCCAAACTCAATCCGGTGCCTATTGAAATTGTAGGTCTGTTTTGAGATTCGTGCCATGTTAAATGAGTCGTTCGATTGTAATTTGCTTGAGTCAGGTAACTGAGGTGATGTGATTGCTGAGGTTACCTGACTCAAGCAAATTACGATCAGTGATTGCCAAATTAGAGCAGGTTTCTCTACTCTAATTTGGCATCTGCCGGCATGCCTAGAGCAGTGATTGCTGAGGTACGCTTTGAAAGTGACGTAGAGCTTGTGGCTGCTCAATGCACTCTCTGGCGTACTCCTTGATGATGAAGCGATCATAGGGGCTGATGTAGGACGTGAGCTTGGCAGCGAGAGCGAAAAGATGGTGGTTGAGCTCGTAGGGGATGAATTTACAATACACTAGACATGAATTTTTTTTTAAAACGTAATTAAAATAATTAATTTAAAAAAAACAACTTAATTACTTTCATTTTTAAAAAAACCATAAGAACCGAACTGCCAATTCGGTCCGATGGTTTTTTTTTCCGGACCGAATTGGCAATTCGGTCCAGCTGTTTTTTTACTTAATCATAGAAAAAACACCACAAAAAATCAAAAAAAGACCAGACCGAGTGAACAGTTCGGTCCACTTTTTTATTTTGCTTAGACCGAGTTGCCAACTCGGTCTACGTATTTTATTGTCAAATATGTGAATTGCAATTGCATATTTTATTGCCTAGTTTCATAAAGATATGTGAATTGCAATAAAATATTTTATTTTCACATATTTTAATAGACCGAGTTACAATAAAATATTTTAATAGAATGGGTAGCTATGGCTCTGACATGGTTTAAAGAAGTTGGGCTCTAAGTGAATATATAAAAGATGGGCTGTAGCTAGTGGGCCAAGTTAGAAATTATGTTAATTAGTTAAGGAAAGGTGTTTTGTTACTTGGTAAATTTACTCAGTTGTAGCCCTTTTGATTTTGCTTTATATATAACCTGTTGACAGCTGTAAAAGTTATGAAAGAGAATATTCCAGAATTTGTTATTTGCTATATTCTTCTCCATTTCTCCTTTTCTTGTCTTTTTCCTTCTATTTGCGTTGGTTTCTTTCATTCCAATTTCTATTGGGATATCACATCTTGGTATCAGAGCTCGAGAATGGCACATGAAGGTACTCAAACCCGACATAAACAATTGGAGGAGCAAATTCGAGTAATTAGAGAATCCATGGATAAAGCACAAACAGGTCTGATTGAGCGTATGCAACAACAAGGTGATGAACTACAAGCCCAGATTAAATTACAACAACAGCAATTTGACAAACAAGTAACTGATAATCAGGAACAACTAAATCAAATTACAAGCATGTTGAGTCAGTTGCTAAAAGAGAAAGGAATTCATGGAGCTAGTTCTAGTACCGGGCATGGTACCGAATTTGGTCAAAATCCGAATACAGGGTCACACTCTCAGATATCTACTGTGCCTATACAACCAATACATCCCTCAACTTGTCAAATTAGCTCGTCAATGGTGAACACAACACCCATAGGCTGTCAGAGCTTAAGAACACCACCTATCAGCTACAATACCACCTTACCATCTATGTCTTCCATGTTACAACCAACACAAACCATACCCATACCTACTTTCACCAATACAATTTCATCACCACAAATAGAAACAACAGTTCCAGAAATACCCCAATTCCAGTACTTACCTCCTCCAGTACAATACATTCCCCATCCCAATTACCCTCACATACCCATTCCAATTCTGACAGCACCACACCAAAATTCTCTTTTAAGTCCACCTTTTTTTCCACAAAACTTTTTAAACCCAAACCAACAGCTCATCAATGTGAGAAATACCACTCCTAATTCCTCCTTGCCTTTGCCTAGGCTTGAATTTCCTGAATTCAATGGGACTAACCCCAGGAGTTGGCTGCACAAGTGTGAAAGATACTTTCAGCTTCATCAAATTCCTGAAAATCAGAAAGTACATGTGGCTTCATTACACATGGTGGGCAAATCTGACACATGGGTGCAAGGTGCTCTAAGACCTGACATGCAGTGGTATGAATTTGGTCGAGAGGTGCTAGAAAGATTTGAACCCAAGTCTACATTGGGGCTGGTTGGGGAGTTTAACAAGCTTAAACAGTGGGATGATGTTGAGAGTTACAGGAACAAATTTGAGGAGTTGAAATTATTAATGCACAGAGATAACCCCACTTACGATGAGGCTTATTTCATTAACAGCTACTTAAGTGGTCTTAGAGAAGACTTGAGGTTGTGTGTACTCACCAGCAGACCCAAAACATTGAAAGAAACCTACGAAGCCTCAATTTACCAAGAACTCCTAATTGAACATAAGAAGAAATTGAGATTCTCATTGAACAACAAATCACAGAATGTAGCACAAATGAAGAGTGGGAGTGGTACCAATTTCAGAAATCACAGTAACCAAAACCCAAAAGGCAACCCATCAAATGTGAAAGGAACCAAAGAGTGCTACACCTGTGGTTTACCATGGATTCCTGGACATAGATGCAAGTCTAAAACCCTAAATTTGGTCACTGGAGAAGAGAGTCCACCTGAAAACGAACCGTGGCCATTCGAGTCAGATGGCGAAGAAGAAGAAGAAATTGTTGAGGCACCGGTTGAAGTATTGTTGACTGAACCTACACTAGAAAAGGGGCAAACAGAGGTTAGAATTTCTCTAAATGCAATTGGTGAGACTAAGAGCTTAGACCTAATTAGAATTGCTGGTGAGGTAAATGGGGTGCCAGTAATTGCATTGGTTGATAGTGGCAGCACGCATAGTTTTGTAGACCCAAAGATTGTGAAGCAGGCTGGTTACAATTCAAGCATAACTAAACCAATGGAAATCACGATAGCAAATGGCGCAAAGATGTTTTGTGAGCACAAATGTGATGGCATGATGTGGGTAATGCAAGGAAAGGAATTTCAGTTTGACATGAAAGTCATGGAGGTAGGTTCTTATGATTTGTTGTTAGGGGGAGATTGGATTAAGAAGGAAGGGCCAATTCTTTTTGATATTAGTGCGCCATCAATAACATTGGTCAAGGAAGGTAAACAAGTAGTTTTAAAAGCAATCAGGAATCAGACAAGGAGGTTGGTGGATAGAGGAAGGGTGCAGTTACAACAAGGTGAGATTTGTATGTTTGTGCAAGCTTTTCCGGTGAATGCAACCAACAAAGAAACCATAATTCCTGACAGAATGCATCAACTACTTGCACAAAATTCTGACATTTTTAAAGAGCCAAAAGAGTTGCCACCAAAGAGGACCCATGATCATGTAATACCTCTGAAGGAAGGAGCTGAACCGATTAATCTCAGGCCGTATAGATACTCGCATGATCAAAAGGCAGCCATTGAGAAGTTGGTTGATGAGATGTTAGCTGCTACCGTGATTAGGCCAAGTTCAAGTCCCTTTGCTAGTCCTGCAGTATTGGTCAAAAAGAAAGATGGAAGTTGGCGATTGTGTATAGACTATAGAAAATTAAATAGTCTTACCATTAAGAACAAGTATCCTATTCCTTTGATTGATGAGCTGTTGGAAGAATTGAAGGGGGCAGTGGTATTTTCAAAGATAGATTTGCGAGCCGGGTACCATCAAATAAGAGTTAAAGAAGAGGATATTCCGAAGACGGCATTTAGAGTTCACCATGGGCACTTTGAGTTTAAGGTAATGCCTTTTGGGCTTACCAATGCACCAGCAAGTTTTCAAAATTTCATGAATGATGTTTTCAAAGAAGAATTGAGGAGAACAGTGTTAGTGTTTTTTGATGACATACTTGTATATAGAAGAAGTTTGGAAGAACATTTAGACAATTTGGAGAATGTGTTTAAGAAATTGAGAGCGCATACATTGTTTGCGAAACTATCAAAATGTGCATTTGGGGTGGAAAGAATTGATTATTTGGGCTACATTATCTCTAAAGATGGAGTTGCAACTGACGGTAGTAAAGTAGAAGCCATGTTACAGTGGCCAATACCCCAAAGTGTGAAAGAACTAAGAGGATTTCTGGGTTTAACGGGCTACTACAGACGGTTTATACAAAATTATGGAGTAATTTGCAAACCTCTTACCGAATTGCTTGGGAAAAGGGGGTTCCAGTGGAGCAATAAGGCTCAAGATGCTTTTGAGAGGTTAAAAAGAGCTATGTCATCAGCTCCAGTTTTAGCATTACCGGATTTTTCCCAACCTTTCTGCATCGAAGCTGATGCTTGTGATGTAGGGTTTGGGGCCGTATTGACACAAAATGGTAGACCACTAGCCTATCTCAGTAAGGCTCTTGGAGTTAAAAATACAGCTAAGTCAATATACGAAAAAGAACTCATGGCTATACTGATGGCCATCTCAAAATGGAGACACTACCTCCAAGGTCAACCGTTTGTGATTAAAACAGATCAGCAGAGTTTAAAGTACCTTTTGGAGCAGAAATTGAAGCATCAACTCCAGCACAAGGCATTAGTGAAGTTTATTGGCTTAGATTACTCGATCCAATATAAGAAGGGAAGGCACAATGTTGTGGCTGATGCATTGTCAAGGAGAGACAGCCACACTTCAAGCGATGCATTTGTTGGTAATTCTCACCTCACGGTGCTACACTTGAGTTCTATCATTCCTGTATGGGAAGAAGAAGCTAGAAAAAGTTACATTGGAGATACATTGGTAGAAAAGCTGAAGGTGGAATTTGATAATGAAGATGGAATAGATGGCGAATGGCAAGTGCAAGCAGGATTGGTTAAGAAAAAGAACAAACTTTACATTGGAGCAAGTGGAGGAGTTAGAAAAAGAATCATGGAGGAATTGCATGCCTCAGCCATTGGAGGACATTCTGGAATGCAGGCCACATATCAAAGAATTAAGAGAACATTTTATTGGCCTGGAATGAAGAGGGAAATCTGTGGGTTTGTGAAGGAATGTGATAATTGTCAAAGAAACAAGAGTGAACATGTACCATACCCAGGTTTGCTACAACCATTACCAGTGCCCGATAAATTTTGGAGTTGCATTGCAATGGATTTCATTGAAGGTCTTCCAAAGTCAGAAGGAAAGAGTGTGATTTATGTAGTTGTGGACAGGTTATCAAAATATGCTCATTTCATGGCACTGTCACATCCATTTAATGCACAAATTGTGGCGAGGGTGTTTATGGACAATGTATTCAAGTTACATGGGGTCCCTAATTCCATTGTCTCGGATAGGGATAAGGTGTTTACCAGTGCCTTTTGGAAAGAGTTGTTCAAGCAAATTGGAACTATCCTGAGCTATTCCACAGCATATCACCCTCAGACTGATGGGCAAAGTGAGCGGGTCAACCAATGCTTAGAATCATACTTGAGATGTATGGCAAACGAAAACCCGAAAAGATGGACCCAGTGGTTAGCAGTTGCAGAGTACTGGTACAACACTAGTTACCATACTTCCCTCAAATGTACTCCATTTGAAGCACTCTATGGATACTCCCCACCACACATGGAGTTAGGCAGTATACCAAGCACTGCAATTGAACCGGTGGATAACTACTTAAGGGAAAGGGCGGTGGTGTTACAGAAATTAAAAGAGCAATTGGAAAGAGCACAAGCCAGAATTAAGTTCTTTGCCGACAAAAACAGAAGTGAAAGAGAGTTAGAAGTAGGCGATGCAGTGTACCTGAAGCTCCAGCCGTACCGGCAAACCTCAGTGGCGGTTAGGAAATGCTTGAAACTGAGCTCAAAGTATTATGGACCTTTCACTGTGCTGGAGAAGATTGGAGCCGTTGCCTACAAATTGAAATTGCCTGAAGGAAGTCAAATCCATCCGGTTTTTCACATTTCTCAGTTAAAGAAAAGGATAGGCAAGCAAATCGCAGCACCTACCTTGCTGATTGTGGGTCAAGAAGGAGAAATCAAGGTTGAACCTGTGGTTGCACTGGATCGTCGGCTAATTAATAGGAATGGCTCTCCTGTGGCACAAGTGCTAGTTCGTTGGTCCAATTTACCGGATCAAGCTGCAACTTGGGAGGATTACTTGTTCATCAGAAATAAATTTCCAAATTTTGAGGTGGAGATAGCTCCTCGAGGTCAAGGAGCTTCTGAAGGAGAGGGTACTGACATGGTTTAAAGAAGTTGGGCTCTAAGTGAATATATAAAAGATGGGCTGTAGCTAGTGGGCTAAGTTAGAAATTATGTTAATTAGTTAAGGAAAGGTGTTTTGTTACTTGGTAAATTTACTCAGTTGTAGCCCTTTTGATTTTGCTTTATATATAACCTGTTGACAGCTGTAAAAGTTATGAAAGAGAATATTCCAGAATTTGTTATTTGCTATCTTCTTCTCCATTTCTCCTTTTCTTGTCTTTTTCCTTCTATTTGCGTTGGTTTCTTTCATTCCAATTTCTATTGGGATATCACAGGCTCAAGAAAACCTCCAATGGCAGCTAGAACCCACACTACGATCGAAACCCTTCCATACCAAGAACCTTTTGAATTCAGCAAATACATTAACCATTGACCAGAAAAGAGCTAGAGGACTGTGCTTAAAGTGTGGTTAAAAATATCACCAAGGTCACAAGTGTACAAATCGAGCTATTCACGCTTTGGTGGCTGCCAATGGTGAAGGGAATGGGTAAGAGAAATTAGACCAAATTGAGTTCAATCTTGATGAAGACATAGAGGAAGAAGGGGCAACTATGACTCTCGGTGATCCTAATGGAGAAGGACACCATAGGATGATAGGACCATGAATTGGAAGGGTCAATTGGTCAATTTCCAATCAAAGCCATGCTAGACAGTGGGGAGCACCCATTGTTTCTTTACCGAGTTACAATAAAATAGAATATACTTTTAAAATATTTTAATAGACCGAGTGACCATAAAGTATACTTTAAAATATTTTATTTTATTGCATCTATAAAATACTCTTTTTTAATAGACCGAGTTACAATAAAATATACCGAGTTAGCAATAAAATATAGTTTCATAAAATATACTTGATATATAGCCTCAGATCGCAATTCGGTCTGGGCTAAAAAAAGTTCCCGGTTAAAAAATCCATCGGATCGCAGTTCGGTTCTTATTGTTTTTTAAAAATAAACGTAATTAAAGTTGTTTTTTTTAAATTAATTATTTTAATTACGTTTTTAAAAAAAAATCCCTTAACATGAGATGACGAGTTATCAAGTTCAGATTGTCCTCTAAATCACGGGCCCACACTTTCATCTTTTCTTTAAATCATGGGCCCACACTTTATCTTTTTTGAACAAATTTACAATACACTAGACAAGAGATGACGAGTTATCAAGTTCAGATTGTCCTCTAAATCACGGGCCCACACTTTCATCTTTTCTTTTCTCTTTCTCAATCGTGGGCCCACAATTTTAAAATTTGAAGATGGCATGAATCCAAAATTTGATTATTTTTTGTGGAGGCTACATCTTCTGCATTAACTCAAATTTTTTTTTTTTTGAGTTTAATGCATCTCGGCTGTCTAATCAAGATCGGACTCAATCCGGTCCACGCCTACAACACACAGGGCCCTTTAATATAGTTCGGATCGATCAATTGAACGGTCCAGATCTTGGATACAAATTCATTTTTGTGCCTGTTTCGATTTGACGACAAGTACAATAATATAAATAAATATTTCCCACCAGCTCCACATTGTGTGGCTGTTCGGTATCCAATGGCAATCTTCAATTATCAATTCAAGCATCAAATCACCAAAGCCGCCACAAAATCATTATTTAAGCAACAACACTGGTAAGCAGTAAACCCTTACAAATTTTCTTTCATTTTCATATCTTTGTGTGTTTCTGACTTGTTAACACTGGTCAAGAGAATACAAGAGAGAAGAAAAAGAAGAGAAAATGGTAGCAGTACCAAGTTGGGCGGGCACAGGCTCAGCCGTGGCGAGCTTCCTCTTCGTATGGGCCATGGTTCGCAACCACATCCCGAAAGAACTCTATTTCTTCATCTCTACTACCTTAAGAAAGGCGTTTTCGTTTCTCAACCCTTACATCCATATCAAATTGGACGAGTACAGCGGCGAGCGCATGAGGAAAGATGAGCTGTACTCCGCTGCTGAGGCATACCTCAGCTCTGCGTGCCTCCACCGTGCCCGGAGACTGAAGGCCGAGCTCAGAAGGAAAACCGACCGGCCATTCGTCACCATCGACGAATACGAGGAGGTCACCGACACCTTCTGTGGTGTGACAGTGTGGTGGCATGCCTCCAAACACCTTCCGAAATCAACAACAACAGTTATCAGCTTCAATTCCAGCCCGGAAGAACGAAGGTGTTGAACATTTATTTAACATTCCCAAATCTCTCTCTCTCTCTCTCTCTCTCTATTTTTTTTTTTTTTTTGAAATTGTTGGCAGTGGCTGCCAAACTATTGTATTAATACCAAATCCGCATTACATCATTTGTCCAGTTTACAGTACACACAGCACATCAGGCCATCAGCTATGTATTACAATGAATGAATCAACATAGCAAACACCAACTACACCCTATATCGACTAGTTGCAAGACATAGTATATAGTAAAACGAGAACTACTGCCTATACATCAAGTGGCTACAAAATTAACAAACAAATTCTATTGAAGTCAGCACCGTAAGGCCCAGCCCAAATATTTGATAAACAACTAGAGCTACGGAGATTTGTCCAGAAAATTCAAACCGACTTTGCAATGTCGGTTAAATTAAAAATAGAAATAAACAAAATATCTAGTCTTTAGAGTACTCCATTAGCTAGTATAAATAGGGATCATTGGTCTTCATTTTGCATCAAGCAAATTAAACAATTCCTCTTCTAGCTTAAGAGTCATAGTAGTTTATAGTAGTTTGGAGGTGTAGAAAATATTGGGTAGTAGAAGTGTAGTTGTAAGAATAGTTTAGAGTGAGTAATAAAATTAGTTTGAATATAGTGTCTCTACTCAACAAATTCTCTCATCCAGGTCCCTCCGCTTTTTGCTTTTCTTAACAGAACTTCTCCCATAGTTTAGCATCACATTCTAGCTTGTCTGCAAGTTGCCTCAGTGGCAATCTTTGTCCCCCAAATAAGATCTCATTTCGCTGTTTCCATAGTATCCAACAAGCACACAAAATTCTAGCCATGTATTTTTTGACATTGAGACCTTTTTCTATCGTCCTTCGAGTTAGATTATCCCAAATGCTCTGCACAGTACCTTGTGAGGTGATGATGCATTCAGAGGTCATCCCCAGATGAAATCACACTGTGATCGAGTATTGACACAAGAAGAAGAGGTGAGCTGCTGATTCAGATAGGCAATTATTGCAGAGTAGACATGTTGTAACACATCTCATGCCCCTAGACCTCAAGTTGTCTCTAGTTAAGGTCCTGTTTCTGAGTAATAGATACCCAAAAATCAGTGCAGTTTGCGGTGCCTTGTATTGCCAGATGGAACTGAAGTGCCACTCTCTCTCTCTCTCTCTCTCTCTCTCTTTTAAATAATTTGCACGTGTATACAATTACAAACTGGAAGTTTATTTATTAACCAGATTTCATAACATTCCAAGTTAATTTGTAAGCGTACGTACTTGCCAAATGTTTCAAGCTAATTTTGTATAGATGCAGGGAGCAAACACTGTTATGTTCTTTTAAAATATTAATTAGTAATACATTATTGGAGTCCAATTTTGTTTAATTAATCCTTAGTAATTTTAAAAATATTTATTAATAGGTTCTACCGACTCAGCTTCCACAAGCGCCACCGCAACTTGATAGAGAATGATTATCTGGACCACATCCTCACCAAAGGCCGTGCAAGTATCGCACGCAATCGACAACGAAGGCTTTTCACAAACAACCCCACCGGTGGTGGGAGCCGCAACATGCTATGGAGTCATGTGGCTTTCGAGCATCCCGCTACCTTTGGCACACTCGCCATGGACCCTGAAAGGAAGAAAGCGATCATAGATGATCTTGTGACCTTTCGAGAGGGGAAGGAGTACTACAAGCACGTTGGCAAAGCGTGGAAGCGTGGTTATCTCTTGTTTGGCCCGCCCGGGACCGGCAAATCTACCATGATAGCAGCAATAGCCAACTTCTTGGAGTATGATGTGTACGACCTCGAGTTGACAGCAGTCAAGAACAACACGGAGCTGAGGAAGATTTTTCTAGAGACGACCGGCAAGTCCATCATTGTCATCGAGGACATTGACTGCTCTCTCGACCTCACCGGCGAACGCAAGGACAAGAAGAAGAAGCACAAAGATGAAACTGAGGCACCACCATCAAAAGCTATAGAAGAAGTTGACATAGCCAACAAAGTGACACTTTCTGGGCTTCTCAACTTTATCGACGGGCTTTGGTCGGCATGCGGAGGCGAGAAAATTATCATCTTCACAACAAACCACAAAGAAAAGCTCGACCCAGCACTGATCAGAAGAGGCAGGATGGACATGCACATCGAGATGTCATACTGCACCTTTGAGGCATTCAAGGTGTTGGCCAAGAACTATCTCGGGATCGAGAATCACCATTTGTTCGATTCTATCAGAGAGCTTCTTCTCGAAATGAAAGTTTCTCCGGCAGATGCTGCGGAAGGCTTGATGCTAAAAAATTCTGGAAGCAAGGATGTGGATGTGTATCTACAAAATTTCATTGAGAATTTAAACAAATCGAAGGAAGAGGCAAATAAAAATGCGGAAGACATGGTGGCTGTAGGATAAATTCAAATAATTAAAGCATATGTATACTACACGAACAAGAAAAAAGGAAGATGCCAAAGTAGGTGCTACGTGGAAAAATTAAATTCGCCTGATTTTCATTGTTGCTAAAATAGCGAAATAAAGCAAATTAATCGATTATCAAGAAAAAAAACTACAAGGCTAATTAATTAGCATAAATGGGAAATGGGACTGGTAGTGCGTAGTGGCCGGTCGTCTCCCTTTTAGGTAAATTTTTGGATTACAATTTTAAATAATAACAAATAAATTGTGAATGTGACGCGTGCTGGTGAATGTTTGAAATGGATTTGTCAATAATTGCGTCTTTGTTCTTTTGTCTAAAGATTCTAAACCAATAAGATAAATAATGTGAATGGCTGAATACTGTACTAATGTCATATTTGGGCCACATATATGTATTGTGTCCCTACTCGCCTATTCGCCATGTACCAAAACATGCGGAAATACGTAAAACACTTGTTAAATATCAAAAGCATGAGAAGAAAAAGTTCATTGAATTTGGCACAATGTCTCTGAAATAAAATTGGTTACTTTATTTTGTTCACCAACCTTTTTTTAGTTTTTACCGTCTCCATTTATTGGAAATGAGTAAAGATTGTAGTTCAAGGGCAAGAAATAGCTTGTTTCATGGGCTGACTTTTGGAAAAAAAACCTGAAATCGTCATTTCCGTACGTCACTCTTGGAAAATGTCTATGGCAAAAGTCTTCGACGGAAATAGTAAGTATTTCTGTAGGCGCCGTTGGAAATATTATTTTCTGGCTTTTTCCATGTGTTTGCCCTTGGAAAAAGTGCGCTCGGAAATACTTCCACATCCGGCCCATGGGCTTATTATTTCCAAGGGCAACGTCTGTGGGTCCCACCTTAGTTATTCCAAGGCCAGAAAACATGGGTTCCACAGAGTATTTCCAAGGCTATCGAACATGGGTCCTAACTAGTTATTTCCAAGGGTAGCATATGTGGGACCCATCGTAGTATTTCCAAGGGCAGCATATGTGGGACCCACAATAGTATTTCCAAGGCCAGCAATCGTGGGTCCCACAGAGTATTTCCGAGGCTATCCAACATGGGACCCACCTAACTTATTCCAAGAGCAAATATTTTCATGGGAAATGGTACTCATTGTTCCATGGACATACCCATGGAAATACTTGAATGACATTGTACTAGTATGCTCTCATCTACAATCCTCCTTGTACCAATCAGGTACAATTCTCCCTGTACCAACCAGGTACTGTATTACATTCCCCACTAATTCCCATTGAAATAGATAAACAAAAACACATTTATATATAGATCTATGGAAAATATTTAATAAGCATTAACATAACATAGTCTTCATACATTGTACAAAATATGTACAAAAACACATTACAAGAACTGTATTGCACTTGCAAATATACCAAAATATACCAGATTGCGCTTCTAACTATACCAAAATATACCCACCAGTAGTCACTACTAGAATATGAGTTTTTTTGCACGGGGAGCAAAATGGCTTGTTGCATGGGCTTACCCTTGCAGCAAGCCCAAAAAGGGCATTAGCATGCGCTTACGCTTGCAAATGTACCCATGCAATAGCCTTCGACACTAATACTAAGTATTTGCAAGGACACCCATGCTAATTGACACAGATGATTTTGTACAATACAATATCACGATCCAGTAAACAATTTACTCGTGTTAATTCTTATGTCTCATAGTATCATATCAGTTTCAAAGTAGGTATGTGTCATCCTTGCAAACTTAATCTTTTCTTGATCTTAAGTTAGATTATCAAATATGATTAACTCTTTAATCATACCGTGCACAGATAATCTTACTTTATCAAGGGGCCCAGTGATACTATTACTCGTATTAAATACGAGGGACAATAGTAGTCTTGGTGAACATCTTTCCTCTGTAAAAGTCATGTATACTGAAATGTCATCGTTATAGCTACTTTTTACGGATAGTGTTAAACAACACGAATATACACTTCTTATGTAGGAAACGACGAACCACCTCATACTTTAGAACTTAACACTAAATGAAAATATTAATGACACGAACACAATTCCGTATAATATTTCATTGAGGATCTGTCAAATACCATGTTCTCTAACATGTATCTATGTGATTAAAATGACAACTCTTTATCTATGGTCTGTAAAACTTAACCATCATTTAATCCACATACTAATCTTTAATTGGTCAATTAGTGTTCTTTGCTAATTACCTCGGTTAGTGACTATTAAGAGTTTTTATCATCTATTATGGAGTTTTACAATTTCAAGTCATTAACTCGAAATGATTCATAATTCGATAAAATCTCAAAGAACAAAATAATAATTTTATTAATCATCCATTACATGAACAAAATACATATAGAATAAAATTATCCTATGATTGACTTCTAGATTATTACACTAACAATTGCTTGAGGACAAACAACATCAAGTTAGGAGGCGTGATCAAGCTCAAAATGATAGTGAATTACGTAGGGTTTTGGCTTAGGTTTACCTTATTTTCTCATCTTTATGTTTAATTAATCCATGAAAAATGTTACTGTTGCTCTACTTTGGGGCTATTTTACATCATTTGGAGCAAGAATCGGGTCGATTGAAAAAGTGCAGCTCATCGGCTAAGGCTCTGGTACGGGCCGTATCCACCAATACAAATTGGAGCCTCAGTACAGACCAAAGATGGCTGAATACGCATTAACTCCCTCAGCGACACAGTGGTAGTACAGTCTGTATTAGCCAATACGGACCGTATCCAAGGCGCCATTTGGTGAATAACTGTGCCAGCTGTATCCAGATCAGATTTCTTGGACTCCACTCATCTTCAGGCGCCCCTCCACTCCTATATAAGCTCTCTGGATAGAACTGAAACATATATTTGTAGTTTGGAGTTTATTATTTCTTTAAGTGAGAAGAGAGGAGTGTGTAGAGACTAAGTAGGAGGGTACTTCGTGTATGGTTGTATCTTTCTCTTGTCTCTTTGTAAATATGCCGTTCCGCGGCTAAGTTTAGATTCTTAGGGTTGGCAGTAAATCTTGTTACTCATGATGTTTTGATATATACTTTTATTTGATCATTATTTAGCCTTTTGTTGTTCGATTGCTTTTGCGCTTTATGTTCTATCTTACTTGATTTTGTTTTATTACACTAGTACAAAAAAACCCCTACACCGACCCTCAACCACTGACTGTTTTAATATATAACAGTCGGTGTAGAGACTGCTGGTAAAATTGCAAATAAGAAGAAGGACAACACCGACTGTTCAATTACACAAAACCGTCAGTGAACCAACACGGACTGTTTTTAAACAAAATAGTCGGTGTTGATCATACCCTACACCTACTGTTTTTCTCAAAAAACAGTCGGTGTTGAGCAGTCACCAACACCGACTGTTTTTTTTAAAATAGTCGGTGTTGCTCACTACCTACACCGACTGTTTTTTTGAAAAAACAGTCGGTGTAGAGATTTCTCCAACACTAACTGTTTTTTACAAAACAGTCGTTGTTGCTCACAATCTACACCGACGGTTTTTATCAAGAACAGTCGGTGTTGATCTGTCACCAACACTGACTGTTTTTAAAAAAACAGTCGGTGTTGGTTAACACCCTACACCGACGGTTTGTTTAATAAAACAGTCGGTGTTGCTCTCTGTTGTAATTGATAAAAAAACCTAGTTTAACGTCGGTTTATACTGAAACCGACGGTGTTGGAGCTTTTACTGACTGTTTTTTGTTGGCACCGTCGGTGATTTTTCTTTTTAACCTCTAAATAGCTTTCCTTTTCCCGGTATCTCTTTCGATCAGCAGCTTGTAAAATTTCATTTTGCTCTTCAGAGAGGTTCCTTTAACTTCTAAACAACTTCCCTTTATTTTTTCGTTTCCCTTAACTTGTAAACAACTTTCCTTTAACTATCGGTTATTCTTTGCGATCTACGACCACTCTCGACTCTCAACTTTCCTTCAACTTTCCTTGAAAAAGAGAATATCTGCCTCCTCATCAGATTGATACGGCCAGGTAACTATTTCATTTTCCTTCTAACTATTTCAATTGATAAGGCCAGGTATGCTGCCTCCTCAGATTGCTGTCTGAAAAACCAAACCCTAAATCAGCATCTAGCTAGAATTGCATCACATTAGACAGATATCAATACCCAAAGGTGAAATTGGGGCGAAAGTAAACATGGTTTTGCCAATGTCTGATACTATTAATGAAAAAAGTTGATAATAAATATTAATGAAAGTTGATAATAAATAGTTGTTTTGTTAAGAAACTTAAATTGGTGCTTATAATTTGGTTCATGCATGCATTTATATTACTACAACATATGCTCCTTTTTATACTAATGATACTGAATAAAAAAAATTGTTGTTTTGTTAATGCGATTTTTCTTATGCCTTTGGAGATCAATGGGGTATGCTAATTTTTTCATGTCTAAGGGTATTTTGGTGCTTATGTTGGGTTCAACAAGAAGTCACTTTATTCTCGAAGTTACAATTGCTTGCTTTAGTTTGAATTATGTCTTTAAAATTTAAAATTTGTAATTTGCAAATTGTAGCGCTGCTTATAAGGGATTTGGAGATTGTACGCCTTGTTTTATTTCTGGATGCTCAAAGGAGATTGTACTACTTCAAAAGAGAAGGTAAATTTAATTAAATTTGTTAATGGGTTAGATTAATGGCTTTATGTTGATTGGTATTTCCTAATTTCAACCCAATTATATATGGAATAGTCTGTAGCTTAGTATTATTGTATTGTGCGATCTATCCAATTTGCCTTGAACATTTAGTATGTCTTTTAGGTCGATGCCCGTTCAAAATTAATCCAATAGGGATTAATTTTGAATAGTTCCCTGTTGGGACTGCTCTTTGAATGTTTGTCTCATTTAGGATGTGAACACATGTCAGCGGATTTGGTATTTAAGAAAAATTTGGTAGCATTTGTCCTTGTTCCCACAAGTACGTATTGGATTTCATCTCCAAACGGATGTGATTTTTACGCGTACTTGGGGAACAAAGGGGAAATGCTGCCGAATTTTTCTTAAATACCAAATCCTGCTGACATGTGCTCACTACTGAGACAAAGCATTCAAAGAGTGGGTTAGGATTGTGCACCGGCCCTATGTAAGCCCCAAATTATAATTTTAAGAGCCATTCATGACCTCTTACCTAATTATTTTTATAATTACAGATGGATCGAGATTGGATGTATGGAGCTCGTAATACCATTGAGTATTTAGACGGTGTGAAAAGTTTCATAAAATTTGCTGAGCAACACATGAAGACAAAGGGTGATGACACGATTCCGTGTCCTTGTAAAGATTGTTTGAACTTGAAGAGGTTTCGCACTATAGAAACGGTGAAGAACCATTTGATTCGTCATGGTTTTAAAGAGCGATATACACGTTGGATCAGGCATGGAGAGAGTTATGGAGAAACAAGCACAGCTGCTAATACTGAGATTGGCCAGGAGGATGAGGATGCCAGTGTTGATAGTGATCAGGAAATGGATGTGAATTATAATTTTAACCCGAATGACAATTTAGGAGAAATGTTTAGTGATGATGAAAATGACATTGATGTACAAGAGTTGTATGCTGAATCTGAAAAACCTTTGTTTCCTGGTTGTGAAAATTTTACAAAAATGCATGTTGTGTTAAAATTGTATAATTTAAAGGCAAGTAACAATTGGAGTGATAAAAGTTTTACCGCCTTATTAAAACTCTTAGGAGATATGCTCCCAGATGAGAACGAGTTACCAAGATCATGTTATCAAGCCAAAAAATTATTGTGTCCTATGGGTCTAGATGTAGAAAAAATACATGCATGTCCGAACGATTGCATATTGTATCGGAACGAGTACGAGAAATGTGAAGTTTGTCCTATATGTGGTGAATCTCGTTATAAAAGAAAAGGTCAAACTGACGGTAATGATGATACATATAGAAAAGGACCTCCAGCAAAAGTGATATGGTATTTCCCCGTGATACCGAGATTCAAGCGTTTGTTCAAAAATCCTAAAGATGCGCAGTTGTTGCGTTGGCATGCCGATGTCTGGAAAACAGATGGAAAACTCAGACACCCTGCTGACTCGCCTTAGTGGAGAAATATTGACAGAAGGTTCAAAAAACATTTTGGTGATGAACCAAGAAACCTAAGGCTTGGTTTCAGTTCAGATGGAGTGAACCCGTTTGGTAACATGAGCAGTCAGCATAGCACATGGCCAGTTTTATTGTGTATTTATAACCTTCCTCCCTGGTTAACTATGAAACACAAGTACATTATGATGTCGTTACTAATTTCAGGTCCAAAACAACCCGGAAACGATATAGATGTGTATTTAGCACCGTTGATTGAGGACTTGAAAAAATTATGATGCGATGGAGTGCAAGTGTGGGATGCATACAGTAAGGAAAATTTCAAATTGCGAGCAATGATATTTTGCACCATAAATGATTTTCCGGCATATGGTAATTTGTCGGGTTATAGTAACAAGAGGAGGAGAGCTTGCCCTGTTTGTGAAGATGATACGGTTGATATTCAGTTACAAAATTGCAAAAAAACAGTGTACATGGGTCACCGTAGGTTTCTTCCTGTTAATCACCCATACCGTAAGAAGAAGAAAGCTTTCAATGGTGATATTGAGACTAGACGGGCTCGTTCTCCGTTGACCGGTAAGCAAGTGTATTTGCCAGTTAAAGGTATCAAAGTTCAATTCGGAAAATTTATTAAGAAAAAAACAGCCCCGGAAGGTGAAACTTGGAAGAAGAGATCAATTTTCTGGGATTTACCATATTGGGAGGAATTACAAGTGCGACATTGCCTTGATTTGATGCACATTGAAAAAAATGTTTGTGAAAGCTTAGTTAGTTTGTTGTTGGGCATTCCGAAAAAGACCAAAGATGGACTAAATGCTCGCAAAGATATGGTCAGTATGGGCATAAAATGGAGAGAGGTTGCACCTGAACTGAGAAAGACCAAAGATGGAAAAAATACTCGAACTTACCTTCCTCCAGCTTTGTACAATTTGTCAAAAGAAGAAAAGAGAAGGCTTTGTCGATGCCTTCATAGTGTTAAAGTTCCTTCTGGATATTCTGCTAACATAAAAAAGCTCGTGTCAATGAATGATTTAAAATTGACCGGGATGAAGTCTCACGACTGTCATGTTTTGATGACACAAATGCTACCTATTGCAATCCGTGGTATACTGCCGGAAAAAGTACGGTTACCAATTTTAAAGCTTTGTTTTTTCTTTAATGCAATTTGTAGCAAGGTTATCGATCCCGAAAGTTTGGATGAATTGCAGCGTGATGTTGTCGTCACTTTGTGCGAGCTTGAAATATACTTCCCGCCGACCTTTTTTGATATCATGGTTCACCTAATTGTTCACCTGGTCTATGAAATTAAGCTTTGTGGTCATGTGTTCTTGTGGTATATGTATCCATTCGAGAGATACATGGGTTTCTTGAAGGGATATGTAAGAAACCGATATCGGCCCGAGGGGAGTATTGTAGAAGGTTATATTGCAGAGGAGGCTATTGAATTTTACAATAGTTATATAGCAGATGTACAGCCTATTGGTATTCCTAAATCACGCCATGAGGGCCGGGTTGAAGGTGTAGGAACCATTGGTTTGGAACCAATCGAGGCTGATAAGTCTTTGCATGAAAAAGCACACATGTTGGTATTACAACACATGACATACATCTCTCCATACATTAACGAGCATAAAACCATTTTGAGAGAACTTAATCCGACGAAACGGAGACCGGTGGGTTACCAATGAACATAATAGTAAGTTTGCAGAATGGATTAAAAATAGAGTTATTCGACAAAGCAAGGAGGAATTGGCAGATAAATCTATAAAATGGTTAGCAAGAGGTCCAACTATTATTGTGAATACGTATCAAGCATATGACATCAATGGGTACACTTTTTACACGATAAAACAAGACAGAAAAAGCACCAATCAAAGTAGCGGTGTAACGCTAGTAGCTATATCAGAAGAATTCTCCAGATCTAAAGATGCCCGGGCAGTACATGCGAAGAACTCGTACTATGGTCAAATTGAAGAGATATGGGAGCTCGATTACGTCAAATTTAAGATTCCGTTATTCCGGTGTAAATGGGTTGATAACCGCCGGGGTGTTCAAGTGGATAAGTACGGATTTACTGTTGTGGATTTGAAAAAATTGGGATATAAGAATGATCCATTCATACTTGCCAATCAAGCCACCCAAGTCTTCTATGTTGAGGATCCCCTCAAGATGGGAGAAGCTCCATTGGAGATCGAAAAGGCCAGGGAAGAGAGGATCAACTTGATCCATGAGAGGATGGAACAACTTGGCATTCACACTCTCGCACGTGTTGTGAACGGTCCTTCCAACAAGAAGAAGACTGATCCAACAAGGAAGAGAAGGGTTGAAGAAGGCAGCAGCCCTAAGAATAATGAGGAGTATAATCCTTCAACTTCTTGTGATGAATCAAGTAGTGAGGAGGAAGCACAACAAAAAAAAAGAAAAAAAAGAATCAAGAGCAAGCTGTGTTGGGAGAAGGCAGCAACCATCAAAATCAAAGTGGAGCAAATCCTGGTAAATAAACAAATTCCCATGTATTTTGTCTTTTACCAAACAATATGCTTATTCCTTGATGTCAAACTTGGCTCAAAAATAAATTATGAGTTGAATTGTCATGTAATTACAGAGATGGCTATGGAGGTGTACAATCCTTTATCATCTTCTGATGATTCGAGTGGTGAGGAGGAAGCACCACAAAAAAAGACGAGAGGTCGGACCACTTGTGCTAAGTTAGCAAAGAAGCGATTACGTATCAAGTTCAACAAGCATGGGCAGCCAAAGGGGAAAATGTTGAGCCAATACAAGACATACGTGGCAAATGTATCGAAAGAGAGATTTCCTATCACTATTCTGAATTGGAAGAAAGTTGACGACAAGTTGAAGGAAGAGTGTTGGAAGGAGATAAAGGTACAACTTAGGTTCAAAATGTAAATTTTTTTTCTCGTTTAATAAAATTTCACTAATTCAAATGTTATGTAATTGTTTGAAATACAGCAAACTTGGGGAATAAAGAACGACAAAGGCTTCAAGCATGCCAAAAAGAAAATGAATGAAGCGTGGAAAAACTTTAAGAGTGATCTCACAAGGTTTTACGTGAGGAAAGACAAAGTTCCATTCAGCAAATATTCTTGGATAAGTGAAGAAGATTGGAGAGAATTTGTGAGGCAGAAGTCGACGCCAGAATTTCAGGTAATATTTAATCAAATCTTTAATTTTCATATATTTTCTATTTCTTTTTTTTACACCTAACTTTAATAGTGTATTCTATGTTGCATGTTTATGTGCATTGTCCCAGGTTTTTTGTACAAAAGGTATTACTAGTGCATTGTCTGTGTGCTTGTAAAGGGTTCATCCAGGGTTCATCCAGGGTGAAATTATAACAGTAGTGAAATTATAACAAACACTGATTTATTTTTAAAAAATGATATGGTTCATCCAGGGTGGACCCACCAATCCAGAAAAGCTACATGTCTCCCATCTATTGGCTCGCCAAGTTTAAAAAAAAAAAGGTGAAGTTTATAAAATAGTATCAACCCTAACCCTCACTTAAACCAAGTATCAGCCATTGACAAAGAAGCATGAACCTTCAACTTTCATATCAACTCATAATTGTCAGAAATTATAAATATCACCCATTAACATACTAATGTCAAACCCTTACCTTGTAAAGCATCAGCCCTGTATATCCTAACGAAATTCGTGTAAGCTGAACCATGTATTAAAACCAGACCAGGCAGAATAGGCAAAATTCTTGACTCACCCAGCCTAGAAAAAGGACATATCTTTTATATACTCCCATTTTTCTCAATAGATGTTAATGGTTATTGCTTTTTTTTTTAATGGTTATTGCTTTTTTTAATGGTTATTGAATTTTTTTAATGGTTATTGCTTTTTTTTTTTAAATACTCCCATTTTTCTCAATAGATGTTACTGATTGTTAGTGACAGGAAAACATGCATGGTAATATTTAATCAAATCTTTAATTTTCATATCTTTTATATTTCTTTTTTGTACACCTAACATGCATGTTTCCTTCGTTGTAGAAATTAAGTGACCAAAATCGCGAACTGTCCAAGAGGAATGACAACCCACACCGCTTAGGCTCCCGTGGGTACGAAGCAAAAATACGCATCTGGAAGAAAAAATTCAAACAGAACTCTGAGGATTTGGCACCTATCCTAGATATAAAGGATGAAAGGTGCCAATTTTACGTCTTGGGACGAATGGTAACTTTACCAGATGGGACTCTTAAGGCCCCGACAAAGACCGAAGCTCTGATCAATAGCATTGTAAGTGTTGATTCATTTACTTAAATCATAATAGTATGCCTTGTGGCTGCCAGGAAATAAAATTCTTTGAGTCGGTTGTCCCGGAACCAATTGAGCTGTGCCTTACAAATCATGAACAACTAGCTAGGTGCTTACATGCTAGTGAAATTGGTTGGTTGATCTTACAGTACCAGTACAGTACCATACCGGTAATAGTCTCTTCTGTGTCGTACAGAAATCAATACTAATTAGTTCTACAAAGTACTCCAGCACATTCTCTTCTCCAGTTAAACATTCCACCGGTCCTTCAAAGAAATAAGAGACACAAAATTTAATTCATTGGGAGATCGACCACAGATTTTATATACTGGTATTGATTCTGAACCATGCATACGGATCTAATTATCCAATATATTATAATTCAATTTAGGAACAAATCTAAAAAAAGAATAAATTACAGAGAGTAGGTTCTCTAAGAAAGAATAAACAGGAAAAGAAAAGCACCTCGTTGCCTTGATTCCTTTACTTTACTTTATATTAGTAGTTTTATTTTTACTTGTACTGTTTTAGTTTTCTGGTATTTTTGGCTGTTTATTATGTGATATATGCCATCTGGAACAGCACCTCGAAGTCATTTCTTACAATTTTTTCTTAGAATTTTTCAACAGAAGTCATCTGTTTATTCTATGATATATGCCATCTGTTCAAAAGAACAATTTTTCTGTGATATATGCCATCTGTTTATAATGTGATATATGCCATCTGGTACCTATCTCAATCAATTCTTACAATTTTTCAACAGAAAGACACACAACAAAAGGTCAGCTCGGGGGACCTCGAAGTCAGTGGCTCGAGTGATGTGCTCACGCTTTCTCTAGGGAACCCGGAACATCCGGGTCGGACGAGGGGTCTTGGGGCGCAAGTGACTTGGAAACAAGACTTAAATACATATAGGGCTTCGAGAAAGAGGGGATTTAACCAAGCTGATATGACGGCTTTTGCAGAGGAGATACAAAAACGGTGTTACACGAATATGAGGGAGGAGATGAGGCAGGAGATGAAGGAGATGAAGGAGGAGATGAGGCAGGAGATGAAGGAGGATATGAGGCAGGAGATGAGGGCTGAAATGCTTACTGAGTTCCAAAAGCAACAAGCTGTGCCAGATCAAAATAGTCCGGCATTCCGTCGTAGCAGTCAACATTCCAATGCAGTTACAACAAGCCCTCTGGATTCGATTATGGTATTTATACTTTTATTTACAACTAAAGTTGAAAATGATATTATTTTCTTCAATTGGCAAATGTACAACTTTGTCTAACTTAGATTTTATTTTTTTGTCAAATGTCAAGGAAATCTCACCTTGCTATCTCACTTGTAAAGTTGGAGAGAAGCACATCAAGATGGCGAACGCTAGGGTATGGCCGTGGAAGAAGGACGAATCAGTCCACTGTGTGCCTCTGTTAGAGGACCACATGAAGGTGCAGGTGGATTCGTGTGTCGACGACATGTATCTCAAGTTTCCTCTCCCAACTGAAGTTAATAAAGATTTTGTCAAAATCGAAGACACCTTTGGAAGTTTCATTCAATGGCCGAAAGTTGCGATTATTCTGGATGAGGTAAAAAAATATTTTTATTTATTATGTTTTTACGTACATGGGGTCTAGTGAGTTACAATTGCTTTGCCTGCAAGTCATATAAAATCTGGTTAAGTGTATGGATCGTCATCTAAAATTTTGGTCATATAAGTTACTTGGGTTTATGATTTATCATCTGAACTCAAATATCTCCTCTTTTTTTTTTATTGTTCTTTATGTTTCCTTGAAGTTTTGGTAGTGACAAACAGTGAAGTTTGATGTACATACAAGTGTTATTGATTGTGGTTGTTTGGCACTTGGTAGGAATTGTGCTAGATGGTAGTTAGAATGAGGGGGGGGGGGGGGGGGGGGGGGGGGGGGGGAGAGAGTAGTGGAGTGTTATTCGGAATAGTGGTCAGTGGGTTTGGCAACAAAAAATGAAGCACCGGTAGCAGTTTCATTTCGGTCTCCTCTCTTTCGCTATTCTGATCTTCCCTTGGAATAGCTTAGCAGTCTTTTTGAATAGCAGATCTGTGTTTAGCAACAACCTTTGCTAAACACATTATAATTAAGTACCAGTTTGTTCTATCACAGTTGCTATCCTTGATAAGAAGCCTTCCTCGCCCCATTTTAAAAAAAAAAACCCAACAGAATTGATGATTAAAGAAAAAGAAATAGACTGAATTTTGATCCTGTTTGTATTTTAATCTAATGTGTAACCTTGTTACATGATGCAGCTTAAAATTTTTATGCAATGCAAGGAATCACATGCTTTCATAATTTTAGTTATAGATATGTATGTTCTGTTAGATCTATGAAACTCAATTATTTTGCATATATGCCACCTAAAATTTCTTATTTTTATGTGTCAATCTAAGACAATAATTTTAAGGCTATGCAAGTCCTGATTGCAAGCTTTATGCATACACTTCTTCATTTTTTCTTTTATAAGTACAGTACATTTGAATCCAAAATCTGATTAATCATCTAAATGGATGTTAAAAAAATTCCTTTATTCAAATAAATCAGCTCATTTGGCACAGTTGAACACATAGTGAATGTGGTTTCTCCTATTTTCTACAGTTCTCATGTTTCATCATTTCCCACTTCCATTATTTCTTTTCCTTTCTCATAATTTTTGCCTTCACGGTTTATTAATCAGCAACAAATGTCTCAACTTTTATCAGAAGTGAATGTCTGATCAAATGATACTTGCATCTCAATTTCATCTACTCTGAATCCTAACTAGCCCATTTTATGGTATGATCTTTGATGCACACGAGAAGTTTGATTTTTGAATGGCACTTGCTATCTGGACAAACCTAAAGCCTGTCATTCTATTTTCTTTGAGAATTTTTTTCTTATACCTTATGGAATAAATATAATCAAATATATATTTTTTTCCTAATAAATATAAAAAACTGCTTCATGTTCCTATGTACCAGCAGCTGAAAAGGGTATTATTTAACAAGTTATCGTTTTGTTCTAGTGTATAGACCACGATGCTTCAATGCCCGAGTCGGCATCTAATGAAGTGGCGAAATTCATGCATCGTAAGGCGCTTATTCCAAATAAATTGTTAGCAAAGGTGGGACATGAGTTCAGAGCCATAAATGAGAGGGTGATGAGAGAACCGCATGATAAAACTGAGTTCATCTTGGAAATTAAGGAGGGTGTGTTACTTCCTCAGTCGACGCTAATCAACATAGGTTTTAATGACTTGACGGATCTAGCGAAGCAAGACATGCTTGATGTTTCAATAATATCCATCTGGGTCATGTAAGTTTGTTTCAATAATTTCATAGGAGCTTGTTTCATGATTTCCAAATTCTCGGTTGTGTCAGATCAGCTGACACCAGCTCCTTCTATTGGTCACCATCTATGTGTTTTTCTATAAAACTGTAGATTCTGGTAATATAAATGAAAGATCACTCAAACTGTTTACTTGTTAGACACAAACGCATATATATTTCAGTTAGCGACAGTAACATGCAAGTAGGGCTTCACTCAATTTTGCTCTTATGCTTTTTTTTTTTTTTCCTTTACAGAAAAGTATTATGTTCTCTGGTCATAATTGATAATTGAATGAAATACCACATTGACTTATGTGCCGATTTGATGCCCAACCATGCAAAATGCTACCTGAAAGTCCCAAAACTGATACTAGTGCATGATTCCATGAAAAAACATTTTCAACATTAATCATCAAAGAGAACACATTTTTTACGATTAACACATTTTTTAATTTACGAAATGATTTCCAGATATTTAAAGGGACTTGTCACCGATCTAGGTCGCGAGGCTGACGTCGGTTTTTTGGACCCTAGTAGAATATCTTCATCACTTTTTAATTCTGCTGAAAAGGAGGTCGCTTCAAGCTACTTGCTCGAGTCATTGAATAATATGCAGGATAAGAAATTTATCCTTGGACCATACTTTCAAGGGTAAATTGTTACTTTTATTTGAGTAATTTATATACTTTTAACGATATATGTAGATTGATTCTTACCATGTATGATTGTAGTAAACACTGGGCGCTTTTCATTTTTGTCATGCGTGAGAATATGGTCTATGTTATTGATTCGCTAGCGCTAAAGGAACCAAGTTACGATATCATGTTGCCCTTTAAAGAGTGAGCAATACTATTTGTTGGTAATTACTAATTTCATTTACTTACAATCAACGTACTATTTATTGGTAATTACTAATTAATTCGACATTCAAAAAATTTCAGCATTTTTAAATCTTATGTGGAGGCCGGAGGAGTGCACAAGGAGGGATCAACGGAATGTGCGTGGAAATACATCAAGGTGTGAACTTGTACACTTGAGTTTTAATTAGATACTTCATTTTTTGATTGAAACTTGAAAATTCCAGCCAAGTCTATAAACTTATTGAGCACCTCCTTCGATTGAAACACATGTGCTTGCATTCCAATTAGTGTTGCTGCCTTTTCAAATAACTCAACTATTATGCCACAATTGCTAAACAAATGCATAACTGATTCCCCATCCTGTTTGCACATGACACATCAGTTAATCATAGTCCAACCCAACAAGATGTGCTCATCAGTTAACCATAGAGACATATATATGACGAAATAAATACAAGCTACTAAATTGTTAAATCAAAATATAGCCCAGATAAATAATTTTCAGGATTTCAGTCCCCAGATATCCCTGACACAACTTTATGTTTATTCCGAAATGTATTTCCTTTAGTCCAAATAAATACTTGATTCTATAGAATGCATATTTTTTTTGAACTAAAATAAACAGTGGGCAATTTCAGTTCAAAACATGCTTGTTAGAAGTTGTCTTGCATTCTGACAATTGTTAACAATCGCCTTCAAATTTCAAATTCATTATTAAAACTTCTGAAAAAACACATTCATTTCAATCAGAATAACACTCATGTAGCTTTCATTTAAAATGCAATTTTATTCATCAAAATAAACACTTGACTATATATATGTAGTTTTGGAATTTAGGGCAAAAGCTGTATAGGGATGGTAGAGAAATGAATATCTTGAAGATATATAACTACAGTATTGTACAGCTATATATGCAGCTCTCAATATGGTTCTTGTTGGGTGAGCAACAAAGGACAAATATAGTAACTAAAGTCACTGATCCTTTTCCCATCTTTTAGCAGTGACCTTACACATCTTTTAGCACATGTGCTCATCAAGTTGTCTATTGTCACTCGAATTCAGCCTATCTGGTTCACTAGTTGGGTTTTTTATAATCAAAGCCTAATATATAGTCCAAACATTTTAACAGTAATTCTTTTTTATTTTAATTATTGATTTTACTTAAATGGAACATTTCAGAGCCCTAGGCAACAAGGCAACAAGGTGTGTGGATTTTACGTTATGAAACACATGCAAGATCTAATCACTACGCAATTTGACGTTTTTCCGAATGTATGTATTTTATAATTGAACTTGATTCATTTTTTATTTAGCTTGAATAAAATTAACTTCTCAATTTGTATTCATGTAGTGTGATTTACCGACAGAAAGATATACGCCGACGCAACTTCGTGCAATAACACGACAATGGTCTGCATTTTTCTTGGACAATTTCTAAACTATTAATAAGAAATGCATTGTTGTTATGTTCATATGCATATTTTGTTAATGTGTTATGTATATTTTGTCATAGTGTATTTTTTTGTGAATGAAATATGAGTTATGTATATTTTGTCATAGTGTGTTATGTATATTTTTTTGTTAATGTGTTATGTATATTTATGTATATTTTGTCATGTGCATGATTATTCTAATTAATGTTAACGAATGCCGAATAGAAATATATTGCTAGCAAATATGGAGGCTAGCCCCGATACAAACAGAACCATGCCAAAATTTAGTGCCAACACCGACTGTTTTTAGAACTAAATATTAACTATTTTGCAGAATTAAATCAACGGCTTTTAATAGAAAACAATGGTGCTGGGGCTAACACCGACTGTTTTTTATAGTGAACAGTCGGCATAGGAGTCCAACACCGACTGTTTTTAATAAAAACAGTCGGTGTAGGGGGTCAACACCGACGGTTTTTAATAAAAAACAGTTGGTGCAGGGGGGTCAACACCGACGGTTTTAGTAAAAAACAGTCGGTGTACGGGTGTCAACACCGACGGTTTTTAATAAAAAACAGTCGGTGTAGATGGGAAACACCGACTGTTTTCTATAAAAAACAGTCGGTGTAGATGGTGAGCACCGATGGTTTTTTATTAAAAACAGTCGGTGTAGGTGGGTAACACCGACTGTTATTGTAACAGTCCGTGTTAGCTGTCTACACCGACTGTTATTCACCCGTCAGTAAAGATTTATCTATATCGGCGCCGCCATCACTGACGCCTCAATAACAGTCGGTATAGGGGTTTTTTAACAGTCGGTGAAAGGGTTTTTTGTACTAGTGTTAGTCTAGAATATCATGTGGTGGCCATGCATGAGAGATCGTCATCTGTAGGCTAATCGAATTAGAATAAGGGAGAATAAAAATACTAGATTAATGTGTGGAAACCTTAACCGGGGATACCATTAGTTGGATCAACAAAAGTATACATGGAAGTCTCGACATTCGCAGACGAATGTCGCAAAACCTAGGTAAGTGAAGGCTGAGACCTTTGGGCTAGTCACAGATCTTCTTGCACTAGTTAAGACAAGCCTTAATGGGATCTCTTGATTAGTAGGGTGGTTATACGCGAAAGTGATAATGACTAAATTGGATTAGAAACCCTCATATAACAACTGAAAACCAACATCAAATAAGGTAAGAATCAAAACGGATTGAAGTAACAACGGTGTGCCAAAACCCTAGGAATTCACATATCTATCTTTATTTTACTTACTTTTAATTTTCGCCAAATACATTGATCACAACAACAACTCTTTGATTTCAGATTTTGTCTAGCCTTTCGAAAGATTGTGGTTTAATTGCTCAAGACCTAAAACCTTATTCCCTGTGGATCGACACTCGTTTATACTACTCGATATGATTATGCGCTTGTAATCCGACCCGATAGCAAACTGAGTTATAAATTTAAAAGACATCACGCGTTTCGCATGATCAAAATCTTAGAAAACATTGTATAAGCAACACGAGAAAACAGAAGTACCAGGTCATTTCCATATTTCGTGTAAACGTCAGAAGTAGAGAAATAATTTATTTGTATGTTCTCGAAAACGAACTAATTAAAAGATTGGCATTTTTATAAAACATGCTATTAGTTTTTATTTCTTAACGAAGGGTAAAATGGGTACTTTATAAATTTGAAATGAGTTCTAATTAAAATGATAATAATAAAAGGGTAAATTATGTAGAGGAGGGTTTAAATGTCTCTATTTTTTGTCCATCCATCATGCCTCTATTTTTAAAAACTTTAATAGCTCAAAATTTAAAACTTAAAAGTCAAATTAAAACCATTAGATATGATCTAAATCATTTTATCTATGCACTTGTAAAAAATTATGGCATTTTAATTTTATTTTGATTGTCATCAAGAAGCTTATAAAAATGTACTAATGTGGATAATTTCTAGACGTTAATTTTTCAACTTATTGATTCACATAAAAACAAATTGAAATGTAATAATATTTTATGAATATATAGAAAAAATAACATAGATCACATCTAACGGTTTTATTTTGATGTTTATAATTTAAATTTTGAGCTATTAACGTTTTAAAAATGAAACGCATGATTTTCACAGAAATTGGAGGCATTTGAACCCTCCTCATTATGATATTATGAATTTTAGAGGGGGTCTACGAAATTTCCATGTTTTTTAGGGTTATACATGAAATTCTCGCATTATAAAATCTGTCGGTTAATGTCCTACTATTAGGGGTGTAAACGGATATGGATATCCGGGCGGATATCCGCTTCGAATCCGCATATAATCCGTATCCGAATTTAAACGGATACGGATATAGCGGATACGGATAATTATTAATTACCCACAGAAGATGCGGATACGGATACGAATATGGTTTTAAATTTTGATATCCGTTTACTATCCGTATCCGTATCCATATCATCTGAGGTTTTAAATTATTTTGCCTTCAAGGGAATTTGAACCCCATATCATGTGAGGTGAGAGTCTAAGCAACCAAGATACAAACCACTACACCACACTATCTTTTGTTACTATTTCTTTATTTTGTTTATATATTATATCAATAAAATGAATATCTTATATCTCCCATCTTTCCAACATTAATATCTCCATCAACTTACAATTATTTATTTATTTTCATATTTAAATTTTATGAATTATTAATTATATCTTAAAGTTTATATAACTCAATATCCGACAATTATCCGTTCTATATTCGTATTCGAATCCGTATCCGTAAATTATCCGCTCTATATCCGTATCCGTTTGAGGCGGATATGGTTTTAAATTTTGATATCCGTTTACTATCCGTTTCCGTATCCACTCATTCAAAGGCGGATACGAATTTGGTATTAGCATTATCCGCTCCGAATCCGCTCCGTTTACACCGCTCCGTTTACACCCCTACGGCTACTATTAACTTCCTTACTTAACATGAAATAATTAAATAGCTCAAAATAGCATTCCCCGCTCTATTTAACTACCTCGACGGTCACCGCCTTTCTACTCAAATATTTTTTTCGCTAGACGCTCCTCGCCTCCGTGCTTGGATCTCGCGTCTATTTTGTTGCAATTATCTCCGCCATTTTTTTTTAGCCTACCGCAGGTTAGTACTTGGCCTACTACGGCAACTTTCTTCTTATTCTTTTTTGTCGTAGAAAGCTAAAAGGCAGCTTGCCCTTTGGAAATTAGATTTCCAATGAACAAAAAATGAATGCTCTTATCTCTTTTTAATTCCTATAGCTCTTATATATTAGAATTAGAAAATTTATAAGGTACTTCCGTTTTGGAGAAAGGGAAATCATATTTGGTGAATAAGATTGGACATAGTATTGATTATGTATCTCTTGGTTTGGGTGCTTATGAAGAGTATTTATAATTTTAATTAAGTATAGGGGCTGAAAGGGTATTAGTATTGATTATGTATCTCTTGGTTTGGGTGCTTATGAAGAGTATTTTTAATTTTAAACAAGTATAGGGGCTGAAAGGGTGTTAGTTTCTATCTTTTCAACTCATTGTAGACAAGGAGCAACCCCTACCGGCTATGGACTCTAATTTGGAATGCTGCGCAAAGCGGTGCTGCTACAGGCCCGAGTTTTGGTGTTGGACCTGATTCAAACATTAACCATGATTGGCGATCGCATCTGCCACTGGACACTCGGCAAAAAATCTTGAACAAAATGTAAGCTGTTTTTCATTGATCCTTTTTCTAGGGTTTTGAGTTCTATTTTAGGTGAATTTTGGCCGGGAACAAGTTTTTTATTAAGAGCTGTAATTAATCAAGGAGTAAATCCCCCAAAACCGATATTCTTTAATTGTATCAAATCGTGTCAATCATATTGTAGAAGATCAGGTTGGATTCTTTAGAGTAGTTTCCTCCATCCTTAAATGTAAATTATTTTTGGTTATGTAAATTTTTTTTTTACCATTTAATATTTGTAGTCACTTTTTTTTTCAATTTCTTTCTTTTGTGTAAAAGGGATGATCTTCAAGTGTATTACTTTTAATACAATTATTGCATATATTTGCCAGCTTCTAGTACGAGCATTTAATCTGATATTGTCAATTTACCAATTGATAAAATTAGAAACATTGCCGGTAAAATGAAAATTGAGATAACTCTATCTATGCATTTAGAATTATAACATCAATTTGAGCCTGTTAATTAGTTGATTAAATGGTTTTGTAATTTTAGAATGGACACATTAAAGAAGCATCTTCCTGTAGCTCCAGAAGATATAAACAGGCTTAAAAATATTGCCTCTCAGTTTGAGGAACAGATCTACAGTGCTGCTACTACTAAGGTGCCTTTACTTTTACTATTATTTTTAATTATTTTGATGTTAATCATTATATTATTCCTGTAAACATTGTATAAGGTGGTGGCATGCCAGATTTGTTTTTCTTTTGAAATGAGAAAACAAAGCGAATATCCGAATCCAACTCTATTCGAATTCTCTTCTGCACTTTCCTCTCTCCTCTAGCTAGTACAAAAAACCCCTACACCGACCCTCAATCACCGACTGTTTTAATATGCAACAGTCGGTGTAGAGACTGCTGGTAAAATCGTAAATAAGAATAACCTCAACACTGACTGGTTCAATACAAAAAACCGTCAGTGAACTAACACCGACTGTTTTTTAAGAAAACAGTCGGTGTTGATCCCAACCTACACCGACTGTTTTTCATAAAAAACAGTCAGTGTTTAGAATTCATCAACACCGACTGTTTTTTCAAAAAAACAGTCGGTGTTGGTCACCGTCTACACCGACTGTTTTTCAGAAAAAACAGTCAGTGGTTAGCATTCTTCAACACCGACTGTTTTTAAACAAAACAGTCGGTGTTGGTTGACATCTTACACCGTCGGTTTGTTAATAAAAACAGTCGGTGTTTGTCTATGTTGTATAAATTCTAGTTTACAGTCGGGTATATGGTGAAACCGACGGTGTTTGATGATTTACCGGCTGTTATTTCTTGGAACCGTCAGTGAGGTTTCATTTAACTCGTAAATCCTGCAACACCGTCGGTTCTGGTAGAGGCTGCTAAGTTATAGATATTTGAAGGTTGCTGCAGTCAGAAACAAACGAAACGAAAGGAAAAACAAAACGAACGAAAGAAAGAAGAAAGCTTTCCAAATCAGCATCTAGCCCGCCGTCAACCCTCGCAAATCTATCTCCCGCCTTGTTGTCTCTCTCTGCCTCCGCTCCGCTCATCCTCGGCCCACCTTTTCGACCTGCCTCGTCCCGGTCAGCCGCGTCCCGCTCAGCCGAACTGCCTCTCGGGTAATTTCTTGTGTTGATTGCTGATTTTAGTCAGAAGCTTAAAAAAATATAGTGAGTTTAGCTCCCAATCATCAATGATATAGGTGAGTTTAGCTAAAAATGGTGCTTTGTTACTTTTATAATCTGATAATCTGATAATCTGATAATAAGAGTAACTGAATCATCCTGGCCGATTTCTTTTTAGGGTTCCTGAGAGATAGGAGGCTTCAATTTCGGGTTTAATTTGGTTTTGAACAAGTTTTGGTTTCTGACAACTTGGGTTGGGACTGTGATTTGTTTTTCTTTGCAATTTAACTTGCTTCTGTTGTAATTTGGCTCTGAGATTGGTATGTCTACACAAGTTTGGGTATGCTCAATCTCAACTTGGGGTTGGTTGGGTTTGAGGGTAGGTTTTGAGTTATATGTTCATTCCATCACTTATTTTGTTTATTTCATTACATTTAAAACATGATTTTTTTGATTGATTTTGTCAAACAATGCTCCTGTTTCTTTTCATGGACTTGTTAAGGAGTTTGTAAACTATGTCCTTGTCAAGTTTCATAATTTTTAGGATTTTATTTCTATTTTTAAAGAAGGCAGACAATCAGAGGGGTATTTTAGTCCTTATTTATCCAATTTTCAGGATTTTGAAATGCCAACTTCAAAAATAGATATAAAATCGAAATAAATTCCAATAAATGTGAAATTTTTGTGATTTGATATGTTTTTAAGTCCTCTATATGCCTATGTATTTGGATTTTTCATTTGGGTCTCTGACCAGTCTGCACTGACTGATTTGTCACAGAGGGTCATTTTGGGACATTTTGAGCACCAATCCAGTACCAGTGACAATTTTGCTTGATTTTAATGCTGATGCCATGTATGCTTGAGTACCTGGGACTGATTCGGAAATAATAAATAACTAAGCTTCTTGACTTGCTGCGTTTCTTTTTAAAAAAATTGCTTTGATTGAGTTGTAAAGATATTTTATTTCAGTAAAAATGTAAAAATGGGTGGATACCAGCAATATTGTGACATCTGGTACAGTGTACCAGTATCATACTGAACAGTACCACAGGTGGTATTGTTATATCTGGTACAACGTGCCAGTACCGCACTGGACAGTATCAATGATACAAGAATTAATTCTTAATGAATAGTCACCTAATTAGCACCAAATTTTCAGCAATTAATGGCTCCAATTTGTTGTTAGACTACTTCAATGACTTTCGTTGTTGTTTCTCTAAGGATTAAGATGGTATTTTTGTCATGCATTTTTTTAATTCATTAAAGTTATAACCCCATAAACGAAGAAGTCAAGAAAGCCTTCTGGTATTTCCTTTGTTACTAACAACTGATATATACTCTCATTTAAACAAAGTCTGAATTCTCTACATGCCTTTCTTTGGATTTCATGTTAGAGAGTCACTAACGGTAGCAGAGGCAGTGGCAGTACCAGTTGGAGAGATAGATCTGTGTGACTTACATTCTGAATCCAAGCTCAAAAGAGAAGGTAAATTTAATTAAATTTGTTAATGGTTAGATTAATGGCTTTATGTTGATTGGTATTTCCTAATTTCAACCCAATTATATATGGAATAGTTTGTAGCTTAGTATTATTGTATTGTGCGATCTATCCAATTTGCCTTGAACATTTAGTATGCCTTTTAGGTCGATGCCCGTTCAAAATTAATCCAATAGGGATTAATTTTGAATAGTTCCCTGTTGGGACTGCTCTTTGAATGTTTTGTCTCATTTAGGATGTGAACACATGTCAGCGGATTTGGTATTTAAGAAAAATTCGGTAGCATTTATCCTTGTTCCCACGAGTACGTATTGGATTTCATCTCCAAACGGATGTGATTTTTACGCGTACTTGGGGAACAAAGGGGAAATGCTGCCGAATTTTTCTTAAATACCAAATCCCGCTGACTTGTGCTCACTACTGAGACAAAGCATTCAAAGAGTGGGTTAGGATTGTGCACCGGCCCTATGTAAGCCCCAAATTGTAATTTTAAGAGCCATTCATGACCTCTTATCTAATTATTTTTATAATTACAGATGGATCGAGATTGGATGTATGGAGCTCGTAATACCATTGAGTATTTAGACGGTGTGAAAAGTTTCATAAAATTTGCTGAGCAACACATGAAGACAAAGGGTGATGACACGATTCCGTGTCCTTGTAAAGATTGTTTGAACTTGAAGAGGTTTCGCACTGTTGAAACGGTGAAGAATCATTTGATTCGTCGTGGTTTTAAAGAGCGATATACACGTTGGATCAGGCATGGAGAGAGTTATGGAGAAACAAGCACCGCTGCTAATACTGAGATTGGCAAGGAGGATGAGGATGCCAGTGTTGATAGTGATCAGGAAATGGATGTGAATTATAATTTTAACCCGAATGACAATTTAGGAGAAATGTTTAGTGATGATGAAAATGACATTGATGTACAAGAGTTGTATGCTGAATCTGAAAAACCCTTGTTTCCTGGTTGTGAAAATTTTACAAAAATGCATGCTGTGTTAAAATTGTATAATTTAAAGGCAAGTAACAATTGGAGTGATAAAAGTTTTACCGCCTTATTAAAACTCTTAGGAGATATGCTCCCAGATGAGAACGAGTTACCAAGATCATGTTATCAAGCCAAAAAATTATTGTGTCCTATGGGTTTAGATGTACAAAAAATACATGCATGTCCGAACGATTGCATATTGTATCGGAACGAGTATGAAAAATGTGAAGTTTGTCCTACATGTGGTGAATCTCGTTACAAAAGAAAAAATCAAACTGACGGTAATAGAGATACATATAGAAAAGGACCTCCAGCAAAAGTGTTATGGTATTTCCCCGTGATACCGAGATTCAAGCGTTTGTTCCAAAATCCTAAAGATGCGCAGTTGTTGCGTTGGCATGCCGATGTCCGAAAAACAGACGGAAAACTCAGACACCCTACTGATTCACCTCAATGGAGAAATATTGACAGAAGGTTCAAAAAACATTTTGGTGATGACCCAAGAAACCTAAGGCTTGGTTTCAGTTCAGATGGAGTGAACCCGTTTGGTAATATGAGCAGTCAGCATAGCACATGGCCGGTTTTATTGTGTATTTATAACCTTCCTCCCTGGTTAACTATGAAACGCAAGTACATTATGTTGTCGTTGCTAATTTCAGGCCCAAAACAACCCGGAAACGACATAGATGTGTATTTAGCACCGTTGATTGAGGACTTGAAAAAATTATGGTGCGACGGGGTGCAAGTGTGGGATGCATACAGTAAGGAGAATTTCAAATTGCGAGCAATGATATTTTGCACCATAAATGATTTCCCGGCATATGGTAATTTGTCGGGTTATAGTAACAAGGGGAGGAGAGCTTGCCCTGTTTGTGAAGACGATACGGTTGACATTCGGTTACAAAATTGCAAAAAAACAGTGTACATGGGTCACCGTAGGTTTCTTCCTCTTAATCACCCATATCGTAAGAAGAAGAAAGCTTTCAATGGTGATATTGAGACTGGACGAGCTCGTTCTCCGCTGACCGGCAAGCAAGTGTATTCGCGAGTTAAAGGTATCAAAGTTCAATTCGGGAAATTTGTTAAGAAAAAAACATCCCCGGAAGGTGAAACTTGGAAGAAGAGATCAATTTTCTGGGATTTACCATATTGGGAGGAATTACAAGTGCGACATTGCCTTGATTTGATGCACATAGAAAAAAATGTTTGTGAAAGCTTAGTTGGTTTGTTGTTGGGAATTCCGAAAAAGACCAAAGATGGACTAAATGCTCGCAAAGATATGGTCATGATGGGCATAAAATGGAGAGAGGTTGCACCTGAACTGAGAAAGACCAAAGATGGAAAAAATACTCGAACTTACCTTCCTCCAGCTTTGTATAATTTGTCGAAAGAAGAAAAAAGAAGGCTTTGTCGATGCCTTCATAGTGTTAAAGTTCCTTCTGGATATTCTGCCAACATAAAAAAGCTCGTGTCAATGAAGGATTTAAAATTGATCGGGATGAAGTCTCATGACTGTCATGTTTTGATGACACAGATGCTACCTATTGCAATCCGTGGTATACTTCCGGAAAAAGTACGATTACCAATTTTAAAGCTCTGTTTTTTCTTTAATGCCATTTGTAGCAAGGTTATCGATCCCGAAAGTTTGGATGAATTGCAGCGTGATGTTGTCGTCACTTTATGTGAGCTTGAAATATACTTCCCGCCGACCTTTTTTGATATCATGGTTCACCTAATTGTTCACCTGGTCTATGAAATTAAGCTTTGTGGTCCTGTGTTCTTGCGGTATATGTATCCATTCGAGAGATACATGGGTTTCTTGAAGGGATATGTAAGAAACCGATATCGGCCTGAGGGGAGTATTGTAGAAGGTTATATTGCAGAGGAGGCTATCGAATTTTACAATAGTTATATAGCAGATGTACAACCTATTGGTATTCCTAAATCACGCCATGAGGGCCGGGTTGAAGGTGTAGGAACCATTGGTTTGGAACCAATCGAGGCTGATAAGTCTTTGCACGAAAAAGCACACCTGTTGGTCTTACAACACATGACATACATCTCTCCGTACAGTGACGAGCACAAAACCTTTTTGAAAGAACTTAATCCGACGAAAGGAGACTTGTGGATTACCAAAGAACATAATAGTAAGTTCGCAGAATGGATCAAAAACAAAGTTATTCGACAAAGCGAGAGTGAATTGGCAGATAAATCTATAAAATGGTTAGCAAGAGGTCCAACTATTATTGTGAGTACGTACCAAGCATATGACATCAATGGGTACACTTTTTACACAATAAAACAAGATGAAAAAAGCATTAATCAAAGTAGCGGTGTAACTCTGGTAGCTACTTCAGAAGAATTCTCCAGATCTAAAGATACCCGGGCAGTACATGCGAAGAACTCGTACTATGGTCAAATTGAAGAGATATGGGAGCTCGATTACGTCAAATTTAAGATTCCGTTATTCCGGTGTAAATGGGTTGATAACCGCCGGGGTGTTCAAGTGGATAAGTACGGATTTACTGTCGTGGATTTGGAAAAATTGGGATATAAGAATGATCCATTCATACTTGCCAATCAAGCCACCCAAGTCTTCTATGTTGAGGATCCCCTCAATAGTAAGCACCGTATTGTCCTTCACGGTAAAAGACGCATAGTGGGCGTTCAAGATGTGGTTGATGAGGAAGAGTTCAATCATTTTGAAGAAACACCCCCATTCTCTATTGGCGTGCCATCTAACGAAGTGAGACTTGACGATGTTGATGATGCGAGTTATTTACGGCAAGATCATCAAGATGGAGAATATGTGAATTAATTAATCAGTCAATGTGTTATATTAAGGTATATTGTATATATATTTGTTAGCAAATTCTTCTATGGGCATATGTACTTGGAGGTCAAATTTTACATTTTTTTGAATTTCTTTACTATTTAAAAGATGGGTACAAAATTCAATGGTCTGAATTTGACTAGTTTTATAAAATAAATTAATAAATAGTAAAACAAATCCAAATAAACATAAATTTGACCTCCAAGTACATTGTAATATTGAGAAAATGTTGAACGGTCGGATCGACTGTTTGAACTTTGAAAATGAAAATATGCTCATTTTACAAATAGGTCCTTATGCCCATAGAAGCATTGGTCTATATTTTATGTGAATTAATTAATCAATGTTATTTGCATAAAATTATTTTAATATTACTGTATATATATTTATTGCAGGAAAAATTTTGATTCTACACCGACTGTTGTTGGGTAGAAGCCGTCAGTATAGTGTCCTACACCATCTTTTATTGTTGAAAGCCGTCGGTATTATTTTTTTGACCGACTGTTTTGTTTATTACGGAGAAGACAGTCAGTGTTTTATTGGGCGCGATTCTTTCTTTCGATCAGCCGCCTAAGTCCTTCGAAATTTCAATTCCCTCTCCGAAATTTCGATTTGCGTTAAACCCTCTTACCCTATCTCTCCAATGCAGAAATTTTCATAACCCTCTCACTTCGGCCTCCCTCCGCTTTTCAATTTTGAGACAAACCTAAGATCCTCAGCCCCGCTCCGCCTATCGCTCAGCCCCGCTCCGCCTATCGCTCAGCCCCGCTCAGTCCCCCTCAGCCCCGCTGGACCCCGCTCAGTCCCCGGTCAGCCCGCTCAGTCCCCCTCAGCCCCGCTCAGTCCCCCTCAAGAAGATTTTCAGTGGGTCAGTATTTACTTCCTCTCAAATTATATCGGTCACTTAATTATTTTTTGTTGGGAGTCGTCAATGAATAAAATTATAAGAAATGATATTGCATTTATTTGGATGTAGTTAAGCAATGATGCTGTCAATGTGATAAATATCACCACCGGCACATTTCTTGCTGTGCTGATACAACTATTGAGCTTCAGATTATTATATTCTTTTGCTGATACAACTAGTGTTGCTTCAGATTTGTTTTATTTGAAACAAAGGAGTTCATCCAGAATTTTTCTTACTATTGAGCTGTCTGTTATTTTCTTCTCTTTCATTACAAGAATTAGGTCAGTGAGAAGGTGCTGTATCTGTAATTTCTGTAAGATTTAAAACTTTGGTTTTATTTCTTAGTTAAAGTTGTGTTTGCTTTGCTCCAGGAATCTTCTTTCTGGTATTTGTACTGGTTTGCATTTTCTTTTAGCATATAGCTTTCAGACTAAGTCAGATCGTGTCTCACAATATAAGATGGATGGGAATAAGCTAGATGATCTTGTATGTGTGAAGCATGAGCTAACTTCTAATTCATAGAGGTGCTGAATTCTGAGTTAAGAGTTTGATTTTGAGGCTTTTTTTTTATAGATTTTCTTACATTGTTTATGTAAAAGTTTTATTTTAGTTCATTTTTTGATACGTAGCACTTGTTTACTTCAAATGAAAAGTAATATTTTTAATCAACTGCTCACGTCGTCTGTTTGGAAATAACCTATCGATACATCATTAACAGATTTGTGCACGAAACCTTATCCTGTATAGCATTATGTAAAGCAACATGAATCGCTTTAATAGTCCATGCAATAACATGATTGTCAACTCTCCTGCAATAAAATTAGACTGTTCACCTTTAAATGAATATATTAGGCAGAATAATGTTGTATTATTATATTCTTTTGCTGATTACATCTACTGTGATTTATCTTTACTAGGCAGAATATAATAGGCCAATATGGGAGAACCTCCATTGGAGATCGAACGGGCCAGGGCAGAGAGGATAAACGAGATCAATACGAGGATGGAAGATCTTGGCATTCCCACTCTATCACGTGTTGTGAACGGTCCATCCAATAAGAAGAAACCAGATCCAACGAGGAAGAGAAGGGTTGAAATGTCGAGTGAAGAGCGAGGTGTTGTTGGAGAAGGCAGCAGCCCTATGCCCATAGATGAGTATAATCCTTCGACTTCCGATGGTGAATCAAGTACCGAGGAGGAGGAACCACAAAAAAAGAAGAAGAAGAATAAAAAGAAGAGCAAGATGGATTCAATCGAGGCTGATCCTTCTAGGTATATTTTAAGAATAAATTGTTGAAATTGTTGAATAATGTTAAATTACATTCAACTCAGTTTCCTTTTAACTATTTTTTTGTGACAATTGTAACCGATATCGTTTGTGATAGGTCGGGTGAAGAGCAACCCATGCTTGGAGAAGGCAGCAGCCATCAAAACCAAAGTGGAGCAATTCCCGGTAAATGAAAAATGCGTATGGCAATTAATTATTCCTACCTGCTAATTTCTGAGTTATGTGTCATTTTCAATCTGGCACACTAGCCACCCTCTGAATTTTCTAGATTCTAAATTTCTTAGTTCTCAAGTCACAATAACAGAGGGCTCTTCTTTAGTCACAGTCAATTTGACAACATTACCACATTTTTCACAAGTTCATATCAAATTATTCGCGTTTCAGTTCGTCAGATTATTTAAATTTTTTCCCATTTTGGCTTCCCAGTTGACATATCGCAGTAAAACTAACAGCACAAAGAAACAATAATAATATAACACAGTAATCATAGAGATTCTACTAATAACCAACTTATTCACATAAATCAAATAGGTTGATTCCTTGATGTCAATGTTGGCTGAAACATAAATTATGCTTTGAAATGTTAAATTATGTAATTACAGGGATGGATATGCTGCTGTACAATCCTTTATCCACTTCCGATGAATCGAGTGGTGAGGAGGAAGCACCACAAAAAAAGACGAGAGGTCGGACCACTTGTGCAAAGTTAGCAAAGAAGCATTTACGTATCAAGTTCAACAAGCATGGGCATCCAAAGGGAAAAATGTTGAGCCAATACAAGACATACGTTGCAAATGTGTCGAAAGAGAGATTTCCCATCACTATTCCGAATTGGAAGGCTGTTGACAAGAAGTTGAAGGAAGAGTGTTGGGAGGAGATAAAGGTACAACTTAAGTTCAAAATAATAAAAATTGTGACGAATATAATTTTACTTTTAAATCTTATGTGATAATTTGTGCTGCAGCAAACCTGGGGAATAAAGAAAGAAAGGGGCTTCAAGCATGCCAAAAAGAAAATGAATGCAGCATGGAAGAATTTTAAGAGTGATCTCGTAAGGTTTTACATAAGGAAGGACAAAGTTCCATTTAGCAAATACTCGTGGATAAGTGAAGAAGTTTGGAAAGAATTTGTGAGGCAGAAGTCGACGCCAGAGTTTCAGGTAGGATTTAATCAAATCATTATTTTTTTCTTTTCGTTTCTATTTTTCTCTTGTATACCTAACATGCATGTTTCCTTCGATTGTAGAAATTAAGTGACCAAAATCGCGAACTGTCCAAGAGGAATGACAACCCACACCGCTTAGGATCCCGTGGATACGAGGCAAAAATACGCATCTGGAATAAAAAATTCAAAGAGAACTCAGAGGATTTGGCACCTATCCGAGATATTAAGGATGAAAGGTGCCAACAGTACGTCTTGGGACGAATGGTTACTTTACCAGATGGGACTCTTACGGCCCCTGCAAAGACCCAAGCTCTGATCAATAGAATTGTAAGTGTTGATTGGCATCTTAATTCTTAACATGATGGAATACATCACTTATCTGGTGCATCTTTAGTCTTATTATTCTTTGGGCTATGGGTCGGCTTGTCACTGGTTTATAGGCTTAGTAGCTATCCAAAGGGGTAGTTTTGCAGATTAAATGAGATGTATATTTATCACCTTTATTTTTTTGGTATACTAATATTACACAGAAATTTATTACATGGAGATCTCTTATGTTGTCCAAGAGAGTAGTACCATGGGTTAAAATATTTCAATCAATGTCAATTTTTTTGTATATAATATATATTTAATAAAAAATTTAATAGGCTCACAGTGACATAATACTTGCTCTTATTTTCTTTACAATATTGCCGTACTTGCTCTTATCCAATAGTAAGCACTCTGATTTTCATGTTAGGACCCCACCTTTCTCTTATTTTCATCTTAATTTTGAGTTAGATTGCTAAATTTGATTTTAAAAAATAGTATGTGTGAATGAGTTTATTTTAATTTGATTAGTTATATCATATATTCTGTTTTATGTAATTGTAAACTCATTTTGTTATTTATTTTTCTAAATAGATAGTTTTTTTTTTCTTCACCACCAGACACCAGTTCAAAAACCATGAGCCACTGATTCAAAATATATTACAATAAGCCTTCTATAAACTGTTACGATTAACCTTCTTTGGGTCTGTTTTGACACTGGTACCGGTGCCTTCTTTGGGTCTGTTTTGACACTATACTGTGCTCTTTTGCAATTGTCTCTTGTAAAGGGATTATTCAAGTGAAAAAATTCATAGTCTTGTGCAACAGAAAGACAGCTGGAGGGGGACCTTGAAGTCAGTGGCTCGAGTGATTTTTCCAATTGTCTCTTTTGCAATTGTACTCATTTCTTACATTTTTTCAACAGAAAGACACACAACAAAAGGTCAACTCGGGGGACCTTGAAGTCAGTGGCTCGAGTGATGTGCTCACGATTGCTCTAGGGAACCCAGAACATCCAGGTCGGACGAGAGGTCTTGGGGCGCACGTGACTTGGAAACAAGGCTTAAATACATGTAGGGCTTCGAGAAAGAGGGGACTTAACCAAGCTGAAATGAAGGATTTTGCAGACGAGATAGAAAGACGGTGTTACGCGAAGGTGAGGGAGGAGATGAGGGAGGAGATGAGCGATATGCGGGCTGCAATACTTGCCTTGTCCAAAATGCAACAAGCTGTGCCAGATCAAAACAGTCCGGGATTTCGTCGTAGCAGTCAACACTCCAATGCAGTTACAACAAGCCCTCTAGATGCGATTCTGGTATGCATTGCCTTTATTTACAACAAGCCCTCATATATTTCTTTCCTCCTCTTGTTGTTGATATATTTTGGGAATGAAATCTGCTGTTATCCAAACTCCCTGCTATCCCTTGCTATCCCCTGCTGTCCTCTCCATCTCTCTCCTCGTCTTTGAAGAGAGAGAGAGAAAAAGGGATAGTAGGCTGTACATGCAGATGTTCATTTATGTATGCTGAATTGGCTGCATTATTTTATGACTATATTACCCCCATTTATGTATGCTGAATTCACTCATGTATGCTCAATTTCTTTTTTCTCATAGAAATAGAAGCCCTCCTACCAGTATAAATTTAAACAAACACCTTGTTTAACATTATGAAAACCCTAATAAACATTACAGAAGCCTAAATAAATATAATAACATTAGCCACTGACCCCACCTATCAGTAACTCACATCATACTTACACATCATCTAAAAATCTAACCTTGCCAACAAACAGTAGACACAAAGCAGCAGATTACACAGATCTGGTTTCTGGACTGTTTGTATCTTGTTTAACTTCCTACTATACATGATTGCGAATGAAAAATAAACAAATATACAAAAGCTTGCTATCTCACTTTCAATTGACAAATGTACTTCAATTGCAGGTAATCTCACCTTGCTATCTCACTTGTAAAGTTGGAGAGGAGCACATTAAGATCGCGAATGCTAGGGTATGGCCGTGGAAGGAGGACGAATCAGTCCACTGTGTGCCTCTGTTAGAGGACCACATGAAGGTGCAGGTGGATTCTGTTGTTGACGACATGTATCTCAGGTTTCCTCTTCCAACTAAAGTTAATAAGGATTTTGTCAAAATCGAAGACACCTTCGGAAGTTTCATTCAATGGCCGAAAGATTCGATTATTTTGGACGAGGTGAACTAATATTTTTATTTATTATCTATTTTAATTTGGAAGATCCACTAAATTCGTGATGTTTCAATAACCCACTTTTATTCTTTGACTTGCTTGCTTTGCTGTCTCAGTAAATTAAATCTGACCAGATTAATAACTCAATTTTACCTCTTGAATTGTGGAAATTAAAGTTCTGTCATTGCTGTTGCATTCCATGGCCTCTGACCTGAAAAACATGGTTTCTATCTTAATTCTAGAGGTCATATACCACATATTCAGTGCTTTATAGATCCTGGGTGCTTGATGTAATGTCATGTGAATAGACCAAGATGTCATGTGAAGAATTAAAGATATATATTAGTTCACAAGTGTACTGATTTAATATCTGCTGTTGTAGTAACTGTAATCGATATATTTTATAAAGGAGAGTATCTTCACATTCCAAAATACCCATGCGTGGCAAAAATATATTCTGATATATATGCTAAGCGGTTATTTAAGGGATTTTGTAAACTTTTTTACACCAAACACGATATATGCATAACAATGCAAATTGCTGACATATATATGCATATGAAAAATAGATATAAAGACGACTCATCTAGCTACTAGCCAGAAAAAAATGAAACTTAAGGTGATTTGTCTTGTTTCTGTCTTGTTTCTGTACTAGTGATATACTGCTGGAGGTTGGCTTGAGGAAGTTAATTACAAATATTCACATGATATGATACACTTGATTCCCTGAAACCAGACACTATATCTATATAAATAACAAGTTGTTATACCACTATATTTAACAAGTTGTTATTTTGTTCTAGTGTATAGACCAAGATGTTTCAATGCCCGCGTCGGCATCTCATGAAGTGGCGAAATCCATGCATCGTAAGGCGCTTATTCCAAAGAAATTGTTAGCGAGGGTGGGACCCGAGTTCGCAGCCATAAATGAGAGGGTGATGAGAGAACCGCATGATAAGAATGGGTTCCTCTTGGAAATTAAGGAGGGTGCGTTACTCCCTCAGTCGACGCTAATCAACTTAGGGTTTAATGACTTGACGGATCTAGCGAAGCAAGACATGCTCGATGTTTCAATAATATCCATCTGGGTTATGTGAGTTTCTTCAACTTAATACGCATAGTGATTAATTTCAAAATTAACTCATTTCAACATTTACTAGTTTCAAGATTTCTAGATATATGTTTAATTAATTGTGCAAGCAATCCTGCTCAAGTGACTGCGAATTGTGACCTGAAATTAGATTTTCTGTGTAATTGTGTGTGTAATTTGCTGTGTCCTTATTTGATCAGTGTGTGATATTTTGTTTACAGAATTGATATTCTTTGATTATGTACATATGTATGAAACAATCAAGTATTTGTTGATACCGTATGTTCAAGTCTAATGAAAATATGATATATATTGCATAGTTTTAAACTTCTTTTTTCTTTCAAATCTAATGTGAAATGAAATTTTGGGCCTATATAGAGAAAAGTATAAAGAACATTTAATGGGTTTTAGTAGGCTTCTTTTAATTAAGGCTTCCAATAGTTTTGGGCCATGCAGCCACTGCCAAGGGTTTCAACAAAAAGAAAAAAAAATTGGGCCAGTATAATAAAAAAAATGTATAATCATATTCCAAGAAGGATAACAATCCATGTACACTATACATAGTACAGTATTCCATTCGGTCCTTTATTATAACAGACAAAGTTTATGGTATATGTCAGTATGTCACATTTCTCTAATCATGTTCAAGACTAGAACAGTATTATCAATCATTATATTATCTATGATAATGCTGACATGTCATATGATGATATGAAGGTGTCAGCATAGCTCTGAAGGTAGGTAACCGAATGGCAAGGCACCAAGGTCCCATTAATTGCTAGGTTTATCACATTTAATACGCTTTGATTATTTGATTCCATCATTTACGTAATGATTTTCAGATATTTAAAGAGACTTGCCACTGATCTGGGTCGCGAGGCTGACATTGGTTTTTTAGACCCTAGTAGAATATCTTCATCACTTTTTAATTCTGCTGAAAAGGAGGCCGCTTCAAGCTACTTGCTCGAGTCATTGAATAATATGCAGGATAAGAAATTTATCCTTGGACCATACTTTCAGAGGTTAGTTGTTACTTTTATTTGAGTAATGTATATACGTTTAACAACATATGTAGATTGATTCTTACTATTTATTATTGTAGTAAACACTGGGCGCTTTTCGTTTTTGTCATGCGTGATAATATGGTGTATGTTATTGATTCTCTACCGCCAACGGAACCAAGTTACGATATCACGTTGCCATTTAAAGAGTGAGCAATACTATTTGTTGGTAATTACTAATTTCATTTACTTACAATCAACGTATTATTTGTTGGTAATTACTAATTAATTCCTTGACATTTAATAAATTTCAGCATTTTTGAATCTTATGTGGAGGCCGGAGGAGTGCACAAGGAGGGATCAACGGAATGCAAGTGGAAATTCATCAAGGTGTCAACTTCTACACTTGAATTTTAATTTGAATTTATTTTTGTTCCCTTGCTGTCCAGAAAAGCATCTATTTGTAAAATCAATTTGGTACCATCTTTCAACCACTGTTTTGGAAAAAAATTCAGAACTATCGGGTTCGCAACTATTAGCTGCGCTACCAATATTTTTTTGCGTTAATTGAGATTAATTCGACTACATCTAATTTGACGGAATCGATGTTTAAAAATAATGTCAATGAAAGTTGCGCATCGAATAGCTGCGCAACTGGCCTGCTGGTCACTTGGTTGCAAACCTGGTAATTTTGGATTTTTTTTTTCCCAATGCTGGTCACTTGGATGCAAACCTGGTCACTTGGTCAGTTTATTTTTTTAAATATGGTAAGAAAAAAATTCTGGCAGTTCTGTGCTAGGAGGTCCAATTATTGTGAATTATTATTAATTATTATGAATTTGTTACCAAATTCATTCTCAAATGATGCCCCCCAACAGAAAAAAAAAAAACAAAAGCAAAAGAGAAAGGAGCTTAATTATAGCTACATAATCTTAATTATTGATTTTACTTAAATGGAACATTTCAGAGCCCTAAGCAAGTAGGCGGCAAGGTGTGTGGATTTTACGTCATGAAACACATGCAAGACCTAGTCACTACGCAATTTGACGTATTTCCTAATGTATGAATTTTATAATAGAACTTGATTAATTTTTCATATAGATTAAATATAATTAACTTCTCAATTTGTATTCATGCAGTGTGATTTACCGATAGCAAAATATACGCCGACGCAACTTCATGCAATAACACGAAAATGGTGTGAGTTTTTTTTGGACAACTTCTAAACTATTTATAAGAAATGCAATATATGTTGTTATGTTCATATGCATATTTTGTAAATGTCTCATATATGTAAATTTTGTTATAATGTGTTTTTGGTGAATGAAATATAAGATCTGTTGGATTTGAGTTATCTTTGGATTTGAATGAAATATATGAGAGGTGCCTCAGGTGTATAGGTAGGGAATAGTTATCTTTGGATTTGAGTAGACAGTGGTGCAGTTTCTATGTATTATCTCATTTCTAATATATTTGCTTGGTAGCCTCTACTAAAAAGAAATATAAGATCTGTTGTTTATATTGTGTTTTATTATTGTTTGTGTTGCTCAAATTAATTGCATGGTATCCTAATTAATGTTAATGAATGCCGAAGATTAATATATTGCTAGCAAAATATGGAGGCTAGCCCCGATATAAATAGAACCACGCCAAAATTTTGAACAAACACCGACTGTTTTTAGAACAAACTAGTGACTATATTTCAGAACTACAACTGTTTTCAAAGAAAACAGCCAGTGTAGGCCGCCTACAACGCCAATTTTATAAAAAAAACAGCCGGTGTACAAGGCCAATACCGACTGTTTTTGACAAAAAACAGCCGGTGTAGGCAGCCAGCACCGACTGTTTTTGACAAAAAACAGCCGGTGTAGGAAGCCAGCACCGACTGTTTTTGACAAAAAACAGCCGGTGTAGGCAGCCAGCACCGACTGTTTTTGACAAAAAACAGCCGGTGTAGGCAGCCAGCACCGACTGTTTTTGACAAAAAACAGCCGGTGTAGGCAGCCAGCACCGACTGTTTTTGACAAAAAACAGCCGGTGTAGGCAGCCTGCACCGACTGTTTTTAACAAAAAACAGCTGGTGTAGGCAGACTACACCGACTGTTTTTTCAGAAAACAGCCGGTGTAGGCTGGCTACACCGGCTGTTTTTTGTTAAAAACGGCTGGTGTTAATACCTACACTGACGGTTACTTAAACCGTCGGTGTTAGTTCGCTACACTGACTGTTATTTAACCGTCAGTATAGATGTACCTATACTGGCGGCGCCATCACCGACGCCTTGATAACAGTCGGTGTAGGGTTTTTTTAACAGTCGGTGTAGGTGTTTTTTGTACTGATCAGCACCATTTGGCATGCCAGATTGTTATTATATAAAAGTAGTATCTTTTGATATTGTACTACTGTTGTTTTCTAATCTTGTGAATTTTTTACCCCAATTACAATTAAAGACCTTCATTAAGTTGCTATACCTAAGTTGCATCTATTGAAGACTTTTAGCCTGCTTTTAAGAAAGTGTCATCTAACATTTGGCTGTGACACCTAACTACAGGGAACTGAACACTAGCTAGGATCCTGTTTTTAACCAATTGAAATAATAAGACATTTTGATATTTCTTTAAAAGACCGAAGAAGACTGAAAAATAAGTGTACAAAGTACTTTAAAAGTTTAAAAATAACACAATTTTTTTAATGAACTGATGTAGTAGTTTGTGTCCCATCATTAGTTTTAATTGAAACTGATGTCTAATATCTTTCTTTCTATTTTTTATGGTTTTCTCTCAGAATGATTATCTTACAAAGATTGCTCAAAAAATGATGTCGTTAGAAAGGAAGACTCAGATCAACCCAGGTATTAACATAATCTCTTCATCAGAATACTGTACTTTCTATCTAGTTTTATGAGTATATGTCCTTCCTATCAACTTTTTTTGTTCTGTAGCATTTGAATAAGAAGACGGGTGATACAAAACTTATTTCTTATATTACTGGCATGAGGCAAATTATTGCTAAAAATCAAGAATTGTGATTCAGAATACCCTGATAATGACTTTTTTTCGGCATACATTTGTTTGTGCATAATATAATATGTTGAGGAGTCCACAAACAAAATATTTTATGACACTTCATGTCAAAAAATTTGGTTGCAATGACGATTTATTTAGGAGCAATATGTTGAGAAGTTCCAAATGATAAAAATCGACTGTTGATCTTGTTCATTGTCATGAGCAATGCATACACATAACTAAATTCAGGAGATCATTTAAATACAAAATCAAGGTGTTGAAATATCTACAGCTGGTCCTTAGAGAGTCTTGATTAATCTTTTATTGTGAAAATGCTGAAAAATGTTTCTCTACTGACAAATGCGCTGATAAACCTGTATTGTTATGGTGTTTATTATAATTGAGCTCCTTGCAATGTAAATTATGAAATAGGACAACAGCCGCAACAGGTCACGTCACAAAATAAAATGTTGCACCAGCAGCAGGTAGCAATGCATCCCAAGGTGCACCAGCAACAGCAGCAGCAGCAGCAGATCCAGATGCAGATCTCTTCAGCACTTGCAGGAGGATCTGGGATGATGCCAGCAGCGCCAGCTGGTGGGATGCAACAGAGTCAGCTGAACTCAGTCCAGCAACAACCAGTGGGCCGAGGTGCTTCATGTCAACAGCAGCCACTCATGCGGCAACAGCAGCAACAACCTCAACAGTCGCAACCCATGATGCAGAATCCCACCAAGCCTATGCAACAGACAAATAATGTGACTGACTTGCAGCAACAGAGGTTGCAAATGCAGAAAAACCAGATGCAACAGAGCCAGATGCAGCAGAACCAGTTGCAACCGAATCAGATGCAGCAGAACCAGATGCTGAACCAGAAAATGATGCTTGGCCAAAAACAAAATCTATTGCTGGGAAGTGGAGGTGCAGGAAACATGAATAAAATGCAAAGAAATGCTGGATTGCAACAACAACAACCCCAGCAACAAAAGCATTTACTGTCCCAACTCCAATCACCGAAGCAGCAGTTGCCACAACAGAAGCAGCTGAGTATGATGCAGCAGAGGGAGATGCAGATGCCGCAGCGACAAATGCAAGGATCCCCAGCCCGACTCCAAATGCAGGACAGCAATGCAATTGATACCCAGAGGCAGCAGCAACAACTGAGTATGATGCGGCAGAGGGAGATGCAGATGCCGCAGAAACAAATGCAAGGATCCCCAGCCCTACTCCAAACGCAGGACAGGAATGCAATTTATCCCCAGAGACAGCAGCAAAAGCAGTTCATTCCACAACAGCAACTACAACAACAACAGAGGGTACCCCAGGATGTTGCTTCCAGCCGTAAGATTTACACCCCTTTATTATGTTTATTTATTTTTTAGATGTGATTATGGTTAGTATTTGAATTTCCTAGTACATAAGGATATGACAAATTATGTAAATCCTTTAAATCTTTTAATCATTCTTTTAAGGTTTTAACAAAATAGGATTTTGGAGATGGTTTTCAATCTACTCTTGTCTTCTAGAATTGCTGACAAATTGTGCTTTCTTTTAATCTTTCAGCTCCACCAATGGATTCCGCATCTCAGACAGGGCATCAGGAAGATTGGCAGGAGGAGACGTATCAAAGGGTGCTTCTTTTACTTCCATCTGTTTAGATTGAATTGGCTATAATCTTAAACTGTCACTTATGAGTATCTTTTCTTTATTAATTCTGTTTCGGAGAGGCAAATTTATTGTTCAGGATAATTTAACTTATTGGTTTGTATCTGTACTAGTAAATTATACTGGTATCAATCTGACCAGTAGTAACATGATGTACGAAAATCACCTATGTCAATGCTAGACTTGTTTGGGTGCTTTTGTTTCTGATATGCCTTGTTTTGCATTTTGACCATTTGCTTTTGTGCACTGATTTGGTATTTTTTTTTATGTTCCTTCTATGTAGATAAAATATCTGAAGGACACTTACATTCCAGATCTTAGAGAGGTCCATGGGAAGCTTTCAATTAAGCTTAGTGAAGTACGCTTTTTCTCATTCTTTTTGTTTTGTGCTCTAATTTTGTCTCTGGGCCTCTTATATACCCACTCATACAGGTAGCTAGTTAACCTGGCAATTTTGGCACTGAAATAGGAAGAACCTTTGTTGTACTTTTTTGGGTTTTTCAGAAGTCTTACTGCCTGATATTGTTTGGTACCTAAACAAAACCCAATTAACGACCGACAATCGATTTGTCCAATATTGGGGTGAAGAGTAATTGGGTTAGGTATTAAGCTTTTACCTCTTGGAATGCAGAAAGACCAGGCACAGCTAGTAATCAATTTATTTTTCTCTCTCTATTTCTTTCTTGTACAGCTGGATAGTATAGTATCGCTTAATGCTACAACATGGGAGAAGATCGAGAAAATGAAGCATTATAAGATGGGTCTGGAGCGCATCATGGCAGTGCTACAGCTCAGCAAGAACAACATGCAGATTGGCCTTAAAGACAACTTATCTCTTTATGAGAAGCAGATCCTTAGTATTCTCCAGAACCACAAGAAGGTATCTCAGCAACAATTCCAGGCAGGGGCTCGTTCTGATCAACCGCATTTCCATGCTCTCCAACAATCACAACCTGGCTTTCAGTCTCAGAAACTGAAGCAGCAACCACAACAGATAAATAACCAGAACCAGCTCCAGCATCAATTGAGCACCAGTGCCATGATCCAGTCAAATAATTTGCGCATGCCAAATGCTATGCAGCAGGGAAAGCAGAATAGATTACAGTCGGATCAGCTTCAGGCCAGCGGCACGGGATTAGGATCTTTACAGAAGGGCGCCATGGGCCCCACCATGCAGAAGACTATGAACCCACCCCAGATGGTTGGTTCTGCTGCTTCCATAAGCTCAAGCATCATGTCACACACTGTCACCAAGGCTGTGATGCAAACAAACATGAGTTCTGCACAGGTTCTCCAGCCTCAACAACAACACCAGGAGCAACAAATTCAGGTGCCGCAGCGTATGATGCAGACCCAGCAACAGACGCAACAATGCTACTTGAACCAGGGCACCATGGGCCCCACCATGAACACTACGAACCCTCCCCAGATGGTTGATTCTGGCAGTGCTATAAGCTCAAGCATCGTGCCACACACTGTCACCATATCTGGGATGCGAACAAACATGAGTTCTGCACAGGTTCTCAAGCCTCAACAAGAACACCAGGAGCAACAAATTCAGCCGCAGCAGTGTTTTATGCAGCAGAAGCAACAGAAGCATCAGCTGGTGCAGAAGAACCAGATGCCACAACTCAGTGAGCCAAGTGACCCGGCTGACCTGAAGTCCCAGCAAGGAGCATCCGGCATGAAATCTGGCTCTATGTTCCAACAGCAGAACCCTGGCATGGACCCGCGTAATGGATACTACCATTCTCAGCTCAAGCCAGGTTCCAATCCACCCATCTCTTCACCTCAGAATATACATTCATCTTCCCCTCAGATCTCCCACCCAACTCCCCAAGTTGACCAGCAAGGGCTTATCCCTCCAACCCAGCTGAAAAGTGGGACCGCTTTGCAGGCTGCTGCATCTTCATTCGTTCCCTCTCCATCCCCTCAAGTTGTCCCATCTCCCATGATAGAGGACACGGAGCTGGGTGCTGGGTTGATGCATAATTCTGCTGCTGGCCAAACGGGTCAGCCACTACCTACAAATAGTGCACAAACTGGTCAAATGGGTCAGCCTCAGGCAGAATCGCTTGCTGTTAATTTGTACACCAGGGATATCTGCTTCCCCATTGCCTGCTGAATTCACCAGCCCTGAAGCTGGCCAGGGTACTATCCTGTCAATTCAAGTTCCTGAGTCTGAGACACCAATCCAGAAGCTTGCTCGACTGGTTACTTTTTCTTAACCCTTCTAAGTTCTAACATTTCATTTTTTGCTGGTAACCATATTGTTCAAAGTAACCCTAAACTAAAGTACTTTTCATAGTCAATCTGATAATCTAATTTGTGCATGCAAGATAAGAACAATGCCTCGGAACCAACTAAATGCTGCGGTAAAAGACATAGCATCAGTAGTGAGCATGGTAGATAGGATACCAGGGTCAGCACTAGGAAATGGATCACAGGCAGCAATAAATGATGACTTGGCCCATCCTGAGGAGGTTGCAGGAACATCTGGCAGGGTTTCACCCCCAACCAAGAAGAGGAAGCCTGATTCCACTGACCAGTTCGAGGGTGGGGGCTTCTTCTCAAGAATAATTAAATGGAAAACTGTTAACCCTGAAGACCCGTATGTTATTATATAGATGACATATGTTTTTGTGTCATAATATAAACTTTTTATTTGTCTGTATATAAATTCCGCGAAAAGATTTCATGTTGACTTATTTTTTCACTGAAAATAGGTAAATAAGCCTGTAAAAATGGGTCACGTGCCTTGTATGTAAATGTTTGTCCCAGCACAATGTTTCATATTAATTCTGTATTTTATGTTTCTAGTTTACATGAAGGTTCAAAAATAGCTGCAACAACTGTTGTGTGAATAAAATATGCTCCGATTCAAGTGGAAGTTTGTTGGCATTACTGTTTTAAAGTTTACTTCTCTATATTAACTGAATTTTTTTAAAATGGTACTATTATTAATTGTATTGACCGGAATTAAAACAAAAAAATAATAAAAAAATGAGAACGTTATTGGAGGAATTTTAAAAATGGAAAGGCAACCATTCAAAAAAATAATAATAACCTGGACACTCCAAACTGCTTGTGTCATGGCTACGCCCTGGCGCTTTTCTATTTTGCCTTCTTCTGGCCCGCCCAGTTCAACTTTGAATTGAAACTTGCTTATACTAACTAGAAAGTGGTTTTTTGGTGATTGTTTTTTTGTCTCAAATCTATAAGAACATTGCATAAAATTGTTGATTTGTTGTATTTGAAAAACGTCTATTGTCTATTTAAGTCCTCTCCCCTCACTTATCTATTAACCACAATTCACTTTATGTTAACTAAAAATGCATAATTTTTAGCATTCTACATTTATATAGATAATATGTATACATAAGTTAAGAAATAAAATGTGCTTTCAACTTACATGTAATATTATTGTTCCATATTGTTAAGAAATTAAAATCTAAAAATTTCAATGTGTATTAACTGTGACTTAATTTATTTAAATTTTGGAATTTTAACCAAGTTAATTAGTCCTATCACTATTACCGGTAAATAAAATAAAAATAACTTAAAAATTAGTAACAATGCTATAAATGTAATACTATTTTTTTATTACAAGGAAAATGTATAATACTACTTTTATTTAAATAAAATAATTATTACCTGCAAATTTCGGAAATGAGGAAGAAAATTTCAAAAATGAGGAATAGCGAAATTTTTTGGTTGAGATTAGATTTCTTAATTATCCTAAACTAGATATTTAAATTGTAGTTCTCGTAAGCTAGGCGTCACTTAATTATTTAATAAATTAAATATACATTGTAATATAAAAATTAAAAAATATATATACACAATATTAATTGAAATTTATTTTTGTCATTGTCCTTTTGTGTTCTATTTGAACTCAATATTTTCATTATTTTAATATCAACTTTTGTCAAATATCGATCATTTAATTTGTCATCGAATAAATTTAAATTTAATTAGAAAAAAAAACAATTTCATAAATATTATATGAGAGAGCAAAGAGAATGGCTGAGGCATAAAGTGATTTTTTTTTTATTTTGCATCTCTCCCAACTGAACTTTTATGTGGTGATGAAAACTGTTACAGTTTTTTTGGAAGGTTAGAAACTAGGAATCCTAGAGAGGAGAAAAGATATTAATGAGTGCGAGAGCGAAATTGGGCCCAAAAGATATATTGACCCATCTCGTATTCTTTTTTCAAGCCTAATTTTTTTTTTTTTTTTTCTGCTCAAATGGCCGTAGGCCTTTTCAAGCCTAATTTGATTGTATATTATGCACATTATTTACTCGCTAAATTAATTACGTACGTAGTGGGGGCATTTCCAACCATAATCACCGTATCAGACGAAATCAGTCATATTAACCCGTCCGATCTGCATTGTGATTTGTGTGAAGACTTTTAATCTGCACTATTTATTACAAGAGTGAGGCTATGGTGCTATGCATAGCACGGATGGCTAGTGTACTACGGCTCAATATGGTACTTTTTAAAATCCTAACGGTCGATCTGAACCGTTCAATGCGATATCCATATGAATATGTACTTGTAAACTAAATTTTATATTTTTTTTGAATTTTTTTACTATTTTTTTAGATAGGTAGAAAAATCAGTGTTTTCTGAAAATTCTGGACCATCAAAATTCTACCTATCTAAAAAAATAATAAAAAAATTCGAAAAAATATAAAATTTAGTTTGCATGTACATATTCATATGGTTATCGCATTGAACGGTTCGGATCGACCGTTAGGATTTTAAAAAGTACCATATTAAGCCGTAGTACACTAGACATCCGTGCTATGCATAGCACCATAGCCTCACTCTTATTACAATTATGCATATTTAAATCTTCCAAGCGAATCTCGATATCAATCGGATGGCTGAGACCGGATATTGGCCGGATTTCAATTTGATGCATGCCTGTTGGATTACGTCCTCTCCCGGTTGCGTATCTGCTCGAAATAAGGAATAATTTAGATGTTGGCCTCAAAACTTTTTCTTTTTTTTTATGGTTGGAGGCAAAACGCCTACAACGGATATATTGATAAAATGAAATAAGAGTTATGTACAGATACAAGTAACACTAAACTCCTGTTATTCTCATGTCATTCACTTAACTATCTAACTATACATGGTGAAGAGCGGAGTGTAGTGCCACCGTTTATGAGATTCCGCAGCCTAATCGGGATGAAGCCACCTCTCGATCTCTAGTGCCGTGTCATTGATCAAGCACGGCACTATTTTCCTTTTGGCCGTGAAAAGTCGTCTATTCCTTTCTTGCCATAAGGCCCACGCTCCCGCCGCCCAAATCACATTCCAGCGAACCTTTTGTTCCTTAGAGAGCAGTCGGCTCGTTCGAAACCACAGCTGTCGTATGTTGGAGCCCCTGTTCCGCCTAATGCCATACTGCGCCTGTAGTCCCCTCCAGAATAAAGAAGCATAGGTGCAATCCCACATAATATGGTCACTTGTCTCAATCACTGGAGATGAACATAGATGACATCCTGTCTGAACCGAACATCCTCTCGATAACAAAACCTGTTGTGTTAGGATTTTGTTATCGAGCAACAGCCAAATGAAAATTCTGATTTTCATTGGCACCTTGATCTTCCAAAAGGGTATTGTGATATGGAGAGACATAACCCGAGTGGTGTACAGCCCCGTATGCCGATGCACACGAGAATATCCAGGAGGGCGTCCACTTCCATGCATTGGCTCCCATCAATGTTTCGATTGACACAGCGCAAAAAGGTAGTAGGTGGCGCAAATCTCTAAGAAAGAAGAAGTCATTGGCCCTGATCTCGGACAGTTGTGTCGATGAGGAGATGCCGTACAACGAACGAACTGTATTAGCCCACAATCCGTCCACACCACTCTCGATTAACCAGATCCACTTGGCTAGCAGTGCTTCATTCTGGCAGGAAAGGTCAATTACCCCCAGGCCGCCGTTGATTTGAAGTGCGCAGACTCTTTCCCAGTTTACCAAGCAGTTTATGCCCCTGCATGCCTCGTTACCTTTCCAGAGGAACCTTCTTCTCAACTTGTCGATGTGTTTGATTACCCCCACGGGTATCCTGAACGCCTGCATGTAATGCAAAGGCATAGCGGACAACACTGCTTTGACAAGGGTGATTCGGCCACCATAGGACAGGAAACGAGAGGTCCAGCCTTCCATTTTTTGTTGCACCGCCGCCAGCATTGGTTGAAAATCCAGTTTCCTTGGTTTCCTGACCGATAGAGGTAACCCCAAATACCTAATAGGTAATTGTGTTGGTGCAATTGCCAATATGGATCCAATTTTATGGACCAGGTTGGTGGGAATGGCAATCGGGACAAAAGTGCTCTTACCCTGGTTGATTCTCAGCCCCGTGAGTTCTGTGTACACCTGGAGCATATGCTTGACGATCTTCAGTGTTGCCGGATTCGCCTCGCAGATTATGAGGGTGTCATCCGCATATTGTATTGCTTGGGGCTGCAGACTCGCTGGGGGAGGCATGATTGCTGTAAGTTTCGAAAGGAAGGTGCCCAGGCAGTCTGCAACCAAGATAAAGAGCATTGGCGAAAGCGGATCTCCCTGCCGCAGTCCTCTCCTGTGACTAAAAAATCTTGTTTGCGAACCATTAACTCGGATTGTGGATGAGGATGTTTGTAAGATACCCATAACTGAGGAGGTCCACCCCGGAGGGAAACCCTTTTCAATGAGTAAGTTCATCAAAAAACACCAGTCGACTGTATCAAATACCTTTTTCAAAGTCGACTTTGAATAGGATGGCCGGTAATTTCCTCTGTGAGCAAAAGTGGAGGAATTCTCGAGCCGCAAGAAAGTACTCCATGAGCGATCGGCCTTTGACAAAGGCGGTTTGATTCCTGGTGACTAGTCTCGATAAATGCAGTTGTAACCTGTTGGCCATGATTTTGGTTAGCAGTTTGGCAATCGTGTTGATGACGCTAATTGGCCGATAGTCGGTAATTTTTTCTGGATTGTTTTTCTTCAGAATTAGGGTGATCGCTGCTTTATTGAAAGCCGCGATATGTATCCTATTGTTGAAAAATTCAGTAATCAAATCCATGATATCCTTTTTAAGCACCGGCCAGAATGCCTGGTAAAACTCGATTGGGAAGCCATCCGGGCCGCTAGCCTTGCCTTTTGGCATACCCAGGACTGCTTGAAAGACCTCAGCTTCAGTAATGGGCAACTCTAAGGTCCGTAGTTCATCCGCAAGGGATGGTCCAAGTTTGCCATATAGGTCAAACGGCTTGAGGTGTGGAGTTCTGCTGCCCAGTGTACCCTTGAAGTATCCTCCCAGGAAGCTTTGAAGCTGGTTTGGGGGAATTGGATATCCGCTGTCATCGAGTAAGGTCTCGATAAAGTTAATGTTTTTCCGACCATTTGCTACAACATGGAAGAATTTTGTGTTTTTGTCTCCCAGCTTCAACCAAGTGCATCCCGAGCGTTGTTTCCATTTTTCCTCCTTCTCTGCTGATAGTGCGAATATATGTTCCCTCAGTCAGATCCTTAGGCTGAATTCCATAGTGTTAAGTTGCCGTATTTCCTCTGCTCTATCCAATTGTTGGAGAACCCACTTGGACCTTGTTAAATATGTCTCTTTCCGCGAGAATTTTGCCAGAGACCATATTTGCAGATCCTTTTGTACTCTCTTGATTTTCCTTTATAGTCTAATTGCTGGGTTGGAAACAATGATGCTTTCCCAAGCTGTTGTGACCACTTCACTGATATCCGGGTACCTGAGCCAGAATGACTCAAACTTGAAACTCCGTTTGGGCGGGTTGAGGTGGGGTCTGATTCTGAGAAACAACGGTGCATGGTCGGAGGCAGTTTCCGGTAGGTCCTTGAGGTGAAAGGAGGCCCCCATGTCATTCCAGTGTCCCGAAAGCAAGGTCCTGTCCAGCTTAGAGAATGTCGGATGTGGCCTTCTGTTGGACCATGTATATGCGCGGCCTTGGAGGGGGACATCTATTAAACCAGATTCATCAATGAAGCTGTTAAAATCCAGCATTGTACCTAGATTGGGGTCAGTTGACGATGTGTCGTCCGCTGATCTGAGGAAGTTGAAGTCACCTAGAATGATCCAAGGCAGATTGTTAATTGTCCTAATCATTCTGAGTTCATTCAAAAAGATACGCTTGCTCGGGTCATCTTGGGGTCCGTAGACCCCGGTACACATAATGGTGAGGCCCTTTTTTTTAAAATAACTGTGGATGTGTAAGTAAAATTGAAGGAATCAAGGGGAGTAAATGATCGACTCCACGCGAGAAGTATTCCTCCCTTTGTTCCTTCTGCATTTAGTGTCACAAATTTCTCAAACTTAGAGTTACACACTTGTCTCAAATTAAAAATAGAACACTCTCTCCACTTAGTCTCTTGAAAACATAATAAGTCGGGGTTACTTTCGATTACCAAATCTTTGATAACCGCGCACTTATTTAAGTCACCCAACCCACGCACATTCCAATTTAACACAGAAATAGAGAAATTAATTGCATTCATTAATAAAGGATGTTACACAAAAGGCACTTGCTAGTGTTAGGTCTAAACCGATAGGCGGTGATTACAAAAGTAACGACCAGTCAAGGCAATGACAACCCTACAGAGGTGGCGCATAAAGCTAGGTGCTCGCATTCGCATTGTCCTCCTCCATATCGGAGAGGCCAATATCACTATCGGACTCAAAAGCTCCAAGGACCGACTCCTCTTCGTTTAGCAGATTAGTACGGCGGCCTCAAAACTTTTTCAAGAAATTAAATTAGTTTTAAATTTAAAACAATCAAGTTGAACCTTAAAAGTTTATGACAGCAAATTAATTATTGGACTTACATACTTCTCCAATTTGTTTCGAATTAACCAAGTAATTAATTAGTTATTGCATTTGTCATTTTTAACTAAAATTTACATGAAAATTCAAGGACTAACTTAATTTTAACTTAAGGATAATCGAAAACCCAAGGACTAACTTTACTTATATCTTTAATTTTACTTAATTTTTTTTTTTTCGAAAGTTGAAGGTCAATATAGCTGTTTTTCAAAAGTTAACAGACTAATGTGTTCCAAAATGAATTTTAAGGACTATACTCACTTTTCTAGAAAATTAAAAAAAATTGAATTATTTTCTCAAATAATTGAAAGCAAGTAATCATTATGTGAGTTATTTTATTTTCAATGTCCTAAGTAAAGTTTGATTATATCAAGTAAATTGAAAGCAAAAAATTAACCATTATATTTTGATTTATTTCTTTTAGTTAGTCTTTTTTCATTATCAGAGATACAAATTGTAAAGATCATTTAAATTTCAAACAAAACCTCATTTGATTTTTTTTTTTAAATCACTCCTTAAAATAAATGGTGTTAGAATCATTTTGTTATTGCTATTGCGGTGAATATCGGCCAGCACTATGAATCAATATCTTCATTTTCAAAGTTCAAACAGCTCAACATGATCTCCATAAATATGAAATACATTTGGGACCAAATTTTATATTATTTAGAAAATATTATTTATTTTTAGATAAATAGAAAATAGGATGGTCCACAATCTTTAGATCAAGTGAGCTTCTAAAAAAATTTAGCGCGTGTTTGTATTTACTTTCTCATTTGATAATAATGAAGTCATTGTTGAGCGCTTGTTATATATGGTTATCAAATATACATGCATATATAACATATCTATAATTATTCTATAATTTCCCTTCTTTATTCTTAAATAATACACCTTTAAGAGCTATATAAAGAAGTGCATAAATCTCTTATGAACAAGAAAATTTGAGCCATCTAAGAATTAACATTCTGACAAGTTACACATGTTAGACCAAGACATAAGCATACAAAATGGCCTTGAGACACATGATCTGGTCATGATCTCTCCCCAAAGTTCATTGCATTAGTATGACAACATCAGTTAGGTAATTAAGAAGCACAAATAAAACCATTGAAATGAAAAATGCAACCATTTTTTTTTTTCAGCTTGGCAGTCCTCGTATATAGCTCACCTGCTCACATAAAGTAGATTGTCTTTAGTGGTTAATTAGAGTTGCTGTTTGTGATAACATTACACATTTGTAGATAATTCATGAATATAATCGTTAAAGCTAGCTGAATTAATTAATCAGATAAAGGAGAAAACCAATAATAGAGGAAAGGATGCTGCGGCTGTTGCCATATGGTTCCAGTAGGTCCTAACAGGGGCTTGTTGTCAAAGCTTAGCATAGAAATTCGCTCTCGGGCCAGCCACCGTCTCCCGGATATTCAAGATTTTCTTTCTTGGCCTTTAGCCCATCTCTTAGCCCATCTCTCCCGGACATGGCTCTCTCGTCTGTGTTAACAGATATGGAGTCATCTATGTGACGATTCTTAGAGTGCGCTAGGCAACTGTGTGATTCAACCCGCACCACCTTGCCTGTTTCGATTCCGCCACTTCGAGCCCATATCTCCCCGTCAGGTGCGATACAGCTCACAGGAGGCACTCTGGATCTGTCCTTGAATACCTCCAGTCCGGCTCCTCCGGCTCCTCTCCCTACTCTCTCTGCTGGTGGGCCATCTGCTGTGACCCTCACAAGCACGCTTCAGTCTACGCTTCTCCCCGCTTTCTCTGCTGCTGGGACCCAAGTGCCAGGAGATGCTTTTGAGCGCTGGCGACCTTTCGGAATCTTGCAAGATCTTTTGTAGAGACAGCTTCCATTCCTCCAGTTCATTCTCTTGGGACTCACTCGTCTTTGGCTACAAAGAATCCTACCCATCCCACTACATCTAGGGTTCCCGACGGATCGTCTCGCCTCCAAGCTAAACTCACTTCTCTTCGCTCTCTTTCTCAAAAAGGTTCTGTAGCTTGTTTCCGGTGCGGCGATCTGGGTCATTTGGCTCAAGATTGTCGCAACGCCATTGTTTGTTTTGCGTGTAATCGCCTTGGGCATCGCTCTCATACTTGTAAAGCGATTACGATGCTCCCTTCCTCTTCTCGTCCTCCCCTGACTGAGGAGATGAAGAATTTCGGTTCTTCTCTCCCGGTTTTGCGATTTGGCAGCAACAAAGCAATTCACGACTTTGATATGGTCTTGCGAAGAGATGTGGTTATCAAAGATTCCTACAACAAATGGGCTGCCTTCATTTCTTCTCGCTTGACTGATCGCTTTCCGGTCAACAACTTTCAGTGGAAGGTAGTTCCTCTCACTGACGACTGTTTTGTGATAACTCCTCCTGATCCTTCTTGGAGACAAATAGCTTTACAAGAGGGTCGTATCCTACTTGGTGACATCGTCTTCCCTCTTGAAGCTTTTGATCCGAGCAATTATGATGGGGGTTGGGAGCCCCTTACCTTTTGGATCAAAATATTTGGATTACCCTCTGCCTTGTCTTGGGGTCCTGAAGTGGAAAAACTGATTAGTGACCTTGGGGGATTTGTCTTACAAATTGACCCCCTCTCTCGGAACAGAGAAATTATGAAGTATGTGAGATTGAAAGTTGGGATGTCTGCTCGATCTGACATTCCACCATGTCGCAAGATTTTGTTTACTAGTCCCGATGGTATTTCTAGATATTATTGGCTTCAATTTGTGGTAGAGGGGGAGGGCAGAGCTCAGACTCAACAAAAATCTTTCTGGCAAAGGCGAAAGCTGTCTCAAGAGGTTCCTCCTCCTCAATCCCTTCCCTCTACCTCTCTTCCTTCTCCTTCTTTACCACTGGCAACTCCACCTTTGGCACCTTTGCCCCTTCCACCAACTAAACCTCATACTCCAGTTCAGCCACTTAACTCTCCTAAATAGTTAGTAGGCAATGCCTCTAACCGTTTTATGCCACTTTGCGATATGACTGATACACTACCAGTTGATGCTGCTTCTAGTTTTATTCTGGATCATGACCCTTGGTCTGATCCAGCTCCTTCTCCTCCTCATCCTCCTCCCTTGGAATCTAAAGATCCTTGGAAAGCGGTTGTTCAAATTGACAATGAAAAAAAGAAGAAGAAAGGTAAACACCATGAACGTGCATCTTCTGCTGAAGAACCTCGCAACAGTCTTAGAGTGAAACTGAACCAGTTGGCTGGGGCAAAGGAAGGTGTGTCAGGTGGGGGTGTCAAGCCTGCAACTAAACCTGCTAAAGCCACTACAGGTACTCAATTTCTTATAGAACAATTTCCCTATTCCTCTCTCTCTGATTTAGATTTGGTTAAATTATATGATATAAGTGGTTTTAAATTAGGGGATACTTTAGAGGATAGTATTTAGATAGTTCAATCTCTCAGAGCTCTGTCTAAGCCTAAATTTGTGTCAGTTCTTTCAGACTATGCTCATACAGGTAAAATTCCTGGAACTGAGATTCTCCAGGAATTGAATGACATTGATACAGTGGAGACTCTGGAAATCCTGGAGTCCACTCAAACTGGGAATTTACCTAAGTCTAATGGTTAAGTTGCTTAATTGGAATGCTAGAGGTCTAGGTTTAGCAGTAAAAAGAAGATACTTATGTGATTTAATTAGGAATAACAATATAGACTTAGTTTGTATTCAGGAAACAAAAAAAGAGGCTATTCATGATAGAACTCTAAGAGCTTTAAGCTTAACTATTAATCAATGGATTGTTAAACCATCTATAGGAGCCTCAGGGGGCATACGGTTAGGATATAATGATTCTCTTTTTTCTTTGTGTGCTTCTTATATTAAAGAATATTCCATCACTGTGCATTTAAAAAATAAGTTAGACAATTATGAGTGGTATGTCACAACAGTCTATGGATGTAATACCACGTACCGAAAATACTATATTAATTAAGGTACAATGAAAATTCCTTTCGCAACCTTTCTTCCTTTCGTATTTAAATAGCTTAATTTAATAAGAATACAAACTAGGAATCTTGAATATACTCTGAGTGATATTCGTATACGTTACATACATATATAAGGATGTAGCGCCACGTAGATTGAGAGAATTGACATGAGAAACGGTCCAATTTAAAATTTCAGTTTTAGTTAACTTAATTAGTAGGCTATAATATAAATAAAATTGATTTCCATATCAAAAGAGGCCCAACCCAACCAAAATTCCAGCAGCCCATATTTTATTTTCAAATAACCAACTCATTTAACCACCTTTTCATTTGAAAACTGATCACATCCCCCGGATACGCCTCCCTCTCAAAAATAAACTATGCATCCTAATCTAGGCCCCGCCTCCCCCTTATAAACAAGGGGGAAACAAACCCCTCTATCCTCTCTGCTTCGGCAATTAAAAAAGAAAAGAAAGAAAAGACCTCTATTATTTATTTCATCTTTCATTCATAACTCTCATCGGAGACCCAAGCCGTTCAAATCAAAGGTATTTCAATCTTATATTTATCTAATGCTTAATAAGTAGATTCAATACTTTCGTATATTTTCTTTTTATGTTATAGAATTTCCTAAAACTATATATTTTCTGAAAATTATTTATTTGATAAGATTCCATATGTTTATTTAATTGATAAAAGCTCTAGATCATATAATCAGTAAAATTTAGAAAGATTTCGATTATCAGAAACTTATGGAATTTCATAAATCAGTTTGTTAAACAATAATAAAATACTTTACATAATATTCGTATTTTGTCTGTTTTCATTTTTCTGGAATTGGTAAGATTAAGAAGATATTATTTCGTATTATCTATATATAAGAATGATGTCTTCTAGAATATTACTAACTTTCTGATATACGTATATATTCGATCAAAGCATCATACTAGACTAATCATATTTATTTTATATAATATCTTCTTGTCATTACTAAATCAATATTTTGATCTTTCTAACTTACTTTAATTAATTATCATTAATATTAACATTTGGAATTCCCCTTAATTATAACCTTCCTGACTTTGAAATTAATTCATTTTCATACGTCTCCAGTATACACAAGCATATATGTCGTACTATATATATATATTCACAAATTGAGTCCAATTATGTTATTTTAATTAAATGGTAAATTTTCACCGATAACCCTAAAATTATTTTAACTATAAAGGAGTATATTCTAAGATCTTATCAATAGTTTACTCTCATTCCTAAACAAAATCCATTATGTTTGTCCGATTATGTTTAAATTTTTGGAAGTATATACGGACAAAAACAAATTTCATTACATGTCTGATCATACGGTAACAAATATATTTTGTTTATATCTTGAATGATATTCGGATTGTATATTTAACAACAGCCCAGTCTAGCAACAGATACATAGAAACCTATATATATACTTATTTAGAAACTCGTGTTACATGGTCTAGGTCTGAATTCTGAAGTAAGAAGTGTAGAGGCAGGAGTGAACTATCCTACGACAACAGGTACGGGTTTTCTGGACATTGTCAAATTGTTACTTACCATTTTGTGTGCATGTTATTTATTTATTTTTGGAATTGTGCATGTTGAATCGAACGATCCCTTTGGCTTGTTTAGAAATGCAATAGGATTATTCATATCGATCATGAGACTTGTAAGTAGGATGTGTTGAGCATGACTTTGTGTAGTATTAAATGAAATGAACGAAAAAGGTGACGGATAAGTTAAAGAAAAGGGGCCAACGTGTGTTGAACATACGTTGGCATGTATACATTGGGTCTGGGTTCGACTAGACCCCTCGATAACGTGGCGTTGGTTGGATTTCCCGTCACGGGTCAAGATCTAGCGTAGGGTGGATTCCCCGTCTAGTGCGACAGCCAATATCTAGCGTAGGGTGGATTCCCCGTCTAGTGAGAAAGTCTCTCGTTGTTGGTTGGATTTCCCAGCGAGTTGGCGGTCTTCCAATGTTGGTTGGATTTCCCATTGGATTGGTAAATAAATGATTTAACGGAAAAACTTGAAAGATAATTGCAGAAGTGTGTGTGTGCGTGCGTGTGTGATTTAAAAATGCATTAGTTAGCGTTCATGTGAGTATGTAATATCATGTTTGTGTTAATAAGTCAATTTGACAAACTCCGGGACTGGAACTAAATCCCGTACTGAGAGACTGTTCGATCTCTCACCCGTTCCACTTTTATGTGGGTTCCAGGAAATGACGAAGCCGACGAGGAGCACGAATAGAAGGGATGCGGATCAGGAAGTCAACGAGCAGACGGCTCAAGTATCTCTTAATTTTCTTTTAGTTAAACTTTAATTCTCTCTTTAAAAGTGGATACATTGACTAACATGGTAATTATTGGTTTGTTTGCCATGTTTGTCTTGATCTCATGTTGAATGTATGTTATGTACTTGAATTATTTGTGGTTTTAAAAGACTTTGTTTGATTTTAAAATGTTGCATGAGTATTTATTATTGATAATGTATGTGATGTGCACACGCCTTACGTGTAAGTACGTGGCGGGTTGTCTCGGGGTGTGACAATGGACCAGTATCCACTGTCTCCAGAAGAACCTTTCTTTTAGAGTTAGCTGATATTGGTACTTTGGGTATTGATAACTGGCTTATAATTGGTGACTTTAACATGATTAGAAGAAGATCTGACAGATCAGGTCCTTCTTTTAATCATGTCATTAGTAGTCGTTTTAACTCTTTTATTAGAGATAATGAATTAGTGGAACTATCTTTAACAGATAGAAAGTTTACTTGTGCTAGATCATTAACTTCTCAATCACAAGGCTTATTAGATAGATGTTTCTGCACTAATTCTTGGAATTCACATTACAATTTAGCCAAACTTTCTTCTTTGCCTAGAGCATACTCAAATCATAATCCTTTAATTCTAGATACTCAGGCTGCCATTATTCCTTCATCTAAATCCGTTAAATTTGAAAAAACTTGGTTAGCTATTGAGGGATTTAGTGATTTGGTTGCATCTTGGTGGACTGCTAGCCCTCTAATCTCTGACTTGGGTCTTAGCTGGAAACTAAGAATGCAATTTTTAAGGAAAAAAACTAAGAGGGTGGAGCTCTAATATAAGAGGGGAAAAGAAAAGGATTAAAACCAATCTTCTTTCTCAAATTGGTCACTTTGAACAACAATTAGATGATAATAACCTTACTAATCTGGATTTAGATAACTGGATCTCTTGTCAAGCTGAGCTACATAAGATATATTTAGAAGAGGAACAATATTGGCAACAAAGATCTAAACTCAAATGGTTTTTAGAAGGAGACCTTAACACTAAATTTTTTCATGTAGTTGCCTCCACAAGGAAGAAGAAAAACTCTATAGGTAGTCTAGAAATAGATGGAACCTTAATCTCTGATCAGGTCATAATTCACAAGCATATTACTGATTTTTATAAAAGCCTGATGGGATCCTCTTCTCCCAGAATGATAACTTTACAAAATGATCTGTGGTCAGTAGGGGTGCACAAAAAGCTCACGACTCGAAACTCAGTTCGGAATCAATTCGGATTCAACTCACTAATAACTCGAGTTAAAACTGACTCGAGTCAAAACTGACTCGAGTTTATTGACTCGGTTGATTTATGGGTCGATTCCAAATTACTCCTAACTCGGTTCGGAATCAACTCGGTTTGACTCACATCAAATTCTAATATTTATATTTGGTACAGTTTTTTTTTTCATTGATACATTTGGTATAGAAGAAGTATAGATGAAAGAGGAAGATAAGTAGAGAAGAGAACTGTGTATTTTTAATTATGTATTGGCTATTATATTTTGTATTGTCTTTAATTGTGTATTAATTGTGTATTATTTTGGTAAACTATGTAATATATCTTTTGTTATAATTAAATTAGATTGTCTCACTGTGTACTATGTTATGAGTCACGAGTCGACTCACCTCGACTCGAGTTACTCGCGAGTTGATTCCAAATTGGAGTTTCTGACTCGGAACTGGATTAGCGATTCGGACTCAACTCGCCTCATGAGTTCGCGAGTTGAATCCAAGTTGTCCTCGATTCGGACTCAACTCGGCTCATGAGCAGCCCTAGTGGTCAGCTGCTGAAAATTTAAATAGAGATCAAATTTCTTTTTTAGAAACTCCTTTCACAATGGAGGAAATTAAAAGAGTTGTCTTTGCATGCAACCCTTCTAAAGCACCTGGTCCAGATGGCATGTCCTTTCAATTTTATCAGTCTTTTTGGGATTTAGTTAAAGATGATTTATTTAGGCTGTTTAATGCTTTTTATCATCATAATTTAGATGTTTCTAAGTTCAATCTGTTTGATCCCTAAAAAGGAAGATGCTATCACAGTTAAAAATTTTAGACCAATTAGTTTGATTAATTGTAGTTATAAATTAATTACAAAATTACTTGCTGATAGACTAGCTACTGTACTGGATTCTTTAATTGATTCATCTCAAACTGCCTATATTAAAGGTAGGTTAATCTTAGATAATATGGTTTGTGCACATGAAATCCTTCATCAAATGAAGGTCAAAAAACATAAAGGTGTTTTATTTAAATTAGACTTTGAGAAAGCTTTTGATCATGTTAATTGGGATTTTATGTTGGAAATACTACAGGCTAGGGGTTTTGGCCAGAAATTTATTACTTGGATTAGGTTAACTTTAGAGGGAAGTAGAACTTGTGTTAATCTTAATGGTTCCTTAGGTCCTTATTTTACTTGCAAAAGAGGGGTCAGACAAGGGAACCCCTTGTCTCCCTTTCTTTTCATTTTAGTTATTGATGCTCTTAACAAGATTCTGACAAGAGCACAAAGAAGTGGTTTAGTAGATGGCTTAGGTAATTTTTCTAATATAGGTAATGTAATGAACCTTCATTTTGCAGATGATACTCTTCTTTTACTCAAAGCTGATCATATGGTCTTGACTAATATCAAATGGATCTTTTAGCATTTGAGAATGCATCAGGCCTCAAAATCAACTATGAGAAAAGTGAAATGTATCCCCTTAACTTGACTGATAATGATAGTAATACTTTAGCTTCTATTTTAGGTTGTAAAGTAGCTGCTCTTCCTCTTACTTACTTAGAAGTCCCTATTAATAATAAATCCTTAACAGATGTGGATTGGCAATTATTAATAGATAAGATAGAAAAAAGATTGCAAAGCTGGAAAAGTTCTTTATTATCATTGGGGGGCAGAGTAACACTCCTCAATTCTGTCCTCTCAGCCATACCTTTGTATTGGCTGTCCATATATAGAATGCCAGCTAAAATTAGACATAAAATAGATAAAATTAGAAGAAAATTTCTATGGCATGGAGGCAATTCAACTAGGAAAAAATATTCTTTGGCTGCTTGGGATATGGTTTGTAAGAGTAAAGATCAAGGTGGACTAGGCATTCTAGATCTCAAATTAATGAACAAAGCATTGCTAGCTAAATGGTGGATCAGATTTTTAGATAATTCAGTTAAGGGTAGATGGAAAGATATTCTTCTAAGTAAGTATAGTAATAAGACTTCTATCACTGTTTGTTCCCCTTTCTGGAAATCAATTCTTAAAGACCATGTTGTTATTAACTTAGGTCTCAATAAAGAAATTGGTAATGGAAAATCTACATCTTTTTTGTTAGATAGATGGTGTACAGAACATGCTTTGCAATATCAGTACCCCAACCTTTTTTCAATAGTTAACAATAGATTTATTTCAGTAGCTGAGGCCTTTGCAGCTTCCTCTTTGCAGTTGTCTTTTAAAAGACAATTAACTGGTATATATTTAGTAGAATGGTTAGCTTTACAACATAGATTTCAACACTTTACTCTTTCAGATCAGCTTGAAGATAGATTGATTTGGAGATGGTCTAATGATGACCATTTTACTGTTCACTCTTTTTATAAATGGTTAGAGTATGGTGGTATGCCTAATCAGGAATATACTACTATCTGGAAAGCACACATCCATTTGAAAATCAAAATCTTTTTGTGGTTAGTTAGAAAGGATACAATTCTTACCAAATCTAATCTAGCAACAAAAGGATGGCCTGGTGACACCTCCTGTGTCTTCTGTGATCAAACTGAAAATACAAACCATTTATTTATTCATTGTTCTTATATTAGATTAATTTGGAACTGGATAACCTCTTATAATAACTTCTCTTTTGATTGTGATTCTTTAGAAGATTTATGGATGCTTGATGCATCTATTCCTTTAAAAGATAGATTGTTAGTGGAATTGTTACGTGCTGCTGTTCTTTGGGCTATCTGGTTAGAAAGAAATAGAGTTTGCTTTAAGGATTCTAATCCTCTCTATTAAGGCAATTGGGGCTAAGATTATTTCTTTAGCCACTTTTTGGTGTAAATCTAAATCTGAATCTTCTTTACTTAAGTTAAGCCTAATGCTTCCTTTTGATGTTAAGGATCTCCCAGATTTAATTCTAGCAGCAGAATCCAGCAGCCCGGACACGTCCCAGACAGTGGATCTTCTGCTCTCATTAAACAGGGGGAGTTCAGAGGACATCTCAAATCGGGTTTCTGGTACCGGCAGCCCCCAAAATCAAATGTCTGGCGCCGAATTGAATGATGGGGATGATATTGATTGGGAGGAATTGGAGTAATCTCCAGATGCAGTTGTAGTTTATTAGGTTCTTTTTGATATTATTCTGTTTTTGATAATATAGGCTATGGACTGTTCTTATTGTGCTTGTTTAGTAGAGTTTCTGTTCTTTTAGTTGTTCTAGCTAGTTATCTTGATCTTCTGTAATTTTGATGTAAATAACTCTTATGCCTTGATTCTGGTACCTATTGTAGGTCCCAATCAGGTTCATATGATTTCTAATGAAATCGGTGGAAATATCCACTATTCCTCAAAAAAAAACAGGGGCTTGTTGTCACCTATGGATGCCCTGACAGTAGGTCCAATATAATGTTGCCTATGAGGCCTGCTGGGTATCCCAAATGTCGATTATGATCAAGTGTGTCGGTTCCAAGCCAAGAACTTGGCCCATCCTGAGGGGGTTGCAGCAACATCTGACAAGGCTTCACACCCAACCAAGAAGAGAAAGAGTGATTCCATTGCCCAAAAGGTCATACGAGAATCTGCTGAACAATTCGGGAGCTTATTGTCAAGAATAATAAAGTGGCAGGCTGTCAACCCTGAAGACCCGTATGTTATTGTATAAATGACATATGTTTGTGTTATCCCTTTTCGTAGGTCTATATATATATATATGATTTCCTCGAAAGACATGACTTATCTTTCTTCAATGAAAATAGGGAAATAAGACTCTAAAAATGTATCAAGTGCCTCGTATATAAATCTTTGTCCCAGCACAATGTTTCGTACTAATTCTGTATTTTATGTTTCTACTTCACATGAAGGTTCAGAAAAAGCTGCAAGAACTATTGTGTAAATACGAAATGCTCCGTTTCAAGTGGAAGTTTGTTGGAATCACTGTTTTAAAGTTTACTTCTCTATAATAACTGAATTGTTGAAAATGACACTATTATTTATTGGTAAGTTTACTTTAATTTGCTCATAATATGCTTTATGCCAATTTAATTTCCAATAACTTCAAAATGTATCGATCCAATATAATTTTGGTCTATTGAATTTGCCTTGACCACTAATTCTATGGCTTATCATGCAAGTGAGAGTTATGATTTTGCTATGTATATGACAGTATTTGCATACCTACATTAGCTGGGTTTCACTTTAATTTAGCAAGTAACTATGCGTTTGCATCATTAATTACTCCAATTAATATGAATAATCCGACAACATTTAATAATGAAGATCTTGCTAATTGTCACTAGTAGACAAACGACAATGTATACATTCGTAAAGACTAACAAATTATCACTTTGAAACATGGAAATTCATAGGTATTTAATGCTACAAATTAATAACATATATAAAATATTTACTTCTTTGGAGAAAGAAGAGTTACGATCAAGTACCTTAAACAAGTAGAGATATCATATATTCATATTTTATAAGTCTCCTCAATATTTTCATCAAGCTCGGTGTAAACCACGAGAACAATCAAGATAAATATTGTAGGGTATACTATACTTGTATGTGACAATACGAAACATTACTTCTGAAATTTACCGATTGTTATCAGCACAAAAGGACCTTAAGCTCAGAACATGACAACTTGATAGAATATTCATTTCCTTATTCCTCCAATTTACAGATTAATACAATAATGCCTTTCATTAAGAAATAACCTTTAATCGCATTCAAATGTTCTGATCATAAACTAATTGTACACATAAATTTCAAACTTTTCAAGATATTCAAAATGTTTTGAGTACTACAAGGGTCTCACCAGACTTTGCATATCTTTAAACTGAACTAGATTTGTGGTGATGAAAACTGATATAGTTTATTTTGGAAAATCCTCATGGCTCAGCATATCACTAATTTTCCAAAGAAAGTTATATAATTATGCAAAACATATTTTTAGAAAAAATAACATCACACAAACATTCTTTTGATAAATAATGGACAGAGAATACCATATTTTAGAAGAGCCAAAGTTCAATTCTTGAAAGATGATAAATCAAAGCTGAGTTATAAAAATTGAATATATGATAAAGAATATAAAATTAAATAGTTTGTTTAGAATCTGTTTGTTATATGTCAAGTAAGATATTCACTTATTTTGTAGTTTATATTCTTGTCGAAATGACAAGAATATAAAATTAAAGAAAACAAATTGTGAGCTTATATGAATAAAATTAGAAACCGGCAAAGCTTATTTTCAGATATTCTTAATTTCACTTGAAAGAAAATCTTCACTTTTTCGTAGAGGAACTTACAGAAATAAAAAAATTTATAATTTGAAACTCTTAAAAAAACTAAAAACCATTCTGCCCAACTATGATAATGGAAGCTTATTCAATCCATGCCTTCGCAACATCACAATATTTACATAATCACATCATACTTGTGAGTACCTTATAAAATAGCAACTTCGTGCCACTATACGACGTCTCATCACTATCAGAGGCGATGGCCACTTGCATCAGTCACACAAGAAACTTGAGATACTTACCTCAAAACCATTGAATCTTGCATCTTTACCCATTACTTTAACCAACCAAGGTTCAGTGTGTTTGATGGACTGAATAATCTAAAACGCTTAGATACTTTTGTTTGGAAAGCTACAGTGCATAATATGGAAGTAAAACAAACAGAATGACATGCAACTTGTATAATTGTCTTCTCCTTATTTTTCTTTTATACCATTGCATCTTCAGCTCACCAGCCAAAGAAGAAAGCATAAACCTATTACTGCTGGGAATTGTATGTACCTGCGGCCATCCGTCAAATTGGCTATGTGACAATCACTTGGAATGGTTTTATAGATTGGGAAGGAGAGAAACTAATTTCCACAAGTCCAAATTGTCCCGAGATATATATAGACTGAAATCAAAATGCATGTTACTTCCAATAGATGGCAATGTGTCCCATAATTAGGGGTGTCAAAGATGCAACACATTGTTAGGACAATGTAATGCCGTAAGAGGATGCAGCCTTGCAAGTTAATTAAATTGCAACCTAATAAAGAATTGTATCATATCCCCAAGGAAAAAGCAGCTTATTGGTTCTTTTTCCTATCGAAGTTTAATAAATCTGTTTATTTTGAAAACTCAGCAAAAGAAAAAGGGTCCTCTACAGAGGAACACGAACTTCTGTCCTATAATCTTAATTTAAGCTGGTGGACATCTTCTGATGATTTTCTAGTTTTCGGTTTATAAAATCGTTCAAGGCCCACCGGAACCCGCCCACCTCCCCCCCCCTAAAGTCGATCATGGGCCTAATTTTATTGCTTTACTTTACAGAAAAGCCTTTGGAATAGCCTTGGTGCTAAATTAGGAATGACAATTACGGCCTTAATTACACTCTAGAAGATAAAGGGATTCCACAAACCCTATGCGAAATCTCTATAAATACACACCGCCGTGGCGCCGCCCTTGTCCCAGGTGCTCTCTCATCTTGAACAAATAATCCGAACCCTAACCCTGAATCACTACGAGATCCAGAGGTGTGCCGACACGTGATCTCACACTCCTTCAATCTGCAAAAAAAAAAAAAAAAACTTATTTGTGGAGCCTATAAAGTCTCTTTTGGTTTGTGATCATCTCGAGTTGAGTTTATTTGATTTACAGGGTATTTATCTTCTTTTTTTAGTGCAGGATGTACTAAAACCTTTGAATAAATTGTTTTTGTGCTTTAATTTTAGTTTTGGAACAGGTTTTAACAGTTTTCTAAATTGTGTGCAGATTATGTTAAAAGAGACAATTCAAGTCAAGAGATCAGAGTTTTCCATGACTACCAATCCTCAAGCTCCTTCAATCGTCCCAAACTCCACGTCATTACACAAGCGACTCTATGGTAGGTACAAACCTAAACCCGCCCCCCCCCCCCCCCCCCAATCTGGTGTGATTTATTATTAGTATGGAGTCTCAAATGATTTTTTGGGCTACTTTTATATTCTTAAAACAGTTTGTGAAAATTCATAAAACATAAGTGCCTTTCATTTGATTAATTTTTTTTTTTTTAAATTATTCCAGACATGCCTTGCAACTGAGAAAATGTATTTATATCAAGGTACCAACTATTCCAATAGAGGGATTATATTCAATTCAAATAATTCATTGATATGGCTATATTCAATTCTTAAGCTCGAATGTGATATACTTGAGTTCATGGTTTACGTTGGTCTAAATTTCAATATTTTACTAGGACTGAGCGAATGACATGGTGATTGGTGTTTGAGACCAGGCATGTCGAAGCAACAGCTTGATGGAATACTTCGGTAGTTGACATATGTCAATTAATAAACTTAACAATGCATTATTCAGGTATTAAACAGGTATCAACTACACAATCCTCAACATTTATGCAATAACATCCAAGATTAAACCAATTTGCCCAATGAGAGTCAGTTGTGCAATTGAGTAATGCAGTGTTATTTAAGCAATTCATATCTGATTTGGTAGTATGATTTTTCATATTTTGAAAACATGAAGTGAAAGGAAGGAATGGTATAAATCTAGAAAGAACTAAGGAATTCAGCACAAGGTACTACATAATTATAATACACGAGTACTCTACCAAAGAGATACTTATTTGATCATCTTGATTGGATTGTACATGGAATCAGGGGATCATTCACCTGCTTATGTCAAATGATATAACGGATTTACTGGTACACAGTCCTCCATCTCACTTCGATATTGTCCAATCCCTATTCTTGGAAACATAATGTAATTAATTTTTCAAAAATTTCAACATTTTTGGTAAATATGATATAGGATATTAGGATACACATACTGACACCCGTTTCTTTCCTTTTCTTAATAATTTTGCTTATTTAGTATATTTTGTACTATAGATATTTTGATTGCTCTTTTTCTTTATTACTATGACAAGTTGGCAAATTTTGATTGTTCTTTTTCCTTTCTATACATGAGAAAAGTGTCTCTAGTTGTAGCAGTTTGTCGGCATCACTGCTGGAAAGTAAGCTTACTTATCCATAATAACCGAATTGTCAAAAATGATACCATGATTAATTTTACCATAAACTTCAATTTGCTCATAATATGCTGGATGCCAAATTAACAGCCAAACGCTTCAGCGTGAATGAACTTAATATAGTTTTGCTAAAAGAGCATCTAAACTCTAAACTCCAGGGAAGAATGATGCAATAGACAAAGATCAACCAGTATGGAATGAATACATCAGCTCAGTTTTATTGACATGGTATGCTTAAACCTTTTCTTTCTAATGAACTTCAACTTTTTTTTTTTTTTTGCTATTTTAATATTAGAAGGTGTTGAGATACTTCTTGTACTTGTAGAGTTTAAGCATGCATGCATTCACAATATATAATGGAGTTCTCGCTTATTGTTACCAGTATGCTAATCACAAAATATTTAATGCCACCGATAACACAAAATGTAATATTAACTAATTTGAACAAAGAAGAGTTATAAATCAGTACCTGAAACAGGTGAAAATTATCATAATTTACGAGTCCCTGCCATATCTAGATCCAAGCTAGGTGTAAACCAGGAGCACGAACTAGATATATTAGGGAATACTTCCACAGGGGTAGGGTTATGTGAAACAATACCCCCACTTTCCAAATTCACCCGATTGATACCAAGTTGCCAACACAAAATGGCAGTCCCGAAGAATGTGTTACATTCCCTTGCTCTTCCTCCAATTGCAGCCTAGTACAATGACTTTCACTGAGAAATAGCACCTGCTTTCCATTGTTCCTCACTCGACATCAATGTTGCCGATAATTAAACCACTTATAAACATAAATGTGTTTAATTGTTCCAAGATATTCAGAGGTATTGACTACAAGGGGCGCATCAAATGCTTCATCTCACTCAACCAGATTTATCAGTCATGAACGCGATTATAGTTTATTTTGGAAGGAAAGATCCTCACGGCAAGGCTGTGAAGGTCATAAACTAATACTCTCTTTTTACTGTTGACCGTGTACACCGAATTATTATGGCAGATGAAATCCAACAGATATCGATCCTCATCCCTCATTTTCAGTTCAGTCCAGTGAGTATCACCAATTTGATGGTGATAACAACCAAGCCACGACAACACAGCCACACTCAGAAGGATTGCAAAACAAGACTACCTTTTGACCAAAGGAATCGTAGTAGATGTACGATGGAACTGTCAAAATGGTTGGAGGGATATCCCACAAATTTGATTTGGGGTTTAGTAGAGTAGTGCGTTTGTTACAAGATGATTGAAGAACAATAGAGAAGATAGGAAGTAGGAACCCAACCTAGTTATACAAGGGAGTTGGGCTGAGTGAATTTAGTGGCCCAGTATGTATATTTTAAAAGGAGCGCTATTTGCAAGTTTTTTGGGTCTAATTGGGTTTTTTGGGCTTGATTTTCATCACCGTCAAATTCGGAAGTTCGGCTTCTCCGAATGGGTGATACTTACTGGTCCGCACTGAAAATCTGGAATACGGGTCCATATCCGTTAGATTTCACATGCCATAATAATTTGGCACAATTGATAGTAAAAAGGGAATTTTAGTTTCTTTCCTTCAAAACCTTGCCATGATGACCTTCCAAAATCAACGATCACCACATAAATCTAGTTCACTTGAGAGAGATGCGAAATCTGGTGGGAGGTTATTTCTTAATGAAAAGCATTGCACTAATCCGCAAATTGGAGGATGATCAAGAAAATGAATATTTTATCAAGTAGACATTGCACTAATCTACATTATCTATGTTGATTGTTCTCGTGGTTAACATCTAGCTTGACGCAAGTATTTTATATTATTTGTAGAATTTAATACCTATATATTTCCATGTTTCCGGTGATTTGTTAGTCTCTACAAACGCATACACTGTCGTTAGTTGTAACAATGAGCAAGATCTCCATAATCAAATGTTGTCAGAGACATCCTCATTGATTGGAGTAACGACAAAAATGAATAATTATTTGGTAAAACTAAAAGTGAAACCAAACTAATGTAATTACACAAATACGGTCATGTATAGAACATTGAAGCTCTAATCTAGAAAATCAGCATTTGTCTAGACTAAGATAACGTCTAGCCAACTAAATAAAAAATATATTAGATCGATACATTTAAAGTTATTGGGAAATTAACTTGGCATAAATCACTTACACAATCGGAGCATTTCTTATTTACACACAAATCTTGTAGTTATTCGTGAATCTCCATGAAAAGGAGAAACATAAAATACAGGGTTAATGCTATGAAAAGGAGAAACATAAAATCATATTTACACATTGTTAGAGCCTTTTTACCTTATTTTCATTGAAGAAAGATAAGTCAACATGGTATCTTTTCGAGGAAATCATATACAGACATATAAAAAGGTATGACACAAAAACATATATATGTCATTTATACAATAACATACGGGTCTGCAGGGTTGACAGCCTGCCACTTGATTATTCTTGAGAAGAAGCTCCCACCCCCGAACTGGTCAGCATATTCTTGTATGACCTCTCGGGCAATGGAATCACGCTTCCTCTTCTTGGTTGGGGATGAAGCCGTGCCATATGTTCCTCCAACCCCCTCAGGATAGGCCAAATTCTTGGCCTGGAGCCGGCGCTTGGTCATAGCCACCAAGTCGTCATCTATTGCTGCCTGTGTTCCATTTCCTAGTGCTGACCCTGGTATTCTATCTACCATGCTCACTACTGATGCTATGTCTTTTAGCGCAGCATTTAGTTGGTTGTGCGGCATTGTTCTCATCTGAATACACAAATTAGATTATCAGATTGACTACAAAAGGTTCTTTAATTTAGGGTAGCTTTGAACATTATGGTTACCAGCAAAAAATGAAATGTTAGAAAGGTTAAGAAAAAGTAACCAGTCGAGCAAGCTTCTGGATTGGCGTCTCAGACTCAGGAACTTGAATTGGCAGGATAGTACACTGGCCTGCTTCAGGGCTGGTGAAATCAGCAGGCAATTGGGAAGCAGATTCTGGCTGAGGCTGACCCATTTGACCAGTTTGTGCACTTTTTGCAGGTAGTGGCTGACCTGTTTGGCCAGCAGCAGAGTTATGCATCAACCCAGTACCCAACTTTGTGTCCTCTATCATGGGAGATGGGATGACTGGAGAAGATGGAGAGGGAACAAATGGTGATGCAGCAGCCTGAAAAAGGGTCCCGCTTTTCAGCTGGGTTGGAGGGATAAGCCCTTGCTGGTCAACTTGGGGTGATGGGCGGGAGATCTGAGGGGAATATGAATGCATATTCTGAGGTGAAGAGATGGGTGGATTGGAACCTGGCTTGAGCTGAGAATGGTAGTAGCCACTATGCGGGCCCATGCCAGGGTAGTGCTGTTGGAACATAGAACCAGGTTTCATGACAAATGGTCCTTTCCGGGACTTCAGGTCATCTGGGTCACTTGGCTCACTAAGTTGCGGCATCTGGTTCTGCTGCACCAGCTGGTGATGCTGCTTCTGCTGCGTCAAACGCTGCTGCAAGTAGAGTTGTTGGGTCTGCTGCTGGGTCTGCACCATATGCTGCTGAGTCTGAATTTGTTGTTCCTGTTGTTGTTGTTGAGGCTTGAGAACCTGTGTAAAACTCATGTTTGTTTCCATCCCGGCCATGGTGACAGCGTGTGACATGATGCTTGAGCTTATGGAAGCACCAGAACCAACCATCTGGGGAGGGTTCATAGTGTTCTGCATGGTGGGGCCCATGGAACTCTGCTGTAAAGATTCAAATCCCATGCCACTGGCCTGAAGCTGATCCGAATGTAATGTATTCTGTATGCCCTGCTGCATAGCATTTGGCATGCGCAAGTTATTTGGCTGGGGCATGGCACGTGTGCTCAATTGCTGCTGCAGCTGCTTCTGGTTATCCATCTGCTGCGGTTGCTGCTGCTGTGGCAGTTGCTGAGACTGCAAGCCAGGTTGCAATTGTTGGAGAGCAGGGAAATGCGGTTTATCATAAGGGGCCCCAGCCTGGGGTTGTTGCTGAGGTGCCTTCTTGTGGTTCTGGAGAATACTAACAATCTGCTCCTCGTAAACAGATAACTTGTCTTTCAAGCCAATCTGCATGCTGTTCTTGCCGAGCTGCAGCCCTGCCATCATGCGCTCAAGAACCATCTTAAAATATTTCATTTTCTCGATCTTCTCCCCTCCTCTAGCATTCGGCAGTACTATACTATCCAGCTGTACCAGAGAGAGAGAGAGAGAGAGAAATTGGTTACTAGCCGTGCTTGATCTTTCTGCAGTCCAAGAGGTAAAAGCTTGATACCAAACCAGTTACTCTTCACACCATTTTTGGACAGATCTATTGTCGGTCATGAACAGGGTTTTTGTTAAGGTACCAAACAATATCAGGCCGAAAGACTTCTGAAAAACCAAAAAGAGTAAGAAACAGGTTCTTCCTAGTTCAGTGCCAAAATTACCAAGTTAACTACCAGTACGAGTAGGTATAAGAGGCCCGGAGAGAAATTTGTACAAGAAACAAAAAGAATGAGAAAAAAGTGTACATGACTAAGCTTAATTGAAAGCTTCTGATGGACCTCTCTAAGATCGGCGAAGTAAGTGTCCTTCAGATATGTTATCTACATAGAAGGAACAGAAGAGAAAGATACTGAATCAGTGCACAAAAGCAAATGCTCAAAATGCAAAACAAAGCATGCAAAAGCACACAAACAAGTCTAGCATGGTCAGTTTGATACCAGTATAATTCACTAGTTCAGATACAATTACAAACCCACAAGTTTAATTATCCTGAACAATAAATTTGCTTTTTCGAAACAGAATTCATATAGCAAAGATGCTCAATCTCCCTGATGCCCTGTCTGAGCCAATTCAATCTAAACAGATGGAAGTAAAAGAAGCACCCTTTGGTAAATCTCCTCCTGCCAATCTCCCTGATGCCCTGTCTGAGCTGCAGAATCCATTGATGCAGCTGAAGATTAAAGGAAAGAACAATTTGTCAGATATTCTAGATAGCAAGACCAAATTGAAAACCATCTCCAAAATCCTATTTTGTTAAAACCTAGAGAACACTATCCTTAAAAGGGTGATTAAAAGTTTTAAAGGTTTTACATAACTTTTCATATCCTTATGTACTAAGAAAATTCAAATACTAACCATGATCACATCTAAAAATGAACCAAACATAATAAAGGGGTGCAAAGTTTACTGCTGGAAGCAACATTCTGGACTACTCTCTGTTGTTGTTGTAGTCGCTGTTGTGGGATGAACTGCTGCTGCCTCTGTGGATCAATTGGATTGTCATTCTGCGTTCGGAGTAGGGACGATCCCTGCATCCATTGCTGCGGGATTTGCATCTCCCTCTGCTGCATCATGCTTGGCTGTTGCTGTTGTGGCAGCTGCTGCTGCTGTGTTTGGAGCTGAGACAGCAGATGCTGTTGTTGCTGGGGTTGTTGTTGTTGCCGGGGTTGTTGCTGTTGCCGTCCTGCATTTCTTTGCATTTTCATCTTCCTCTGCATGTTATCTACGTTGCTTGCACCCCCACTTCCCAGCAACTGATTTTGTTGTTGGCCAAGTATCATCTGCTGGTTCAGCATCTGGTTCTGCTGCATCTGATTCGGTTGCAACTGGTTCTTCTGCATCTGGTTTTTCTGCATTTGCAACCGCTGCTGGTGTAAGTCAGTCACATTATTTGTCTGTTGCATACGCATGGTGGAATTCTGTATCATGGGTTGCGACTGTTGAGGAATGTCAGGCAAACCCTGTAAGAGTGGTTTCTGTTGCTGTTGCCTTGAAGCAGGAGTTCGGTTCATTACTTGCAGCATGCCAAGAGATTCGCCAGGGTTCAGACTTGGCTGCTGTGATGTCATCCCAGCACCTGTTTTCATAATTTAAATTGCAAGGAGCTCAATTACAACAACTTAACAATACAGATTTGTCAACTGAATGTAGCTCTTAAAAGGTTGTTCAAATAACACCTGACTGTGACCTGACTGTACCTTATTTTGATGAAGAGATTATGTTAATTGATACCTGGGTCGATCTGATTTTGCTTGGGAAGGGAAGGATTTAATCCTGGCTGCGTCTTTCTTTCTATGGAGAACATTTTTAGAGCAATTCTTTTAAGATAATCAGACTGAGAGAGAACCACAAAAAATAGAAAGAAAGATATTAGACATCAGTTTCAATTAAATCCTAACGATGGCACACAAATTACTACATCAGTTCATTTAAAAATTATTGTGTTATTTTTAAGCTTTTAAATTTTTCTGCACATATTTGTCATTGTTTTCTTCAGTCTTTTAAGAAATATCATAATGTCTAATTATTCTTTTATTTTTGAGAAACTTGGTAGATGCTACCAAGGATCCTAGTGTTCAGTTCCCAGGAGTTAGGTGTCACAGCATTGTTAGATGACAATTTCTTAAAAGCAGGTTAAAGATCTTCAATAGATGCAACTTATAGCAACTTAATGAAGGTCTTTAATTGTAATTAGGGTAAAATATTCACAAGTTTAACAAACAACAGTATTGCAATATCAACAGATAATAGTTTTATATAATAACACTCTGACATGCCACCTCCTTATACAATGTTTAAAGGAATTATATAACGATTAACATCAAAATAATTTAAAAAAATTAGTAAAAGAAAAGGTACCTGACTGGTAGAAAAACTGTAGATCTGTTCCTCAAACCGAACTGCAATTTTCTGAAGCTCACTTAATCTCTCTGGTACTAGCATAGGAAGATGACTCTTTAATGTGTCAACCCTAAAATCACAAATCCATTTAATCAACTAATTAACAGGCTCAAATTGATGTTATAAATCTAAATGCACAGAGCGATCTATCTCAATTTTTCATTTTGCTGGCAATGTTTCTCATTTTATCAATTGGTAAATTGATAATACCCAGATCAAATGCCTATATAAGAAGCTGGCAAATATATGCAATGATTGTATTATAAGTAATACAGCTGAAGATCTTCCCTTTTACAAAAAAGAAAGAAATTGATAAAAAAAAGTAACTACAAATATCAAATGGTTAAAACAGTTTTACATAAGCTACTTCAACGAAATCCAACCTGATCTTATACAATATGATTGATACAATTTGGTATAGTTACAGAATATTGGTTTGGGGGGGCATTACTCCTTGATTATTTACAGCTCTTAATCAAAAACTTCTTCCCGGCCAAAATCCACCTAAAATAGAACTCAAAACCCTTGAGAAGGATCAATGGAAAAAATCTCACATTTTGTTCACGACTCTTTGTCGAGCGTCCGGCTGCATTTGTGAGCGCCAATCAAGGTTAGCGTTTGAATCGGGTCCAATACCAAAACTTGGGCCCGTAGCAGCGCTGCTTTGCGCAGCATTCCAATTAGAGTCCATAGTTGGTGTGGGTTGCTCCTTGTCTACAATGAGTTGAAAAGATGGAAAGTAGAATCCTTTCAGTCCCTATACTTAAATTAAAATAAAAAATACCCTTTATAAGCACCGAAACCAGGAGATACATAATCAATACTACATGTCCAAGCTTACCCACCAAATATCATTTCCCTTTCTCCAAAACGGAAGTACTTTATAGATTATCTAGTTCTATAGATAAGAGCTATAGGAATTAAATTAAGGGGTACCAGCATTCATGTTTTGTTCCAAAGGGCAAGCTGGCTTTTAACTTTCTACAAGAAAAAAGGATAAAAAGAATGTTGCATCATTAACTAGTACTAAGCCCAGTGCTAACCTTGCGGCGGTAGGTTAACAGGGGCGAGCTGCGTCGCGAAATTCGAGTGGGCCCCACCTGTCAAGGAGATAGCATTGCAATAGGAACGATGTTGTTGACAAGAGGAATTGTCAGGTTTGATGCTGATTTGGGATTTAGTAGAGTAGTGAGTTTGTAATTAGAAGATAGAAGAAACGGAGAGGAAGGAGGGAGGAGGAAGGAAACCTAGTTAAGGAATCGCAAATGTGACTGATTCTTGGGTATTCACTCTGATTAAATTAAGTTAACTCGTTAGTTTACTGATTCAGACAATCAACCCTTTTTTTCCTGATAATTTGGAGTTTTGGACAATTTGCTGCTTCATTCGCCTGGAATTCACATCCTCCCCGGTATCGGAACAGAGAATCTTTTACAATTATTAGATCTGGACCGTTCTTTTTAACTTGGCACGAATCTCAAAGGCCAATAATACTGCCCCTGCGCTAGCCCTAATCTCAAAGCGCCTGAGAGTTAATCTCAAACCGTAAAGTGAAGGGAATCTTTTACAGTAATGGAGAGGATACTTGTTCATTGGCCTGGCCGGCTGGCCCCATCACAAGGAGAATCTCGTATAGTCGTTCGTATCAACGTATGGCCTTCAGTCCACACTCCACAGTGACATAATTTGCTAAGAAAATATATATTTGGTGTTTTGAAGTCCTCCAGTTCGCTGACCGAATTATTCGTGAATAAAACACGAATTATGAAAAAATATGAAAAATATTATTTTTGGTTTGTTTTTTCTTTTTTGTTTCTGTTTTTTTTTCTTTCCAATGAATTATTTTCAAATCACGAACTTTTGACCCCGCCAAACTAAATTCGAATTATTCATTTGTCACTTTAGTCTTCAGAGAGCAACTCGTTACACGAAACATACTCTACATCATGTTACAGAAAAACAAAGACTCCAAAATCAAGTTCCACGAATGGAGAACAAAGACATCCACAAATGGAGAACAAAGACATGAAATTCCCCCTCCACAAATAATAGTACTTAAATAATAGAAAAAAAATTCCAATGTGTCCATATAAATATCCAAAATAGTCAATATTTTCGTAATTTTCAATATCTCCATAAATACTTTAGTTAATTTCTTAATATTCCGGTTTATTTCTTAATATATTTCGGTTTATTATAAATCAATTGTTTTAAATAAAAAAATTAATATATTTTAGTTTGAACCGAACAAACCGAAATAAAACTTTGGTTCGGTTCAGTTCAGTTGCAATGCTAAATCGGTTCGATTCGGTTCTATTTTAGAAACCGAATTATTACTTTGATTTGCCTAGTTCGATTCGGTTTCAACCGAACCTAACCGAACCGATGAACACCCCTAGTTCAGGGTATAGGATTTAGAAGTGACCTTAGGCCCTGTTCGCATGTCCAATGGGAATTGGGAATTAGTTGAAATTGGAAATTAAATTCCAACACCCGTTCGGATGTTCCAAAATTTTCCATTTTTTCCATTTTATTTCCTACACAAATTTCCAGCCCATTGTAAATTTGTGGGAAAATTTTTGTTTAGTCCGATTGAATTTTCATTTTCCCACTTGCTCTCTCTCCCAAAAATTTTATTAATACCCCCCAAAAAAATTAACAAATATGTTCCCAGACTGAAATAATTTTATAAATTACCTAATCTCCCCATGTACCTGACTGAACGACCGAAACGGACAGCCCAGATTTACTCTCAGTTCAGATTTTTAAATTGGCACGAATCTCAAAACACAAATAATACTGCCCCCTGCTCCATCCCGAGTAATTACTGGCTGAGAGTAAATCTGGACCGTCCATTTCGGTCAGGTTCAGTTAGGTACCCGGGAGGATACGGGTCCGCTCTCAGCAGCCCAGCATCAAGAGACCAACTTGACTAAAGTCAATTGTATAATAATCATATAAAGAAACTAAGGAAAATAACAATCAAATGGCATCTTGTCAATCATGTATTAATGTATAGGGAAAATTAGTTATATGCCACCCCAAAACAAGGAAATTGTAAATTTGCCACCCGACCTCAAAAATGAATGATTAGTACCCCAAATTTGTTCCCAGAATAAACAAGATGTGTAAACAAGGTGCATATTTAAAATTTTGAACAAAAACAATTATAAATGGTACGATCAAACCTGAACTACTGACCTGGAATATTTGAAAATAAAAAGTCACAACAGAAGTTACGTACAGGCTGGTTTATGAGCGAAAGGTGGGAGCAATCCATTCAATAGTGGTATACGAAGTCTCGAACCTCTAATCTAGAATACCTAGATCTCTCAGATACAACCATAACTAACAAACACCTAGCCAACAACATTTATGTCATATATGACAGATTAAACCTGTTAAGCCGAGTAAGCTTAAAGAATTTTAAGCAAACCCAAGAGCAAATCCACTTCCTGGACCAGAAAATCCAAAAACTTGAACAAAACTTGAAAAACCTCACAATCATATTAACAGAAAACCATCCTTTAACAAAATCAGAAGTCAAAACTTTGGTGACAGAGGTCACAAAGCAACCCAAACTTATTGAAGCAGAAGCCCTAAAAATTTCCGAAGAACTCAACCAGAAACTCGAAAGAGTAGAAGCTATCCTTAAAAGAGTGGAAACCTGGGTTAGTTCATGAGTAACTACACACTCACTCAAAACACCCAATTCTACAAACAAGCAGTTCAAGCAACAGACTCAATTGAGTCACCCGCGGTAGGCTTTGTAAAACCTTCTGACCATCGTGGTGGTACCTCAGGCACAACCGCATTAATTAAGCAGAACAACACCCAAATCCAGCTGCTGGTGCAAGCACTAGAAGAAATCCGAAACCTTGAAGCAGAAGTTAAAATCCTTAAAGATCAAATTCAGAAACAAAAGGGTGTGCACCTGCCAAGCGAAATAACTAACGAACTATCAGCCACACTAGCCAAACTATCAATCGAACCCTCCAAGCAAAAGGAAAAGAAGGGGGTTTTAAGAGTTTTCAAAGACCCCTTTGTCATCCTCCAAGAAGAAAAACAAAAACTTCAATGATGGAAACATCAGAAAGACCCAGTGTAACCCAAACCCAAACAATAAACCCTGATGCACCATTATTTGAAGATCAGGTTCGCGAGTACAGAAGAGGGCAAAGAAGGAGATATAATACTCAAAGAAACCTGAGGAATCTTGCCCGAACTATAACGGGTAGGAACCCCTACCAGATGACCCTGGAAGAGCAGGTGGATCCAGATGCTCAGCTCAGGAGATCCCTGAGAGATCGGGCTGCTATAGTACCTGCTGAAGTACTATACAATTCCAGAAGGGACGACAACAACCACCGTGTCTATAACCATCTCTCTGAAGAGGTAATTCTCTGCACCGACAACCAACAAATCGACAGGTCATTTATACAACCCGAAAGCTATGCGGCCCTTCGACAAAGTGGTATGCAATTCATCCACATAGGGGTCGCTCAAGTAAGAATACAAATCCTGCACAGGCAAGATGAAGGCACCTCGGCGTTGGTTGTTTTTAGAGACAACAGGTGGCAAGGAGATCAATCCATCTTCGATACAGTAGAGATTGATCTAACAAGAGGAAGCCAGCTGGTATATGTTATACCGGATACCATGCAAACAATCCGGGATTTCTATAGAAATGTCCAGATATCAATCTTAACAAGAGGATACCAAAACTGGCAGAATGGTGAAGCTAACCTCCTAATCACTAGAGGTTTAGTAGGAAGACTTTCCAATACATCGAATGTTGGATTCGCTTACCAAATAAGCAATGTTTCCGAGTACTTGGTAAGCAGGGGAATACGAGCCCTCCCGGGTAGGCGATACTCAGCGCAAGAAAATCAAGGGAGAAACTGGGTAGTAAGGCCGTCGCGAGTTGATATTCCTATGATACTGGCAGAATTGCAGACCAATAACCTCCTCGATGGCAGAACTCTATATCATTCCAGAATTATGTCCCAGCCCCTGATCACGTGAGCGGTATACCTGACGATGATGAAGATGAAGTTAGGAGTGAAATAATTCTTATTCTAACCAAAAAGGAGAGTGATACCGAGGAAACTGATAATGATGAAGAGGACGACTGGCAGTACATACAGTACCTTGCTGACCAGTCAGCACAACCACCTGATAATCCCCAACAAGAAGATTCTGGCCCTATTTGGGATACAGACCATGAAGGTGGTACTGGCAATGCTGACAAGGATTGGATCAATCCTTTTTCGAAGCATGGTGGGGATATGGATACCATTTTCATGATAAACGGTAATAACACAGAGGAAACTTTTGATTACCCGCAATTCAAAAACCTATCTGAAGCACTAAACGAGCATGCTTTTATGTCAAGTTCTTTTGCGATATCTCATTACCAACCACCACAGGACCAGTCAATGAACATGCCCAGCTACCCTCCGGCAAGGAGTACAAATGAAGCAAGACCAATTCCCACTTTTGAAGAATGAGTGCCCAGAGCAGGACGATTTCGCGGGGGCTACAACAATGAGATGTGGACACTACCATCAGCGCAGCAACAGCAAGGCGCCATGTTTGTAATCCCGGATCAACTGGGGTTGTTTCATGATGCGTTTTCAAGATGGGAGTCTATTACTCGAAACCATGTAGCTGAGAAGGGGTTTACAGACCCCAGGGATAAAATAGAATATATGGAAAATCTCTTGGGAGAAGTAGAAAAATTAACATGGATTCAATGGAGAATGCAATTCCTCACTGAGTACGAGGCATTGATAGCAGTGGCGGATGGCCGGGAAGGTACACAAAACATACTTTCCCAGATGAGGAGAGTATTTTCACTAGAAGACCCTGCCCAAGGATCAACAGTTCTCCAAGATCAAGCCTACAAAGATCTGGAGCGCCTCACCTGCGACAACGTTAAATATCTCATTCAGTATATGAACGAGTATTTAAGATTAGCGGCAAAATCTGGGCGAATGTACATTAGCCCAGAGCTCTCAGAAAAATTCTGGTTAAAAATGCCTGGTGACCTTGGGACCAGAATAAAAGCGATGTTTGAGGAGAAGTACCCTGGTCTCACGGTGGGGGTAATTCCGAGGGTACTGTTTGCCTATAAATATCTGGAGGGCGAGTGCAAGGACGCTGCTTTCAAACGATCACTCAAAGACCTCTCCTTTTGTAGCCAGATCCCAATTCCTGGCTATTACCGTAAGCCAGAGAAGAGATATGGCCTGAGAAGATCAAGAACCTATAAAGGCAAGCTCCATGAATCTCACGCTAGAATCGAAAAGAGAAAGCACCTTGTTAGAAACAAAAGGTGTAAATGCTACCTATGTGGGCAAGAAGGTCACTTTGCGCGAGAATGCCCCAATGATAGAAGAAATATTAAGCGGGCAGCAATCTTTGAAGGGCTCGATATACCAGAAGATTGTGACATAATATCAGTAAAAGAAGGGGAAGGCCAGAGCGATGCTATATTTAGCATTTCTGAAGGAGAAGAAGGGGAGATGGAGCTGCAACAAGGAGTACAACCCCTACAACTAAACTCTCTCTTTATGCTCGGAGAGGAGAATTCAGGCTACAGACCTAGAATAAAATTACCTGAGAAACAGATGGGCTGCCAACACCAATGGCTTCATAATCAAGTCATCGAGCAACCATTCAAAACAACCTGTTCCTGTTGCGCCAGAGAAACGATAATCCGTGCTAGAATACATTGCTCAGATTGCGGAGTAACAGCATGCAACCTGTGCGGCCCGTTCTACTTCAAAGAAGAAGTACCAGTTACCCCAGCAACCGCACCAGCACAAATCAACCTTAGAACACTAGTCCAAGAGCAGAGAGACTACATTGTATGGTGTGAGGCTGAGATGGAAAGGCTGCAAAAGGAGGTTGACCATTACAAGAAGAGGTACGAAGACCTCCTTGAAGAACACCTGAAGGAAGAATTCGACAACCTAGAGCCAGATAAAAAGCAAAAGGGCGTTAAGATCAATGAAAATGCGAACGTCCTCAACGGAGAGACAGTCTACAACACTAGCGGTAATCCATCCAATGGAAGAATTATCAAAAATAGACTATATAACCTAGAAGTGGAACTCGATATTCCTGGAATTCAAAAACTCAAAATAAGAGCAATCCTAGACACTGGTGCCACGACCTGCTGCATAGATCAAGGGTCAGTACCAAAAGAAGCTCTTGAAGAAAATACCTTTGTAGTACAATTTACAGGGGTAAACTCCACTCAAACCGCCAACATGAAGTTAAAATATGGAAGAATGATTATTGGCGAAAACCAGTTCCGCATACCATATACCTATGCATTCCCAATGAAGTTGGGAGGGGAAATACAAATGATCATAGGGTGCAATTTTATACGCTCTATGCATGGGGGTCTGAGGATAGAGGGTAATACAATTACCTTCTACAAAAACCTGACAGTCATCAACACACAACCACAAGCAAAGGTCCTGGCCATAAAAGAAATAGACCTTCAAGACCTGGAGTACATACAACTCCAAGAAATGGTCCATTACAATTTTGGGCAAACATCATCAAACTTTATTACAAAGTTTGATCAACTACTAAGAAGGCTAAAGGAGGCCTGGTTCATTGGCGAAAATCCTTTGCGACATTGGAGTAAAAATAAGATCGTCTGCATGCTGGATATCAAGAATCCAGACTTCATCATTGAAGATAAACCCTTAAAGCAGGTCACGCCACTGATGAAACAAACTTTCAGCAAACATGTGGAGGCCCTGCTGAAACTCGGAGTAATACGACCCAGCAAGAGCAGGCACCGGACGACGGCGATTATTGTTAACTCCGGTACATCAATAGACCCGAAAACCGGGAAGGAAGTAAAAGGCAAAGAACGTATGGTATTTAATTACAGAAGGCTTAATGATATAACTGAAAAAGATCAATATAGCCTTCCTGGTATTAATACCATCATGAGGAAAGTAGCTAATAGTAAAATTTACTCTAAATTCGATTTAAAGAGTGGATTTCACCAAGTAGCTATGCACCCAAATTCAATCGAATGGACGGCATTCTGGGTGCCCGATGGGTTATATGAATGGCTAGTAATGCCGTTTGGCTTAAAAAATGCTCCGGCAGTGTTCCAAAGAAAAATGGATCATTGCTTCAAAGGCACTGAGAATTTTATTGCAGTTTATATTGATGATATTCTGGTATTTTCCCAGTCAGAAAGAGAGCATGCAGAGCATTTAAAAATAATGCTCTCAAAATGTGAAGAGCATGGCCTTGTCCTAAGTCCAACAAAAATGAAGATAGCCGTTCCTCAAATAGAATTCTTAGGGGCAGTAATAGGCAAGGGTACTATTCGGTTACAGCCGAATATTATCACAAAAATTGAAGAATTCAAAGAAGATGATCTCACTCAGAAATCTGGTATGAGATCTTGGCTAGGGCTCCTCAATTATGCCAGAAGCTATATTCCTAACCTCGGGAAACTTTTAAGCCCTTTATATGCAAAAACCAGTCCAACTGGCGATAAACGTTTGAATAAACAAGATTGGGAGATAATTCGCGCAATAAAACATCAGGTCCGAAACCTGCCTGATCTCTGCATACCCCCAGAAGAATGCTTCATTATAATCGAAACAGACGGATACATGGACGGATGGGGAGGTGTATGCAAGTGGAAGCCAAAGAAGTATGATCCAAAGAGCACAGAGAAGCCGTGCGCCTATGCAAGTGGCAAATTCAACCCGCCTAAATCCACAATAGACACAGAGATCTTCGCGGTCATGAATAGCCTGGAGGCATTAAAGATCTACTACCTCGACAGAAAGGAATTAGTGATACGCACTGATTGTCAGGCTATCATTAGTTTCTTTAACAAATCTAACATTAATAAACCGTCAAGAGTACGCTGGATCTCGTTCACAGACTTTGTAACGGGATTGGGGATTAATGTTCAGTTCGAGCACATAGATGGAAAGGACAACCTTTTGGCTGACTCCCTATCACGGTTAATTAATGTTTTAATTGATGCAGGATGGCCCAATCAGGAAGCATTAAATGTTCTGGACAACCTAGCCGGGGCTCTTCACGAGAACGAGGAGCATCCCAACCAGAAGGTTCAGGAGAAAATGTCTCAAATAATCCTGCAAATCAGCCACTCGTTTGCCAGTACAGGGATCTACTACGGCAATCTGACGAGACCCACACCTTGGAAAGACGAAATGAGCTTAGGCTCCAACTTCGAGCAATAGAAAACAAAGCAATTTCAAAAGCACTTGAAGGGATTAATGATTTAATAAAAATACAACAGATGAAGGAATCCCAAAGTTCTAAACTCGCAACAAGGGACAATTACTGGGGGGATTGGCTGCCTCAAGTCCAGCAAACTCTTACTAGGCTTCAAAAGGCTTACCGAGAGTTTAAACAGCTAATCCGTGAAGTAAAAGTGTTCCATATCTAAGTGTGTTCTGGACCCTACCACTATTAGGGTATGTATCATGAGGTGTGTTTTGCTTTTAGGCCTGCTTATATTGGCCTCTGCTTTTTCTTTAGTGTGGGCCAATAATTGGCCAGAATATTTACTTTCGGTGCATTATAAGCATCTTTATTTTAGTGGGAGACAAAAGTTTGTGGAAATCCTTTAATCACATGCGATGGGGCCCAATGAGTACCCGATGTGATAATTGAGATTCCATCCTGAGTCTCTATATAAGTTTGAGTTTTCAGAGTTGAAAAACAAGCTGAGAACCAGCAAGTTTTACTTCTCTCTCTTTCCTTGTAAACATTCCACTTAATAAAATTTCCGCTTGTGTGCCTTCTTTCTTCCCGTACTCACAATAGTCTGTTGAAGTTTGAAGGTCCTGACCGATCCTGACCCTGGTATCAGAGCAAGGTCTGTTTTTATTCATGGCTTTCTAAGTTTCTTTGTATTCTAGGAAGGTAGCCAGGGGGAGATCATACCAAAATCATGAAAAGTGTTCAAAATCTAAGTATAATTATACAATTTAAAGACTTTTTCTTCCAGTACTAGTCTATCAATATTAACCCAAGGATATTAGCTTATAAGGCTTGATTTTCGAAAAATATAGCCAAACCAAAAGAATCATCCTGCCGTACAGTACCCTAAGAAGTGGGGAAGATTACGGATTAACACGATGAGATGAGGTATAGCTAAATTTGGTAGAAAATATCGCCCCAAAGTTAAGAGCAAAGGTTGATATATAATTAAAAAAAAAAAATAATTATCATTTGGGTGCAAAGATTGGGGATATTGTATCATTAATCTTAAGGAATATTCTCTCAGAGTGGCAAAAATCCAATTTTGGAGTTTTTAAGTGGCATAAAACGAAGTGCCCCTAATGTATATGGTGTGTTACTAGAATCAGATGAGATATCCTTATAATGTTATCTACTGGCATTTGAACCCACTCTCTAATCAGCTCCTCATCTTACATAACTGGGCTACCAAAAAAAATGCAAATTTAATAATTGGTTATCTAACAGCATTTTAATTAGTTGTTAATTCTCAACTCTTGTAATACACATGAATCAAAGGCAAAAACGAGGTTTTATAATATAATACCTAAAAAAAATTTGGCAAGGGAAAAAAAGGCAACAGAAGAAATCAGAAGTTGCACGAATTGGGTTTGTTGCCAGTTAAAGAAAAATTGCATTTGTTTTTCATTTTTTCACAGAGGCAAAATGAAAAAAAAAAATATTGCATTCAATTGGAACCAATCAAATTTACAATTAATATAAAAAAATTCAAAACAACTAAACAAGTTTTCTCTCTGAACAAAATCTTATGTTGTGCATACCTAAGAGATAGCAATTGCGACTTGAGTGGGTACCAACTGGCACAACTAGGAATTCCAAAAAAAAAAAAAAGTTCTCAGAAATACACAGAAAAAAATGACGAGTTCTAAAATAAAATACTATTGATCTCTCAAACATGCAGTTCTCAATGGCATTAAGTCGCACTTTGCCAGTAATAGTTGTCACTATTTTTCAGATTTGCCCCTCCTTTTAATGAATTCGGATCCAGTGAAGTTACCCAATCTTTGAATTTTGGATCGAGACCGTCTGATTCGAATCCGCAAAAATCGATCCCCGAAATGAGTGCACACATCCCGATGACGAATTCAAATTCCGAGACAATCCCGAGCGACGAATTCAAATCGGATGGTCTCAATCCAAAATCCAAAGATTGGGTTACTTTAGGGGATCCGGACCCCCTTTCAATTAGTGATGACTATGAACCTGGACATGGAAAAGGCATCGGTTTACAGTCTCTTATGTTTGTCTGTGATCCAATTGCTATTTCAATTGGTTGTACACTATAGACTGCAGCAATCAAAAGTTCCTCAGGCTAAGCATCCTGCCAAATAAGAGAAATATGACAAAATAGGAAAGACCTATAACACCAGATGATGAAGAAATAGTAGTAATACTAATTTATTATTATAAGCAAAGTAACTATTTTCTGTTGTTAACATTTTTTTTTTCTGTGGCTCTCTCTTACTTTATTTGCGCTTTTTCCTTGCATTGTTTTATTTAACGCACAATTCATGAGAAATATTATTTTGTTGTAACTATTCAATTAAATAAAAGCAATTGTGAATGCATATACCCTATTGCCGGCATAGCGTTCGTAAAAGAGGCCATCCTCCCCTAGCACTAGTTTGTCCATTTCTGTGATGTGAATTAGTTCTCCTCTTTCCTTGAAATCCTGAAATTTATTAATAGCAATTCCAATCAAACAATTAATATACAGTCAATAGGAATGTCAACGATCACTAAATGAAAACAATTTTGCCAGAAACACTATTAGATTGCTCTGCTTAAATCTGCAATTAGTACAGCAGCTATCTGAAAAAATTTGTAAAATCTGAAAAAAGAATATTGAAATTGAGAAATGGAGTGTGAAGAACTTTGCAGAATTCTTACTCGTTATTAATGAATTTTAATAAGAAGCTGGCTCAACTTTTGTACTAACCAGAATAATTATATCACGTAATGTATAATGAAATCACTTTTTGCCTTTGAAGCCATATCTGATATTAGGGTCAACTATTCTAAAACATCAGTGTACCCTATTAATATCTCTGATATTGATCAATATGCTTTAATATTTCAATGCAAAACATCCTCTTTTCCCATGTTTTACTTAGGGTTACCCCTGCATATCCAAAAACTGAAAAAGGAAGATTGGTTTTTTCTCATTGATAAAATTGAGAAAAAGCTACAAAATTAGACCTATTGTCTATAGGAGGGAAGATAACTCTACTCAATTCAGTTATGTCTGCAGTACTCCTTTATTTCTTATCTATGTTTAAAATTCCTATGTTTGTCATTAAAAAAAAATAATCAGATTAGATGCCAATTTCTGTGGCAAGGGACTACAGAAAGGAAAAAATACTCATTGATTAATTGACAAACTGCCTGCTTAGCTAAGGAATTTGGGGATTAGGTATTCTTGATCTTCGACAAATGAATATTTCTCTTCTATTGAAATGGTGGTGGAAATTGAAAGACCCGAATTACTCTAGTGCTTGAAAACACATGATACTCACTAAATATAATTTCTCTCATCCTACTCATATGTCAGAATTTTGGACTGCCATTATTTCCTTAATCTCCTTAGGTACAGCTAGTATAGAGATAGTTCCAGGCAAATCTTCTAATGTCCTATTCTGGACTGATATATGGTACCAACATTGTTCCTTAGCAACAAAATTTCCTTATATGTATGAAATTCGCTCCAACCCTGAAATTTCACTACAACAGGTCTTTAACTCACAAGGACAGGCACTTATTTTTCGTAGGTCCTTGTATGGGATTTTGTACTCAGAATGGATAGAACTTCTCAACATTATTAGTCATTCTTCTTTTACTCATGCAGAGGATAAACTCAGCTAGCGATGGGATTCACAAGGAAAATTTACTGTTAGGTCCCTTTATAAATTTCTAAACTTTAGAGGTATCAAACCTAGAAATACCATGTTATGGTGGAGAGTACATGTGCCTATCAAAATTCGAATTTTTATGTGGTTAGCCTATAAAAATAGGATCCTTACTATTGAACACCTTCTTAAAAGGGGATGGCAAGGTGGAGATACTTGCAAATTTTGCTCTCAGCCAGAATCAATTAATCATTTGTTTGTTGCTTGCCCATATGCAAGATAAATATGGTTTTTCATGGGGGCTTGTCATACTGTTAGTTCTCACTGGAATAAATTGTCAGATATTGTGCATTTTGCTAAACAATTACCTCGTTCTCAGAAAATTGCTTTGCTCATCGTACTCAGTGATGTGTGTTGGACCATCTAAAAACACAGGAATGAGCTATGTTTCAACACAGGTAAACAAAAATCTACACCTAGACAACTCATTTTACTAATCATCTCTTTGGTTCACTATTGGGCAGGGCAAGTGAGGCAGGAAGTGAGATGTTCTACAGCACTCTGGCTACCAGTGGATTTGGATGCGATCCCATTGACCACTTGGCACCCTGATGATGAGATGGCAGAGGAAGAGCAGCCATTTGAAGAAAACCAAGAGAACCAGATTGTGCCGTATGAAGACACAACTAACATCTAAGACCATGGTTGTTCAGCCAAATTTTGTTGATCTTTTGACTACTCTCAGCCCTGTGTGTGGCTTAGTGTTTGGACTAATCTAGCTACTAGTTTCGCTTTTTGTTGTTTTCATGCTGCTTTCTGCTATGCAGTAATGATCCAGGGCTATCTTAGTTTTCTTTTGAGCTAAACAATCCATGCTTATGATGTAAGTTAAGTTTTCTTCAATGAAAATGGGCTCTAGCCTTTTTATCAAAAAATAAAAATAAAAAATAATGTATAATGAAATAAATATATTTTACTGCAATTTACAGTGGATATCATCAATTTTCAACTGGTACTGTATTTTATACCGTGCCATGGTGTGGTCAGCTCGTTGTCTGCACTCGTGCGACCGAACCTCTAGTTGAAGTTCTTCCATTCTCTTTGGCATCATCTCTTCCACTCTGGCTATCCTATCCTCACTTTGTACAATGAATAATTTTGATAGCAACATAATAAGATTGATTTGAATATAGATTGATCAATATATAACCTTTCATGCATTTATCCTAGAATTACTATTGCCATAATTATGCCTCAATTGTATAATCAATGAAACAAATGAGATACCTTTATTTTATTTCCTAGCATTTTAACCCACTCTCTCTAATGGGCCTCTTATTTTACATAGCTGGCTACCAAAAACATAAAAATTTAATGGTTGAATCTAAGAGCATTCATTCTTTTATGTTAAATAGTTGTTAACTGTCTTACTCATGTAATACAAATGAATCAAAGGAAAAATTAAGTTTTTATAATGAAATATCTTAAAAAATTCTGGCAAGGAAATAAAAGCAACAGAAGAAATCAGAACTTGCACGAATTGGGTATGTTGCCAATTAAAGAAAAAAGAATAAAATCTTACCAGATTGCATTGGTTTTTCATTTTTTTTCACAGAGGCAAAATGAAAAAATAAATATTGCATTCAATTGGAACCAATCAAATTTACAGTTAATATCACAAAATCTAAATTCAAAACAACAAAACATTTTTTCTCAGTCAATGAAATCGCTGCTGAATTTATTGCCAACCTCGTTGGATTTAATGCCAACATTGAGCATATATGTAATCTAATTATGGATTGTTTACTGTCATATATGGTTGTCAATTAAAGTGATCAAATAAGGTAATAGACAATCAATATATTCATTAAATTGTGGTCCATAAATATGTAGAATAATTTAGACAAAGATTAAATCATTGATGGACTGATTCTGAGATTTGCAATTCAGAAAACTGCCATTTAAAAAGATTGTGGGGCCACACGGATATCAATGCGGTCGCACGGATGTTGATGCGACAGCACGGTTTTTGATGCAATCGCATAAAATATCTTTTTCAAGTTGGCAGATAACCAGATAGGTTACTATATATAAGGATTGGTCTCCAAGACACAAAATAACATAGAAAAACACATAAACTGAATATACGTTTTTCTCTTTAGAGAAATACAGCTCTGTGTGTCTTCACTTCTTCTTCCACCATCAAAGAATAGAGAAGAGAAATCCATTAGAAAATTTGGAGAGGATTTCTCAAGGGCCATATCTTGCTGTCTTGGAAGACTTGATCCACGACCATACGACGAAAAGGCGAGAAAGGGCTTGTTGTCATTGAAGACTTGTCTCGTGCTCACGGAGACGGTTGTTGCTCTACCAAGGCTTTGGATATTCCATGACAAACGGCATGGAATCAGGTATTATGTTCCGCACTTCTGATTTATGTTTTGGGTCTTTTTGGCATATAACGATCCTTAGGTTAAGGTGGAGAACTATTTCTCCTTCCCCGAGGTGTAAGTGTTTGACCCCTGAATGAGATGTAATTGTTTGATCTCTAGATAAGACATAATTGTTTGGTCTTTATGATTCCCCAACAATCGCATGTTGTGCATATACTTAAGAGATAGTACCTGAGACTTGAGAGCAGCTTGTACCAACCGGCAAAACTAGGAATTCCAAAAAAAATAAAAGATGTTCTCATAAATACAAAGAAAAACTGACGAGTTTCAAAATAAAAGACTATTGATCTTTGAAACAATGCAATCAGTTGTTCTCACACTTTTTCAACACTTTTTCAGTAATTGTTGTGATTGTTTTCCAGATTTGCCCCTCCTTTTTCAATTATTGCCGTGACTGTTTTCTAAAAATTTTCTATGATTAAAAATTGCTATTTCAATTGGTTGTACACTATTGACAAAATACCCTTGTGGACCCCAACTTTTCCCTTCCATCCCCATCCTTTTTCATTCCTCCCAGTAGGGCTGTAAAGGAGCTGAGTTTGAGCGAGTTACCCCCAATTCGAACTCAGCTCATTAAATAAATGAGCGAGTCAACTCGAGTTGGGATGGTAATAACGAGTTGTAGAGCCAACTTGAACTCAGCTCATTATCAACTCGAGTTAGCTCACAACTCGTTTATAACTCGTTTAACCAGTTAATTATATACTACTAGTAAAAAAAATTATCAGTATCCAGCAATTTTTCATACAACAATAGTACATAAGCACCAGCAATTTTTCATACAGCAGCTTAACAAAAATAATTTCTGAGATTTATTGTGACCAATACTATGTAACTCGAGTTATAAATGAGCTGAGTTGGAGTAAGCTCAAACTCAGCTCATATATTAAACGAGTCAGCCAATTCGAATTGAAACTGACTCGAGTTGTAAATGAGCGAGTTATGAGCGAGTTACGAGTTTGAGCAATTTTGCCCAGCCCTACCTCCCAGTTACTTCCTTCCCCTCCTTTCTTCCTTTTCCTTTCGGCTCCCTCTCCTATCATAGTTAATTACAACCACAAAATTTTACTTGTACCATGAGGTGCGATATTTTTTGCTCAATTTCTTTCTATCCATCAAACTGGTATGACCAAGTTCAACAAATTCTCTGATATGTGCCAGACCATTTTATTGCTCAATTTTTTTATTTTTTTTATTTCTTTTTAGTCTGTGTGTTTGCTGGAATGTGAGCTTTTTAAACATTCCTTGACATTTCATGTTTGGTACAGTTATTGATAATGTATGTACTAGTTTAATGGAAGAAAAAAAAACATTTAAACCGTGAACATTTCATTTTAAACGTAATAACATGAATAAATATGCATTTGTGTCTTATTTTCTCATAAACATTATAAAATACCATTATAAATCCAGGTGTGTGATTCTTCACACATAATAATGTTATTCACGGCTAATAGCGACACGCTTATGAAGACTAAACTGCCACAAAGAAAAATATGAACAGGTTCCACAACATAATATTAACAGGTTATTTACTAACAAAGAAGAGGGTATCCGATGGCCATTGGACTGATTCAAGAAGCAGCTCTGATATATGGCTCCCCTTCATGTTGTCAGTTGCCTCCTGAAACAATGTAATAGCAGAAATCATCAAATGCAAGTAGAATGCTGGGAGGCAAAAATAATTACTACAGAAAACAAAGAAATAACTATGATTTGAAAGAGTAAATTACTGAAATATTTTTATTTATAATATATATTAATTCACTATAACTTATATAATTTCCATAATAGATAACTCGTATAAATCTGTAATGACAAATCCAAAGCCATGAGGCTTTCACCTGTAGCGTTATGGACTCAAAACACAGTTGAGGGAGGAGAAAGAAAAAAGAAAACAGGAGAAGTAACTGGGAGGGAGAAAGAGGGAGGGGGTTGGGGGGGGCAAAGATGGGGCCACAAGAGCATTTTGTCAATAATTTTAAAGAGGGGTATTTTGTTTATTGGATTTCAAGAAGATGCCATTTTGTAAAATTGCCAACTATTTTCTATTGTCAACCTTTTTTCTTTTTTTGTGGCTTTTTCTTTATTTATTTTGCATTCTTTTATCTGATGAGCAATTCCTGAGAAATAATATTTTGTTGTAACTATTCAATTATATAAAAGCAATTGTGAATGCATATACCCTATAATCCTGAATCTATTAATTGCAATTCCAATCAAGCAATTAAGATTCAGTAACTATTTTGCCAGAAACACTATTAGATTGCTCTGCTTAAATCTGCAATTAGTGCAGCAGCTCTATCCGTAAAAAAAATTGTAAAATCTGAAAAAAAAAATATTGAAACTGAGAAATGGAGTATGAAGAAGAGTTCTTAATCATTATTGAAGAATTTCATATTTTCATTATCCACAATTTTGTGCTAGCCATAATAATTATATCACCAATGTATAATGAAATAAATACATTTTCATTATCCACAAGTTTTTTTTAGATTATTGTTGAAAACACTTCTGAAACCCCAAATATTGAAACTGCTAATGCATTTTATATGGGACAATACTTCAGCAACAACAGAGAAACGGGCATTACAAATGTCAGAGACCCCTTCTACACAGAGAAACTGACATTACTGAATTATTGTCCCATATAAAATGTATTAGCAGTTTAGCACTGCCGCCGACCCCTTCGACACACCCAATCATCAGCCTCAGTGCCAAAAGGCTATCATATTGGTTCAGCAGCAGTGGTAGAGCTTATTGTCTTTCGCTTTTTGGATTAGAGATGGAGAATATCTTATGGAAGTTCAGACCAATTTCTCTACTGAGGTCTTTTTTTTTTTGAGGGAAACTCTACTGAGGTCTGAGGAGTTTTTCAATTTGGAGTTTTAGGGTATCACCATTAGCCTCCAAAGAGACAAAGGAGCAGAGTATTAATACACCTCAGTTTGGTTTTTTAGGGTTTCAATGTCAGTCATTAGGCTGATTTATATGATTTCTGAATTGGGCCTTTGAAAAGCCTATACTGCTAGTTCTTAGCTGGGGTCATAATGCATACAAGATGTACCTATGGCTTCAGCAGCATATACAGGAAAACCATTTTCTTATATTAAAAAAATTCAGCAACAATTAAGTTTTTTTATTAAATGGAAAAAGGCTTGTTATCCCACAACCATTTATATTGTTTATAAATAATTCAATTAAGTTGGAGCAATGATCCTTTCCAGATTTCAAAGAATTTCCTTAGCAACAGATTCTATGGAATGAGATTCTCGGGAATAAAACACAGTAAGAATGGTTAGCTTAGGAAATCAAGTTAGATTTGAAGAAATTAAATATTTTACATCAAATTGAAGAAATTTTACAGTGGATATCATCAATTTTCAATCCGTACTGTATTTTATACCGTGCCTTGGCGTGCTCAGCTCGTTGTCTTCACACGTGCAACTAAGCCTACAATTGAAGTTCTTCCATTCTCTTTGGCATCATCTCTGCCACTCCGGCTATCCTATTCTCATTTTGAACAATGAATTACTAGAGGAATTATTTTGATACAACATAATAAGCTTGATTTAAATATAGCTTGATCAATATTATAAGCTTTCGTGCGTTCATCCTGGAATTACTATTGCAATAATTATGCGTCAATTGTATAATAACTGGAACAAGTGAGATATCCTTGTGTTATCTACTAGCAAGTGGGTTGTTATCTACTAGCATTTGAACCCACTGTCTAATCAGCCCCTCATCTTACCTAGCTGGGCTACCAAATTTATGCAAATTTATTGGTTGGATCTAAGAGCACTCATTCTTTTATTTTAAATAGTTGTTAACTGTCAACTCATGTAAAACACATGAATCAAAAGGCAAAATCGAGGTTTTATAATATAATATTTTATAAAAATTCTTGCAAGGGAAAATAAGCAACAGAAGAAACCAGAAGTTACACAGATCGGGTATTTTTCCAGTTCAAAAAAAGAATCAAATCTTACCAGATTGTATTTGTTTTTCATTATTTCACAGAGAAAAAAAAAATACACTCAATTGGAACCAATCAAATTTACAGTTAATATCACAAATTTAATTCAGAACAACTTAACAATTTTGCATTGGAATTGCCTGTACAGCACCGACTAGTACCAGAAAATGCACCAATGGAACTTCATCCCCACAACACAAACATCAATGTATTAATGTATCAAATCTGCCATGTAATTGCATACCAGCATAGATTCATAAATGCCATAATTCATACAAGCACAGATTTATTAAAGTACATATAATTGTCAGTTTTACCATAATTGATGACTATAGTAGAATCAGCTCTTCTATCACTATACCAAAAAGTACCCCTATGTGGACAATCCCAAAGGTAACCCCTTATCAACAATTACCACTCCTATGATCAAACTAACCGCTAAACGGGAATAGTAGAAACCGTATAGTTAACAGTAACAAGTTCCTTTCCTAAGAGGCATCGTCTTTTGGTACATGCCATATATCATCATCATTCCTCCACTTTATCTACTGGCAAATTGATCATTCCATAAACCGTCAAATTATCCAGTTATCGACCAGCTGAATAATAGAAAAATGTAACACAAGTGCTGAAATAAATTTATTCGATATCTGCAGAAATATTTAAATTTGATAACTAAATTCTTCTACTTTTCAGTTTACTAAAAAGTTCCATGTGTCAGTATCACTTGAAGAAAATCGTTCAAAGCCTACAGGACTCCCCACAGTAAAGTTGCATGCGGGCCATGACTATTTTTTTGCTTTTTTTTTCAGAAGAGTCAGTGGACAGCATTGGTGCCAAATTAGGAAAATGAACAGTAAATTGATAATGCAATTTATGGCTTTTATTACTCTGTCTCAGACAAGGAAATTACAAATCCCTAACTCTCCAACAAACAGGAATATCCCAATGATGCACATCTCGCTCATTGTAATACACTATGAAAAAAACATGTCTTTGTAGCCAGAAACATATTAGTTGGAAAATATGCACAGATAGCATATAATATTCATATTTTTGAAGGGAAAAGGGTTACAGATCAGTACCTGAAACAAACGGAGTTGATCAGATTTACACATCCCCACAATATCTATATCAAGCTAGGTGTAAACCACGAGGTCAATCCAGATTTGTTATGGAATACTTTCGTGGGGCAAGGCCAATGCTGAACAATACCCCCACTTTGCATATTCATCTATTTATACAAATGCGAAAAGATTCAAAAGATGCTGTGGCTCCTATTGCATAATATATTTCATTCCCTTGTTGTTCCTCCAATTGCAATTTACTGCAATTAAATTTCTTTACTTGACGCCATTGCTGTTCAGAATTAATCCACTTGTACACGTAAATTTCTTTAATCTCTAAAAAGTATTCAGAGGTAAAGATGACTACAAGGGACCCATCAGCTTTCACATCTCCCTCAACTAAATGTATGCGATCAATGCTGTTGTAGTTAATTTTAGAAGGAAAGATTCTCATGGCAAGGCTCTCAAGGTCATAGGCTAAGACCTCACTTTTCGTATTCATCAAGTACACTGAATTATTATGGCAGGTGACATCCAACAGATTTTGACCCGCATCCCTCAGATTCATTCTGGTCCAGTGAGTATCACCTATTCGGCAGAAGCCCAACTCCCAACTTAACCGTGATGACAACCAAACCACGACAACACAACCATGTTCGGAAGGACTGCAAGACAACAACAGCTTTCGTACCCAACATCTTGAGACCGAAGGACTAAAGCTCTCCCTTTTACAAATTCCAGTACACATGGTTGGAGGGGCATCCAAGGAAGGAAGTTCTATAGAGCTTCTGGTGATGGGGTTGTGCAATGACACTTTCCAATCACGCACTAGCACTAACCAACCATAATAGGAGCTATAGATGCTTTTGCCGCTCACATTGGCGACTCAAACCGATGGGTTCTGGACTGAGAGAGATCGTAAAAGGATAGGTGGAAATTATCTTTGACGACAGGATCAAGAGGGAGGAGGAGCCAAGGGGTTTGGCGAGGAAGATGACGGGGGTTGGGAGTTAGGGCTCTTCGCCATGCCTTGCAAACCACCTGAAAATGAACATATTGAACGTTGGTGGATGCCTTCTCAGATATGCAGGTTATTATTTCTGCCAGGAGATCAGCCCAATTCGGTTCCATCTTGGCCGTCTCGGTGGCAACTGCATGCATTGGACGTTGACACTTGACAACATATATACACAAACGAAATGTATAATGAGATAAAAGATAAACAAGTGAAACTAGTTTCCTTTACCTCCTTATACCGTGTAAAGTAAGAATACCCATCATAAGCACCCAAATACTATGTTCAAGCTTATCAACCAAATATTATTTCCCTTTCTCAAAAAACGGAAGTAATTTATAAATTATCTAATTCAAATAGATAAGAGCCATAGGAATTAAATTAAGAGGTAAGAGCATTCACATTTTGATCTTTGGAAATCAAATTTCCAAAGGGCAAGGCTGGCTTTTAGCTTTCTACCACAACAAAAAAAAAAAAGTTAAAAAGAAAGCTGCATCATGAACAAGTAGTAGGTCCAGTACTAACCTTGCGGCGGTAGGTGGGGTGGAGATAATTGGAACGATATACGCTAGATGCAAGCACGGAGGCGAAAGAGCGTCTAGGGAGGAAGAACCATGCTATTGTCTGGAAAAGATGCGTAGTTGTCAGGTTTGATGCTTCATGTAAAATTTTTTTTTTTTTTATTGTTTAAAAGCCCGTAGGCCGTCATGTAGAAAATATGATCTGGGGTTTAGTGGAGTAGTGCGTTTGTTATTAGAAAGGAGAAGAAGACGGAATTGGGCTCAAAAGATTGAATGGCCCAGTAAGTATATTTTAAAAAGGAATGCTATTTTATTCTAATTGTTTTTTTTGGGCTTATTTTTTATCATCGTAAAATTGATGATAAAAAATAAGCCCAAAAAAAAAAAAAAATTGAATGATGCTTATTTTTTATCATCGTAAAATTGGGAGTCGGACTTGTCTGAATTGGTGATGCTTATCGGATCACTGAAGATCAGAAATACGGATCCGCATCCGTTAGATTTCATTTCATGTGCCATAATAATTTGAATAAATTGTAAAAACAAAATCTCAATTGGTTTCCAACCATCAAAATCTGTCTTCAATTCATGGGCGGATCGCACCGGGCGCATCGAGAATGGGAAATGGTATAGGCCGTTCGCATATAAAGTTGGTGTTAGTTTTATTTTATTATGTTATGGCCTATGTTATTAATATGGACCGGGTTCATTCAAAGAAATGAACGAAAGGGCTTCAGCATTTTTGATAGAAAAACCTGTTGCTACTAATATATACTGGTCCCAATTGATTGCCTGATACGTCACAGAAAAACAACTTAGAAAAAGGTCTCTCTGTCTCTCTCTACTGAATTTTGAGAGAATTTCTGAAAACGTCATTAAGAGAAAACGCTGTGTCCATCATCAATTATCAGGAAAATCATTGAAGATCTCAGTATTAACGCTTCCGCAAAATGTCATCAATTCAGAATTGTAAGTTTTAAATACGTTTGCTATTTTATTTTGAATTTACGGATTCTGGATTAATATTAAAGTTTTCAGTATAACTAACATTTGGTATCAGAGCCAAATCGTAAATTCATATGAGATGCAATATTTTTTTTCTTTCGAAATTTGTTTTATTTGTTTCGTATAAATATTATGAACGACGAATTTAAACTGAGAAATTCATTTTGGACGAATTTTGGATTAATCCGAGAGTAAATTTTTTTTTGGGATTAATTACTAATTTTAATTGGAGAATTAATTAATTTTTTTAATTCTTTGGTTCGTATAAATTTTGAGAATTATTATTCTTGAATCAATTCATAATTATTCTCTATTATTAAAATTCATGGGAGATGCAAAAGTTGGAGACCTTTAACCTCCCAAGAGGCCTCACATGCACATCTCTATTTTGCTATATTGGATCTAATACAACTTATGATGAACAAAAATTCGGTCCAACCTCGATGACTGAATTTCGGCCAAAAGTTGATTGCATGGCTAATAAAGGGGAAGGACCGAACTATGTGTTATATGTGTTGTATTGGATCTTGACTATATGTTATATGATAGGATAAGATGGGATTGCATGTACAAAAAACTATATGTGTATATATGTTGCACAAATTGTATTATGTTGGTATTTTCTATGATTTTATATGAATTCATATATAATTTTCGGCCTAATTAATTTTCTGTTGCAGAAATTTATTATATATATTTCATATAAATAATTTTAGATGGAATTATTATTATTATTATTTTTTAATTGGATGTTATCTTTATTAAAATTAATTTTGTGATTTAAGTCACAATTATGTTTCACATTTAATAAATTATGACGGTAATTTTACCAACTTTAATTGCCATTATGATTTATTAAATGAATTTATTTGTTTCTGCCCAACGGTGATACAAATTAATTTTTTTTTTTTAATAAAATTACGTTTTCTTCATGTAATAAATTATAAAGGTTAATTTTACCAACTTTAATTGCCATTATGATTTATTAAATGAATTTCTTTATTTTAACAATTCAATTTATTTCTGCCCAACGGTGATATAAATCGAATTTATGCAACAACTGTTATGATAGAACTGAAATAAAATTTGGCGTTTTATTATATATATTTCAGTATAATTACTGGTTATACAGTTGATTTAATATTATTTTTTATTTATTTGTGGATTTATAATTTGATAACAGTAAGCATTTTTTTTATTTTTCTGAATCTAATGCAGCATTGAATAATGTTCATGCTCAAATCTCTGGAATAGTACCATTGAACGGAACTAATTTTTCCACTTGGAAAGAGCAAATTGAGATTTGTCTTGGTGTTCTGGATATTGACCAGGCATTACGAATGGACAAACCTACTATTGTAGATACAAGTACTGATGATGAAAAGAAAAATTCTGAAAAATGGGAGCGGTCAAACCGCATGTCTCTCATGATTATAAAAAGTACTATTACAACTGCTATAAGAGGAGGTATTCCTGAGAAGGATGATGCAAATAATGTCTTCACTGCTAGACAGTATATGACTTCTGTTGAAGAGCAGTTTAAAAGTACTTCTAAGGCTAATGCAAGTACTCTCATAATGAAAATGCTCACCACCAAGTATAACGGGACAAGCGGTGTACGTGAACATATCATGAAGATGAATGATATGGCCGCAAAATTGAACGGTATGGATATGGCAATTTCTGAAGGCTTTTTAGTTCATTTCATTATGACTTCTCTTCCTGCAAAATTTGGTCCTTTCAAGATCAATTATAATACGCAGAAAGAAAAGTGGAAAATGAGCGAATTAATTGCCATGTGTGTTGAAGAAGAAGAAAGGATTAAAGCTGAAAAACCTGACTATGCGCACATTGCTGTTCAAAGTCCAAAACCGAAAATTAAGGAAAATGGTAAAGGTAAAAGTAAAATGAATATGGCTACTGGTATTAACAAGGCAAGTACATCTGGTACAAAACCCGTGCATGCTCCTAAGTGTCATCACTGTAAGAAGCGTGGACACATGAGGAAGGACTGTGTGAAGTTTAAAGATTGGCTCGTTAAAAAGGGTAATGATTTAAATTTCATGATTTGTGAAACCTTTTTAGTTGATGTTCCCTTAAATACGTGGTGGGTTGACACTGGTGCCTCTGTGCACATTACGAACTCATTGCAGGGATTCCATTCCGTGAGGATGCTTCAAAGGGGAGAAAGGAAACTTAAAGTTGCTAACGGATTAGAGGCTGAAGTCGAGGCTGTTGGAACTCTTCGTTTAGTTTTGAAGAGTGGCTTTATTCTTGATTTGCATGATGTAGTTTATATTCCTAGTGTGATTAGGAATTTAATTTCTGTTTCTAGACTTGATGCGTGTGGTTTTATGTTTCAGTTTGGAAATAATGAGTTGAAACTATATCATAACTCTAAGTTTGTTGGTTCTGGATTATTATGTGATAATCTATATAAATTATGTTTGAATTCTTCCTTTTGTGAATCTCTGTTATCTATGAATATTACTAGTGTTAATCATAAACGTGGAGTCAAGAGAAATCGTGATGTTGGAAATTCTTCCAAATTATGGCATCGCAGATTGGGTCATATTTCAAGAGATAGAATGCAACGTCTCATTAGAAATGAAATTCTCCCTGCATTAGATTTTTCTGATTTTGACAACTACGTAGAATGTGTAAAAGGAAAATTTGTCAAGGGAAATAAGAAAGGAGCCACTCGAAGTGGGGGACTATTAGAAATTATTCATACTGATATTTGTGGTCCTTTTCCTACTCCGGGTATTAACGGGCATAAATCGTTTATTACTTTCATTGATGATTATTCTCGCTATGGTTATGTGTACTTGATTAATGAAAAATCTGAAGCACTAGATAAATTCAAGATTTTTAAGGCTGAAGTTGAAAATCAACATAACCTTAAAATTAAAATAGTGCGATCAGATAGAGGCGGTGAATATTATGGAAGACACACCGACCTTGGTCAAAGTCCAGGCCCGTTCGCTTTATTTCTTCAAGAAAATGGTATTGTACATCAGTACTCTATGCCGGGAGATCCTCGACAAAATGGAGTTGCTGAAAGACGTAATCGTACACTAATGGATATGGTACGAAGTATGATCTGCAATACCACATTGCCGGATTTTTTGTGGACAGAAGCTTTAAAAACAGCCACACATATTCTAAATCGGGTTCCTAGTAAATCTGTTCCAAAAACACCTTATGAACTGTGGACTGGCAGAAATTCACAACTAGGATACTTACGTGTATGGGGCTGTCCTGCTGAAGCAAAAGTCTATAATCCGCAACTTAAGAAACTTGATTCCAGAACCATTAGTTGTTATTTTATTGGTTATCCAGAGAGATCCAAAGGTTTCAGATTTTATTGCCCGTCACATACCACTAGAATAGTTGAGACGAGACATGCTGTATTTTTTGAAAATGACAACATCAGCGGGAGTAATGCAAATAGAACAGTAAACCTCGAAGAAAATCGGATTTATGTTCCAATTCCGATAATTCGAGAAATTACAAATTCTATACCTATTGTTGTTCAAGAGGCTAATGATGAAACTCATGTTCATGATGTACCTATTGTTGATGAAGCTCCTATGCTGCCACAAGAACCCTTACGTAGATCACAAAGAGAGAGAAGATCTGCCATACCTGATGATTATATCGTATACCTTACTGAGGAGGGTTGTGATATAGGTAATGGAGATGATCCTATCTCATTCAAGCAAGCTATTATGAGTGATAAATCATCTCAATGGTTGGAAGCCATGAATGATGAGATGAAATCTATGGAAATTAATGAAGTTTGGGATCTTATTGAGTTACCTGTCGGGGTTAAATCTGTAGGATGTAAATGGGTCTATAAGACTAAAACTGACTCCAAAGGTAACATTGAAAGATTTAAGGCCAGACTAGTCGCTAAAGGGTTTACACAACAAGAAGGTGTACATTTTGACAATACATTTTCTCCTGTCTCAAAGAAAGATTCATTAAGAATTGTTTTAGCCCTTGTAGCTCATTATGATTTAGAACTACATCAAATGGACGTGAAAACTGCATTTCTCAATGGTAACTTGCATGAAGAAATTTTTATGAAACAACCTGAAGGGTTTGTTGAAGAAGGCAAGGAACATATGGCATGTAGATTAAAACGTTCAATATATGGATTAAAACAAGCTTCACGACAGTGGTATCTCAAGTTTGATGAGATTATAACCGAATTTTGATTTACAGAAAATATAATAGATCAATGCATATACCTCAAGGTTAGTGGGAGTAAATTTATCTTTCTCGTTTTGTACGTGGATGATATTTTATTGGCAAGTAGTGATTTAGACATGTTATACGAGACAAAACGTTTTCTATCAACTAAGTTTGAAATGAAAGATCTTGGTGAAGCCTCTTATGTTATAGGAATTGAAATTTACCGAGATCGGTCTCGTGGGATCTTAGGTTTATCCCAAAGAGCATATATTGAGAAAGTGCTTAAAAGATATAACATGCACAATTGCTCCCCTAGTATTGCTCCTATTGTCAAGGGTGACAAATTCAGCAAGTTTCAATGTCCTAAAAATGAAATAGAACGTGCTCAAATGAAGCGAATTCCTTATGCTTCGGTAGTAGGGAGTCTTATGTATGCTCAAGTTTGTACACGTCCTGATATTGCATTTGCAGTTGGTATGCTTGGCCGATATCAAACTGATCCAGGAATGGACCATTGGAAAGCTGCCAAGAAAGTTTTACGCTATTTGCAAGGGACAAAAGATTATATGCTTACTTACAAGAGGTCAAATAACCTTGAAGTTATTGGTTATTCTGATTCAGATTTTTCTGGATGTCTCGACAGTAAGAAATCCACATCAGGTTACATATTTATGCTTGCAGGGGGACCAATTTCATGGAAGAGTGCTAAGCAGTCTTTAAGGGCATCTTCCACTATGCAAGCAGAATTTGTGGCGTGTTATCATGCTACTGGTCAAGCAGTTTGGTTAAAGAATTTTATACCAGGACTTCAAGTAATTGACAGTATTGCGAGGCCACTCACCTTATTTTGTGATAACGAAGCTGCTGTTTTCTTCTCTAAGAATAACAAATCAAGTGGTGCATCCAAGTGGATCGACATCAAATATCTTGTTGTTAGAGACAAAGTCAAAGATGGTACCATTATGATACAACATATCAATACAAGAGCTATGTTAGCTGATTCTCTAACAAAAGCGCTTCCACCCACTCTTTACAAAGAGCATGTTGCCGGCATGGGTTTAGTTAATGTATTATGATTTTGATGTTGTAAACTATATATATATTATGTTCTGTACTAAATCTTTAATTATGTATTCACTTTGAATTAATAAATTTGCTAATTATGATGCGCATAATTTTGTTTATTCTAAGCAAATTACTTATGAGGACCGAATGAAGATTATTAACTATTGTTGGAAAGAGTACCAATGCTATAATTAATGGGGATCAAATAACGACATTGGTTATTTTGATTACTTTAGTTTGGTTTGGTATTTCTAACTGAACAGGTTTACGATTAAAAAAAAAAAAAAAAAATTTATATTGGCCAATTTTTTTTCAAATTTTTTTTTATGTGCTTTATTATGTTATAACATTACGGCCAAGTGGGAGAATGTTAGTTTTATTTTATTATGTTATGGCCTATGTTATTAATATGCACCGGGTTCATTCAAAGAAATGAACGAAAGGGCTTCAGCATTTTTGATGGAAAAACCTGTTGCTATTAATATATACTGGTCCCAATTGATTGCCTGATAAGTCACAGAAAAACAACTTAGAAAAGGTCTCTCTGTCTCTCTCTACTGAATTTTGAGAGAATTTCTGAAAACGCCATTAAGAGAAAACGCTGTGTCCATCATCAATTATCAGGAAAATCATTGAAGATCTCAGTATTAACGCTTCCGCAAAATGTCATCAATTCAGAATTGTAAGTTTTAAATACGTTTGCTATTTTATTTTGAATTTACGGATTCTGGATTAATATTAAAGTTTTCAGTATAACTAACAGTTGGTTCCAAAACTTGTCTCCCCTTCCAAAGTTGATGATTACAGGCCATTAAGTGTGTGTAACACTGTGTACAAAATCCTGTTCAAACTATACATTGGCTTCTAGAATGCGCACATTTATCTCACAGCTGGTACCATGAAACCAAAATGCTTTCCTTCAAGGATGAGTTGGGGTTTTAAAACCAACTTTCTGTCTCAAAACTGATTTATCAAAAGCTTTTGACAGGATGAGTTGGGGTTTTATTCCACAAGTTCTCAAATTACATGGTTTACAACCCCTATTCATTGATTGGATCATATCATGTATAACCTCAGCTGAATACACTTCTCGGGTGATGGATTTTTTAGGCCGACCATGGGTCTTCATCAGGAGTGTGCATTATCCCCCTATATTTTTAGTCTATGCTTGAACATGCTCACTGCTCTGTTACAGCTCTATCACTGCATCATAAAATCTAATTTTTATGGTTATTTCTCCTAAACTTAAACCTCCTTGTACCAGTACTCCCAAAATCCAATAAGAAATGTAATACCCAAACCCTATAAGCATCAACCATGATTTTCCTTTCAGCCCCTACATTTAGTATAAATCTAGACAACTCATATGACCTCAAAAATTAGGTAAAAAGCATTCATGCCAACTATAAGATAAAAGCATTAGTGTTCTGTCATACTGCAATTTACAGTGGGTATCATCAATTTTCATTTGGTACTGTATTTTATACCATGTCATGGCATGCTCAGCACGTTGTCTTTACTCGTGCAACTAAGCCTATAATTGCCATAATAATGCCTCAATTGTTTAATAACTGAAACATATGTTATTTCCTAGCATTTGAACCCACTTGTCTAGTCAGCTCCTCATCTTAAATAGCTGGGCTACCAAATTTATGCAAATTTAATGGTTGCGACTAAGAGAATTCATTATTTTATTTTAATTAGTTGTTAACAGTTGGCTTTTGTAATACACATGAATCAAAGGCAAAAACGAGGTTTTATTATATAATACCTTAAAAAAAATTGTCAAGGAAGAAAAAGGCAACAGAAGAAATCAGAAGTTACACGAATTGGGTTTGTTGTCAGTTAAAGAAAAAAGAATACACTTTGCAGATTGCATTTGTTTTTTCATTTTTTCACAGAGGCAAAATGAAAATAAATAAATATTGCATTCAATTGGAACCAATCAAATTTACAGTTAATATCAGAAAATTAAAATTCAAAATGACTAAACAATTTTTCTCTCTGAACAAAATCATATGTTGCGCATACCTAAGAGATCAATTGAGACTTGAGTGCAGTTGGTACCAACTGGCACAACTGGGAATTCCAAAAATAAAAACAAAAAAGTTCTCAGAAATACAAAGAAAAAACTGACGAATTCTAAAATGAAAGACTATTGATCCCTAAAACATGCAGTCCTCAATAGCATTGTTGGGACTGTTTTCCAGATTTGCCCCCCCCCCCCCCCCCTTCTATTAGTGATGACTATGAACCTGGACTAGAAAAAGGCATTGGTTTATAGTCTCTTATGTTTGTCTGTGATCAAATTGCTGTTTCAATTGGTTGTACACTATAGACTGCAGCAATCAGTAGTTCCTCGGCCTAAGCATCCTGCCAAATAAGAAGAAATATGACAAAATAGGAAAGACCTATAACACCAGAAGATGAAAAAATAGTAGTAATAATAATTTAATCTTATAAGCAAAGTAACTATTTCCTATTGTCAACCTTTCTTTTTTTGTGGCTCTTTCTTTCTTTATTTGCGCATTTTCTCTAACGCACAATTGCTGACAAACATTATTTTGTTGGAACTAGTTCAATTAAATAAAACAATCTTGAATGCACATACCCTCAAAATCCTGAAATCTATTAATTGCAATTCCAATCAAGCAATTAATATTCAGTCAATAAGAATGTGAACAATCACTAAATGAAAACAACTTTGCCAGAAACACTATTAGATTGCTGTTAACAATTAGATTGCTTTTCTTATATCTGCAATTAGTGCAGCAGATCTATCTGAAAAAATATGGTATAAACTGGAACAATTGGTCTGAAAAAATAGTCCAGTTGATATTAACATATCAAGTAATTGGTATCAAGCAATTACATCTGCATGCATCTCTATCTAAAAAAAGCTGGTATAAACTGGAACAGTTGGTCTGAAAAATTAGTTCAGCCAGTTGAAACAACAGTTCTGAAAAATTGGTGCAGCCATTCCAACCTATTTTACAATGAGAGGCTTGGAGCACAAAAACCGAAAGTGAGATAAAAAAATGTCCTTGATTAATAAAAAAAGGCCAATGAAATTGAGACTCCAAACAATGTCTTATAATTGCATTTTAATCAAAGAATAATATTGTGCACATTCAGTAGCAGCCTAAAATAAATACAGATCACATAGTAAGTACTGACAATCTTATGTCTTTCAGTCTATTCAACAAACATCTTACATGTAAGATTCTTGCAAATAATCTAGGGGCTCTAGACTTGCTATGCAAATTAAATAGATATGAGATCATGTTGACTTTTCCTCAAAATACAGAAATCATCACATAAGTAGGGACCAATTTGTAAGTAAAAGAGACAATGTGGAAATGCAACTAAGAATCAGGTAGTTCTGAAAGTAAAAATTAAAGTGCAATTTTTGACCAAAATTTTCTGAAAATTAAGTAATGATTTGTAAAACAAGCAAGGTTTTGATATTGTGAAACTGAATTGACAAGCCACCTTAGATAATTGAGAATCACTCTTTTTCTTGTGACCAAATCAGAAGCCCTAGAGGCTTCTCTATCTCAAATGAACAGTTTAGATCTCTAAGAAAATTAATATACGGGGAAAGAGAATACAAATTAAACATTAAATTTGCTAGTTTTACAAGTAGAATTCCTAATTGTCTACTGCAATAGACAATATAAAACAATCTACGCAAAATCCATAATCCACAAACCATATTCACCACAGACCTAACAACATATTGGGCACTTAACCAGACCATTTTCATTGCACTCCTCACACTTCACCATTTTATTCTTGTGCCCCTTGTCTGAAACAATTTTGTCATTTTGCCCTTTACCCAGAACCTTGCAACTACCATTACATACCTTGCACATAACAAATCTGAATCCGGCACAACCATCACACATTTTTGCTTTTGGAATAACCCGCAAAATACGACTGAGCTTACCCTCTTCTTCTAATTTTACCACCACTTCGGCCCCACCAATCAGTCGCCCTTTCACAAACAGCATTGGCACTTTAACTTCTTCCAATAACACCCTCAATTCCTTCTTATAACCAGAATCCATGGAGATATCCCTCTCCATGATTTGTACACCATGGGACTCGATCACTGACCGAACTGTGTTGCAATCTTCATAGGTCTTTCGGATTCCACGTAAGGTGGTTGTGTAAAGGACTAGTGCATTTTCGCCACCTGGCGGGCACTTCTCCTCGAATGTTTTGAGCAACTTATCAGCTTCACGGGTTTTAGGGGTGCAAGTGACCACTTGTTTGATTTCCTCCTTTTCTTGGCAAAATTCCCTTTCAACTGAAGCGATCAAATCTGGATCGAACAAAGGGACCAAACTCCTTCTAGAAGAAGAAGTAACCCCATCTTGATTTTTCTTAAAAATCGAGGTATTGGGGCAATTAGGGGTTCCCAATTTCGAATTTGGAAGAGAACTGTATGGTCTCAGAACCCGATTAGAATCAAAATTACCACTTGGAGAGCTTCGCTGGAGCGGACTGTTTTCTTTTCCAAGTGGGCTGTTCTCCTTTCCTACCGGTTTTCTTCTACTGACCTTTTTTGGAGACCAGATATTCATCAGGTGAGATTTGTTTGGTTTTTTTAGAGGAGACCAGATCGGTGCATCATCCTCTAATCCCTCCATTATCTCCCATGCATTGATCACCTCCGTCGCTTCCTCTTTTGAGTTAATTCTATTCTTATGTTGTGGTAGAACAAGAATCGGGACCTGTGCCTTCTTCGTTTCTCTGATCGTTACCTTGGTTTCTTCTTCCACTTCTCGTTTCTCTTCTTCTTTCTCACATTCCAGTTTCCGATCTAGGTTTAGAGCTCCATAGGTAGTGGATTTGAGAGAAACTACATGCTCAATCTTGGTGGTTTTCTCTGAATTGAGATCGAGATCAGCTGTGCACATCAATTTGGAGGAAATACAGCCCATTTTCTGATTTATTCTCCCTTCCTTCCTTCCTTGGCCTGATTTTTCTCCTCTTTTCGCTCGTTTGTTTTTGTATTCTCTTCTTTTCCTTTTTGCTCTTTCTGTGTGTTTGAACGCTCAACGGTCGGTCAGGGGTTTTGTAATTTGTCGCTTTTTCAGTGGCCTTTTGCAGATTTGTTAAAAGTATTTTCTAACGGTCGGAAAATTGCATCGTTCGGAACCGACAGGTTCTCCTCGCTTTTTTCCCAGAGCATGGGATCTGAGCCGCTCGTTAAATCGACGGTAGATGCTGCTTTCTCTTCAAATCACCGTACCACGTGCCGGGATTTCTATTAATATCCAAAGTTTATTACAAATTATTTAATATATCCAGATTCCCTGAGTTTTGATAAAAATGACCAACATTTTTATTAATATCCAAAGTTTAATACAAATTATTAATTATGCCCAGACTTTCAAACTTTCGCTAAAAATACTCAAACCGGCCATTTTCTGGCCAGTTTACTCCCCCCTAAACCGGCCAGAAAATGGCCGGTTTACTCTTTTTTTTAACCCGCATTATTCAACTTACTATTTTATTGTAGTTAGATGAATTAGGTTGTAATTTATTTGAGTATTAATTAATTTCATTACTTCTTGTAGTTCCGTACAAAATAATAAAGTACACACAAATTGCAAATAGAGTCCACACACTTTTTACAACATGCATACAAATCACCTATTATTGCTACGTCTAAAATTTAATCCCCGAAGTAAACCACTTGCGAAAGATAACCTACGAGATGGTCTAGCAGGTGGCTCTTGTTGCTCAGTAGATGGCCCGGCTTGGGTTCCAGATGGCGCTGCTTGGCTTGTAGATGGCCCTGCTTGGCTTGTAGATGCCCTTGTTGTGCGTCTAGTAGTGGACCTCCTCGGTTGGATCACAGATGGCTCCCCTTGCACCCCAACCGCCTCTCCTCCTATGTCAACCGCCTCTCCCATTGCTTCGGCATACATAGCAGTTGCATCTAAACAGCTCGTAGCTGTGCTACGTCGTGACCCTCCGAACCCACTTCCCGACGCCATTACTCGCTCATTTTCTGCCGCATTTGCTGCGTTTCTTGCCTCTGCATTTGCATATGTTACTTAGTAAGTTGGTATAAATTGAAAAGAAAAATAATTTTGGATGAATGTTACATACCTCTTCATTGCCTATCGAAAGTGGAACGGCGAGCCTGATGCCCCATTTGTCTACCTTCCATTTCATCCATCGTCATTACACGACGGGTGTGTTTTCGCCTCCCCTTCCTAATCCAACCACTACTCGGAAGGATTCTGTCTCCAACATTAGGAGGCCAGTCTCCCATATTGCCAATTGGAGAGAACACATGGTTCCAAGTACTCACAAGATATGGTGTTTTATACCAGTCTGCAACAAAGTCGTCCTCTTGCCAGTTTCGGTCACGGCAAACAGCTAAGACATAAGCACACAGAATAGAAGTTAATTGGATACCTCTGCAAGTGCATTCCATTTGTCTGTCGGGACCGCGCGTCACAATATACATGAACTCCCTGTGGGTGGGTTCCATGTTGCCCATGTCGCTACGGGTGCAAGGAACGTACTCATTTGGGGATGAAACTTGGTACTGACCTTGGCCCTGCGTGTAAGGCACCAACCGCATTTTTCCAGCTTTCTCCCAACGTTTTCTGATCTTCTGCAAAACCCGGTCAGAAAGAACATGTCCCTTGTCTTGTAATTCCATTGCTCGCTGACGCCGCTGAACAAAACATCTGTTGCACGTGTAGAACGTATCCTCCACTATGGCACAAACAGGTAATCTACGACTCGTTCGGAAGACATTGTTGAGCGACTCGGAGCCGTTTGTTGTCATGATACCAAACCGGTATCCTCCGTCACAGGTTTGAAAAATTTTCTCATAATTGGACGGCTCCATCACATCAGTAGGACGTACTTTGTCCACTCTCTTTAAATATGCATTACACTGCGAATTTAGCTGCACAAAAACAAAGGGGTGTTATTTCATTTTCATAAAATTCTTATAAGATAATTAAACGAAATATTATAAGTTAGACATACATGAGCAAACTCTTCGACCATCTCTTTCAATCTTCTCGGCTTCTTCCTCTTTGCTCCTTCCCTGAACCTCCATCTCTTTCAATCTAGGTGGGGATGCAACTGAGTGTCTTCGTTGAGGTGCTGGTGGAGTGACGTAGTTGTAGGGTTCTGGGTCAGGTTCGTTGAGGAGTAAGGTGGAGTCACGTCTGTAGGTTTCTGGTTGTGAGGTATAATGTGGTGCCGCTGATCCAGAGCCCGAACTTCCAACCCCGGGCTCTACCGGAACTCTTCTAGCAAATATTTCTATTAGAAAATTCCCTTCGGACCTCAAATAACCAAACATGCCTCTCCACGTACTCTCATCTACCAGTTTCGCAACCATAAATTTTCCGCTGGAGGGATGGCAATATCGGGTTGCCAATTCTAGGTCCCACCTTTCTGGGTTGTAACCGGTGTGTGTGTAAACTATGGATTTCAGGTCTAAAAGTGAGATGTCATCTGGAATCATTAATGAATGAGCTGCATCTTTGTTGTAATACGCCCCTTGTGCACTATTAAGCATCTTCCCACCATAGTGTAATGAAATAAAGGCCATGGTAAACAAACTACATTTTAGAAAATGGTAAACATTGTCAGGTTACTAAATGGTAAACATTTGTCAGGTAACTAAATAGTAAACAATTGACATATTACTAAATAGTAAACAATTGACACATTTGTATAGGGTATAGGGTATAGGGTATAGGGTTTTGGGTATTGGGTTTAGGGTTTAGGGTTTAGGGTATAGGGTTTTGGGTATTGGGTTTTGGGTTTAGGGTTTAGGATTTAGGGTATAGGGTTTTGGGTTTAGGGTTATAGGGTTTAGGGTTATAGGGTTATAGGGTTTAGGGTTATAGGGTTATAGGGTTATAGGGTTATAGGGTTTTAGGGTTTAGGGTTTAGGGTTATAGGGTTATAGGGTTTAGGGTTATAGGGTTATAGGGTTATAGGGTTTAGGGTTTAGGGTTATAGGGTTATAGGGTTTTGGGTTTTGGGTTTTGGGTTTAAGGTTTTGGGTTTTGGGTTTTGGGTTTTGGGTTTTGGGTTTTGGGTTATAAGGTTATAGGGTTATAGGGTTTTGGGTTTAGGGTTATAGGGAGGGTTTAGGGTTTTTTTAATTAAATTTAATTTTTTTAATAATATAATTAATTATTATATAAAATAAAAAATAAAAAATAATAATAAAAAAAATTTACCTTAACAGTGCGCTGCTACCTCGGGTTGTGTGCCTTTGAATGAAGGGAGGGGGTGCCCTTTTATGGAGGTTTTGCGGGTTTTTAAAAAAAAAAAAGAGTAAACCGACCATTTTCTGGTCGGTTTGGGTATTTTTAGCGAAAGTTTGGAAGTCTGGGCAAAATTAATAATTTGTATTAAACTTTGGATATTAATAAAAATGTCGGTAAAAATGACCCTATCTGTCAGAAAATGGTCGGTATCATATTTAATCAAGTACCGGCCATTTTCTGGCCGGTACCTGTACTATATATAGGAGTGGAGAGTTGGCCGAATTTCTGACAATTCATTCTATCAAATTTCACACCATCTCTGCTCGGTTGAGATTTTTCTCCCAGATTACTCCACCTCTTTCCAGATTTGCAAGTAAGTCCCTATAATTTTTGAAAAATTCATTTTTAGTGCAAAATGGTTGTAAAATGTTAGGATTTGTTGTAATTAGTGTTAAATCTGTTGTAGTTACTTGTAATTATTAAATTTAGTATAATTTAGAGTAATTAGCCATAGTTCACCATATTCGTATTTTAGCCTTTTTACCGTAATTAGGATAATTAAGCGTCATTAGCATGTTTTAGCATAATTAAGCTTATTTTGTTGTTTTATATTTGGTACTATTTATGTTTGGTATACTATATTTGGTTTAGGGTTTTTATATTTTTCTACATCTTTTTTCGTCACTAACTTACGCAAAATTACGCCTTATTACGCTAAATAAATTAATATAATGAGAATTGTAGTAAAATAAAATAAATCATCACGAATATGCTAAATTAAACTAAGTTACGCTAAACAGTAAATACTACAACAATAATAAAAATAGTACAACAGAAAATCTAAACAGAAAATACTACAATAACATAAAATCTAAACATAAAATACTACAATATTAAATCTAAAAGAAAAATACTCAAATAAACCCTAAAACAGCCAAAAAATATATAAAAATAATAATAATAAGAATACCGACCAGAAAATGGCTGGTACTTGATTAAATAGAGTACCGACCATTTTCTAGCCGGTAGGGTCATTTTTATCAAAACTCAGAAAATCTGGGTATATGAAATAATTTGTAATAAACTTTGGATATTAATAAAAATGTCGGTACCACATGCTACTTAAACCCTCACGTGCAGCATCGGAAATATAGTACTCCTTTTGTCCGAACATCTTTATAATTTGTAAAAAATATATATTAAACGGTATTCAACATTCGTTTGAAAGATCAGGTAATGTAAAAATATTTATTCTTAATTTGAAATTCTCTTCTATTATTTTTTATTTAATGAAAAGCTGTGATTTTCAAAAATTTAAACAAATAGTAAAAAATTTTCAAAAAATGTAAAATTTGGTTTCCAAGCACATATCAATAGGAAGATTATGTTGAGAAGTTCGGATCGACTATTTGAACTTTGAAAATGGAGATATGAGCGGGAAGTAAAACACCCTCTTTACTTCCCAAAGCACCGTAGCATCACTCTCTCTCTCTCTCTATATATATGAGGTTGGCTACTCTACTTACATAAGCATATGAGGGCATATGCTTATAAGTTATTTTTGCGTTTTTAATGTCCAAATGGTCGATCTAAAGCGCTCAACAAGTTCTCCATATTAATAAGTGTTTGGAAACGAAATTTTATATTTTTTGAATTTTTTTTACTATTTTTCTAAAAAAATTCAAAACAGTGGTTTAATATGGTAAAAAAAATAAAAATAAAATCTAAAAAATGCTATTTTGAAAAATTCTAAACAAATAGTAATAAAATTCCAAAATGTAAAATTTCGTTTCCAAACACATATTAATATGGAGAACATGTTGAGCGCTTCAGATCGACCATTTAGACATTGAAAACGCAAAAATAACTTATAAGCATATGCTCTCATATGCTTATGTAAGTAGAGTAGCCACTCACTATATATATATATATATATATATATATATATATATATATATATATATATATATATATATATATATATATATATATATATATAGGATGCTACGGTGCTTTGAGAAGTAAAGAGGGTGTTTTACTTCCCACTCATATCTTCATTTTCAAAGTTTAAATAGTCGATCCGAATTTCTCAACATGATCTTCATATTAATATGTGCTTGGAGACCAAATTTTACATTTTTTTTAGAAATTTTTTACTATTTTTAGAATTTTTGAAAATCAGTGTTTTTTGAATTTTTTTTATTTAATGAAAAGCTGTGATTTTCAAAAATTATAAACAAATAGTAAAAAATTTCCAAAAAATGTAAAATTTGGTTTCCAAGCACATATCAATAGAAAGATTATGTTGAGAAGTTCGAATCGACTTTTTGAACTTTGAAAATAGAGATATGAGTGGGAAGTAAAACACCATCTTTACTTCCCAAAGCACCGTAGCATCACTCTATATATATATATATATATATATATATATATATATATATATATATATATATATATATATATATAATTTGAGATGGGCTATTGTGCTTTGCAAAGTAAAAACCCCTCTTTACTTCGGATCATATTTTCATTTTGAAAATTCAAACAACCGATTCGAACCGTTCAACATGTTCTAAATATTGAAAGGTGCTTGGAGACTAAATTTTACATTTTTTTGAATTTGTTTACTATTTATTAAGCCACTTTGAAAATTGAACAGTAAAAATTTTTGGACCACCGGATCAGCGATTCAAAATGGCTTAATAAATAGTAAAAAAAATCCAAAAAATGTAAAATTTAGTCTCCAAGCACATTTCAATATTTAGAACATGTTGAACGATTCGAATCGATTGTTTAAATTTTCAAAATAAAAATATAACCCGAAATAAAGAGAGAATTTTACTTTGCAAAGCACAATAGCACATCTCCGTATAATTTATATGCATTATAAGGAAGCAAAGATATCTTCACGTAGAACAAGTTGGTGCCACGTGTCTATTGTAACTGGCGAGTGGTGCGGGCCCCGATAATTTCGCGGGACATGTTGTCAGGGAAAATGTTATGTGACCCATTATATATTGTATTTCCACTCGCTGCATCTTTGGCTACACCAAATCTGCTGTTTCTACCTACAGAGAAGGTGGTTGATCCAAACCGTAAAGTTCGAATCCTGTGGGAATCTGATACCAAATGAACGGCTAAAATCATCACAGGTAAGTAAGAGTCAAAATGTTCTCCAGCTTAAATTAGCTAATAGCTAGTAAAAAGAACCGCTTTAAGACTTTTCATGTGATATATGCTAATGCCTATGCAACAGGAAGGATTAAAGCTTGTGCAATTCTAACAATTACAAAAGGTGTTTTTTTTTTCTATCACGTAAGCAACTTTATTAATCATCGTTTAATCAATTTTAAATCATTTTGTGAACCAAGAATAGCACAGTTGAATAATGAAAAACACAGAGAGAGAGAAAAACTAAACCATTTTTTATTTTGTAAGTCATCCCAATTTCAATTTGTGAAATCCATTAAATATTTGAACATAATCTTTTTTTCCTTTGCTAACATGTTCAATGAAAAAATTTCTTTTGCCAAAAAGGAATTATTTTCGATGGATCCATTTGAAAATAATAAATTTGTAATTTTTAGTGTAACAACCCTACAATAGGTAAATGCAAATGAAATGTAAATATTGATGGGCAATTTAAATCATATTGCTAAATAAGCAAGTTTGTTAAATTAATAATTGTCCTACAGCTTTACAATTAATGTTATAATTACATCGTCAATATTTTTTACAATTGATTTTCAATTAGAATTAGGACATACATGCTGTCATCACAAAATTAAATATTTATTCAATCACTATATGCATGGGTGTAAGGATCAACAAATCATATTTCTTTAATTAAGAAAAAACAACAAGGCAGCTGGCATTGGTTGCTGGGATGAACATCAAGTTAGTTTGAACCGTACAAATAAAATATATGTTCAATATACAGAGGCAAAGATATATTCATGTAGACCAAGAAATTTACATAAACAATTCAGCTACTCTATCTAACTGCTAATGAACAAGTCAATTAAAAAGAAAAATACGCTTAATACACATAATATTCCTGTAAGTCATTGGAGCAAACCCAAATTGGATGGACAAATTATATCCCAAATTTTACATGCAATCATAATAAAAGATGTCACATATGCGATTTATTCATGTCTTAATTTTTATAATTTAAATTTGTTTTGGTATTTATAATTGAAATCCGCCACTAAATGAAAAAAGGACTTGAGGACCTAGTCTGCTGGATTGTTGAACTATGTTGTAAGTTGTAACGAACAAAAATGATACTTGAGGAAAAAAATAAATGTTTCTTTTTTATATCTTTAAACAAAAAAATAAAAATAAAAAAATGCAAACTACAAACTAGGCTTAAATTTAAAAACTTCTTACAACAAACCAGTGTTCACTATGTGTTCCTTTCTTTTCATATACTTCTTTCTAAACGAAAGTTTCTCAAAGAAGTTTATGAACAAGAATTTAGGTACTATATTACAATCAAGTATTAACTTCCAAATTTCTTTCAAGTTTCAACAAACAGGCATAAGCTATTATTTTGTGTATGTTCTCATCCTTAAAACTGAATGCAAAAAAAAAAAAAAAATTTGTACTGTCATAAAACTCAACATAACATAGAGCAGTACGATGCGTATATAATTGAACTAAAAAATGAACTCCTAAGATAGTGAGCAATCACAATTCACAAAGCCTCTTAGATTGCAAAGATAACAAGCTATAAGTGGAAGGATATTTTGCAAGGACAACAGCATACCCATCATCCATATGCTCAGCACCTTCCGGAAAAAGCTGCCAGAGAACACAACCGCCCCCGGGCCCACCTGCCTCTATGGACTGCATGAAAGCACCATACACCGTGTCCATGAACAATTCTCTAAAGTCAGAACAGAATCTATCATCTCTTATAGAGATCCCAAACTCGCTGAATACAATTGGCATGTTGAGTCGGTCTTTGCAATCTGACATGTGCTGTTCCATCCAGTTTTGAACGAACTTGATATGATCATCATGGTCAGAGTGTGATAACCTTTTCGGAGAAGAAAAAAGGAAAAAAAAAAATTGAATATACTAATCAATAAATTGTAAACACCCTTTCGTTTTATTTATTTGCAAAAGAGCTTTTCCATTTAATTTATTGGGCACACCGGTACTGTGAATGCCTAGTTGTTTTGAGAAGGACAAGTGACCAAATGACCTTAATCAAGTATCATAGTAGGAAATATTTTTTACCTCAGCAATTTTAAAAACTTGCAACAGGTGAAAGTATAACGTACCAAGTGTCAGGGTAGATATGAACAGAAGCCAGGTCAATACCAGGAGCTTGGTGGTTTCTTATGAAATCAGTACCAGCCACCCCAGCAAATTCTTCGGGGTTTAATTCCATTAGTTCAGGTGTAGACGGTCCATAAAATCCTTCTAAACCAATTGATACCAGATGAATTTCGTCGATTGACTTCACATAAGCTGCCATCTCTTCTATCCATGCCTATATGAAATGACCGATTTTAAAGAACCAGCATCAAATAAATTTAAAGTGGACATATAAAAAGAGCGATTTACTGCAAAAATAACATACACTATTTTATAATACAAACAATGGCAGTAAAGACTTTAATATCTAAATTCTCGAGTAGGGGCAGTTTCGTAAAAAAAATTGATAATTGAATCACCTGTAGTATATCACCAGAAGGATCTGAAGGACATCTCGGTTCATTAATTAACTCCCATGCTAGTATGGTTGCATCGTTCTTATATTCTATATTTGTTATCGTATTTGTTCTTGTCAGAACAGCCTAATACAAAAAAGAAACAGAAATTAAAAGAATATAATGAGACTAAGAACTGAAATTTGAGAGAAATTATGAAAAGAAAAAGGAAGGAGGTAAACGGATACCTCAACAAAGGCTTTGTAGTAGTCTTTGAGAGTATCATTAGAGAAGAACTCATCGTCAGAAGTAAGATCAAGACCTGACGACTGGCCCCACTTGATGTACTGAGATTTACCCCCATAATCTTCCCAATTATTACACAGAGGAAGTATCAGCCTTATGTTATGTTTCCTTGCCTCGCTCACCACAAAATCCAATCCCTAAGTAAGAAATTATCTAATTAATATTTCCTGAAAATAAATCTACAAAAAATCAAACTGGACCTTGATTGTGAGGAACATTGTAGTGCCAGAAAAGTGCTCCACTTAAAGGATTATAATATCCAATTCCAGCACCCTACCACTGAAGTATTGCACTCTATTGTTGAATCATACTGACACGTATTTGGTGGGCCGTTACTTCTTTCTATGACTTCTGATTTGTGTTTAGCAGAGGTTCCAGAAAGATAATTTTAAGCATGCTAATGGTATGAAGTTTGAACCGACCTGTACCCAATTACCCAAAAACAAATGCTAGATAATGTTTCCTTCCAAGTGTAGACAAAAATATTAAAAAATAATGTAGATAAATTCATATCTAAGCACATGACGGTGACGCATATAATTTTTGAGTCAATTACGGTTAATTACACTGCACCAACTTCACTGAGACAAATCATCGAACACTTGGAGTTTTCTTGGAGCGCATACCTGGAACACCTCCTCGTCGTAATTAAATGGTGAAACCTGAAGAGCTCTCCATCCTCCATCATTAAATGCCCAAGTGCGACACGTGTTCAGCCCTATTTCTTTCGCCTCAGAAAAGACATCACTGACCTTGTGCCGGGTTTCCGGGTCGACCGCAAAAACCATCAACCAGTATGTATTGAACCCGTGAATCACGAAAGGTTCGTTCTTTGTCAGTAGCTGGGCCCCATTTCTTTCCACCATAGGCCATTCTTCATCCGTGAGAGTTAGCGCTTCCATCCTGTGACCACTGACCAGCCCAGCATGTGAGATATAACGGTGCAAAATTGTACTAAATTAAAAGTCACTTTTTGTGAGTACCTCTTAATGGAGAAATTGGAGCAGAGATCAGAGGTGTAGATGGAAAGGAGAGAGGTAGCATGAAAGAGAGCTTGAAGAGGAAGGTGGTTTGACTGGTTTCTTTTCCCCATTCCATGGGAAGGAGAAACCCGACCCGTTCTTTGCCAATAGTCAACGCTGTTCACAGTTGAGTTTGATAAAAGAGAATCCGGATCCTCTGCATTAACGCACCGTTTGAGTTAATATCTATACCGTCCGATTTAAATCTGCACTAATATTAAAATTCCCGTACGTTATAGGCGTTGCCAGATTGGTCCAAAATTAGATCACACGGCCAATAAAATTAACTCAAACTGTGCGTTCACGTAGAGGATTTGGATTCGATAAATGATTTTTTTTTTTAGAAAAGCCCTTGGGCAGATTCGATAAAAGATGCATGCTTACGGGTTGAGGGTTTGGGTACAATTATATCCGTACGCACTCTGTTTGACCCGGATTCGAATGTTGACTGGAACAATATTTTTTTTTTAATCCTATGCATCATTCCACGAATTCAGATCCAGTGCATTAACCCAATTTTTGAGTTTTGATCCAAACCGTCCAAGATGCTCTAACACGAATCTTAAAGAGACTGGACCCCACAAATAATACTGGCCCCCTGCGCTACCACCGAATAGGCACCGTACACGTCTAAATTCAAAAATTGGGTTACTTTAGGGGATCCGGACTCTCATTCCACCGCATACCATGTGATTCACACACTACGCTTGCACCATGCCACGATGTATTTTCACAGTTCTTATGTTTAATAAAATACTAGTATCGTGCCCGTGCGTTGCAACGGGTACATATTACAAGAAAAAAAAATCTCATACAAGGTCAGATGAGCCGAAATCAATAGCCTTCAATGTAGAATCATCATCTTTCGACGCAAAGAGAAAATCTGAAAAATAAAAATCATAAAAACCTCAGTTTTGAGTATTTTAAGACCAGTACCAAATAAATTTTATGTACCCGTGCGTTGCAACGGAACATAATATAAGATTGAACATTAAGATTGCATAGAGAGACAAATAATAAATAACAATAAGCTTTATTTTCAGTTTAACATAGTGTATATATAGGAGCTAGGGTGTGTGGAGTTGTAAAAACTTTTATATTATTTTAATACAATTGTTAGCAAATTCTAACCTTAACAAATAACAGTAAAAAAAACAATAACAAATGAAAAAAAACGATCAAATATAACATGAAAAAAAATCTTTGAGTACCAAATAAATTTTATCGCCTCATTTTATTTTGACCAGAGACATCCTGATAGCTCGAAGATAAGACCATAAAAGTTAAAAAGAGTGCATGCATATATGTGTCATTTACAAAGCAATCTACTGTATAAAGAACATGTAGAATCTTCACAGAGAACTAACATCCCGTACGATGTAGAAATAAAGCTCATGCGTTGTTAGTGCGAGCATTATCAGATCCGCGTCCTAATAAAATAAATAACATAACATGAGTCAGGTCAACTGCAAAAAAAAAATTATTAACAGTCTTTCTTGGTGGACGTACAATCATAAGTAAAAGGATTGATATTTCTGTAAATATGGAATATTATGCTAAGATGCTAACAAAACAGGAGCAGGGCCATAACTTTTCAAGAATTCGATCCTTGCATACAAACTAAATAAAAGGACAATAACGAAAAGAAAGGTAAATTTATAATGACATGTAAATTATTTTATTCTGCAAAATCAAACAAGAAAAAAGAAGCCATACCAAACCGTACAAACAATGCCTCAAATTGAGGTTGTAACCATTAGAATTTTGCTGAGATATGATAAAAGACATAATCTTGTGCTCTCCTTCACCGGGGACATTTGCATCTGAGAGAATTACCTTCAAAAGAGTATATATGCCATTCAATTATGTATTAATTATTTAGAACTTTCTATCTTTCATCTTTCATGTATTATTTAGAACGATATATGATCTGCAAAATACCAAATATGAACAAGATTCAAATAGTTAGTATACTCTTACCATTCCTGTGATTTTATCGCCTCATGTAGATTAAAATACTCAAAGATTGAGGTTAGCATTTGTTATTCTCCCCTTTCGCTACAGCTCCAAATCCTTCCCTTAGAAAGGTGGCTCCCCTCTGCTTATTGTTTGAACGATTCAATTGATTTGTTTACAAATAAAATTGGAAATGTGTATATAGAAACAATATTGATCCATTTAAGGGAAAAAGAACAATATGGAAATCAATATCGTACTGTTTGGACAATTTTAGTGATTTATTAACTTTCTATTCATTATTTCATTGGTCCATTTATGGGAAAAAATATTGATTTACATTGTGCTTAATTGAACAAGAAGAATAAGGAATCACATTTTTATTGTTTGCATAATTGAGTGTAGGAGAAATAAGGAAATATATTCCTTGTAGATAAATATCATAAAAACTTGAATTGTTCTAAATTTAATTGTAACATATAGTGTGGCTGTATGTGTGGCGAGATTTCTTTTAACTAAATATAAACTTCTACACATAAAAGAGATGTATTTAATCAAAAGATGACAGATTATGTGATTGGAGGGCTGATATTAAATCCGAAATTTCATCTTTCAATCGTAGCCGTTGGCGGATCAGGACATCAACGTGCTTAATAATGAAATGGAGATATTAATTAATTTATAAATAATAAAAAAACTTGAAAATTTCTTGTGATGTCACAGAAAGAACGAATAATTGATTCGTTCCTTTGAGCATTTTCTAAATAAGCTGACTCATTGATTTGGTTTTTTATAGTTTGTATGTAGATCTTATTCTTCAATAATAATTCGGTTTGTTAAAATATACCTAAAAGAACTGAATCAATAATTTGGTTTTAGAAAATATCTAAAAGAATTGAATTAGTGATTCAGTTCATTCCAGTGTATGGAAAAAAAAAATATTTTCCTTTCCGACAAATTATTTAATATATTTCTATAAAAAAATCTACTATTTTAATGTGACTTCTTCCTTACTTGTTTTTTATGTTAATTTTTTTTTCAGAAAAGAATAAATCTGCGTTCCAGCATTAAATATGGATGGCACTTAGTACACATCACACGTCTTTTAAAAATTAGCAGAGAGAAAAAAAAATGCCACCAGAGGCTTTATAATAGTTTTGGAGGCCAAATGACATCCACCCCAAATTAGCAAGGAGAAAAAAAAAAACGGCTAAAGAATTTTCATGTTATATGTTTTTTTTGCAATATAAAAAATTACAACTAAATTCAATATTTATTTCCAACACTATATGCATGAATGTAAAAATGAATAGATTGTGTTTTCATTAATTTGAAGCTGTCAAGTTAGTTTGAAGCTTGAGAATGCATGAACCGGATTGATAGAATTTCTTTGCAGTATAAAGAGCTAAATATTACATCATGTAAACTAAGAAATTTACATACTCGCTGTGCAAAATTATAATCAAGCTACCTGCTAATGTCCATGTCAATTAAAAGATATAAATACTAAGTTATTGGAGCATACCAAATTATGAGGAAAAAATTTATTCTCAATTTCAAGCATGTAATATACTGGATTGTTTTTGTCTGAAATTTTAAATGCAAACTTATTTTAAAATTTCTATTTGAAAACTTCAACTAAATAAAACATGTTATTCTAGAGATATGTTTTGATTTGTGAAATGACAAAAGGGTTACAAGATATATAATAGGTTTTTGATAATTTATTTATATATTTAAGTCGGTTTTATAATATAGAACTAACCATATATTTTATTTTTATTTTAGGTATCTGATAATCCAATATGAGGTGGACTAAAAATATCAGAGTTATATGTACTTAATCTGATTGATCCTCAACTACATTGAAGTATGATTAATTCTATTCAGACATTACAATACATGCATGGAAGTACATCTGGAATTAGCATCCTTGCTTGGATTTTGGACAAGACGGTTGCTTTGGACATATATGGGTATATAACAATATATTTATTTTTATTTTTCTAGTCCATAAATAGATGTAGAAGATATTTGCCACCAACAAAATTTTAAAAAATACTATTTGTTTAAGTTAAAATACTCTATGAAATTAAGTTGGTCAAGTTAAGCTGAGACAACTACGACGTAACTAACTAGTATTTTCTTAATTAAACTGTTTAATTAATTAAGTCAGGTCTAATTAAACTAAATTTTCAAATTCATATTGGTCTACCTTTTGTTATTGGAGCATTTTTAGGCGCTTTATATACTCTATTAGGGCCTGTTTGGCTCATTGCTGTACGCATGGAAAAAAAAAATTCACTCAGACTTCACGAATTCTGTCCCACGCGCACAGTAATCGGCCAGTTTAAAAATTTCAGAACTCGTTCCCATTCCTGTTTTCATATCTCTGCCGAACAGGCTCTTAGCCTCTTAGGTCGTAGATGCGTCTGATATTGCAAATACAGTGAGTTATTAACTTATTTTCAACATTATTTTTTAAATCAAAATAATTATAAGCAATGTCTAGATTGAGCAATTGAAAAGATAAAGTTTAATTAATTTAATAACGCAGAGAGAGGGCAGTGTGCAATCTCGTTTCTCTCCGAATAAATATTTAGTTTCATATACTGCTATTAAGACGAACCAATTCAAAAGATGGAGCTAATGATATAGAAAATTATTAAAGTTATTACAAACAATTTCAAACCAAAAAGTTCCGCAATTTAATCATTGATGTCTTGAGTCCCACTTTGGACATTCTCGTTGATATAAAGTCTCCAAGCAAATCAATGCTTTTCTTATTTGGTTTATTTTGAAGAGTAGAACTAGGGTGCTCCTAAGAAGAGGAGAATTGGAGAAGGACCGAAGGGCAACGAGAATGCTTGGAGAAAAGCACCCTAGCAAATCAATGCTTTTCCCTCCCTCCGCATTCCAAAATTATACAGTCGAAATGATATAGGAGGCAAAATATTATCCAGCCCAAATTAGCAAGGAGGAAAAAACGGCTAAAGATTCCATTTTTTAACTTTGAAAGTACTCCGTACAAAATTATACATCCAAGTATCCAACATTCCTACTCTCTAAATTAGACCAAGGCCTATAAATCAATTACGCAGGCCCATTTGAAGCCCATAGTTTGTAATTCTTCTACCGCCTATTACTTACTGGCGCCGCCGCATGGCCCAATCAATGTGCTGCTCTTGTTTTTGTATATATCTCTTCCGTAAAAAGTGTCGGAAAATAGTTCCATCTTTTTTTTAATAAATTGAGTAAAACATGCCAAAACAAACCAGAATCAAACAAGCTAATTACAGGTTATTTTTTAACCGATTTCAAACAAATCACAAGCTACAAGTTATTTTGTCAGTCCTATAAATGAATCCATTCGTATGGCGAGTGACTGACAAGCAGACGGCCTCGAATCAAAATAAATTGGAGCTACAGTAAATAAGCCGATTGTTGCTCCGGGACCCACAAGTCGGTGAAGGGCGACAGTATACCGCTATATTGAAATCCAAGGAACAGTTTTCTTTTCTCCGAACGGTATCACATGCATCCCACGTGATACCAATCACGTTCTACGTTGCTCTTCTAATTAACTAATTTCTTCTTTCTTTACGCTGCTAAAATTCGCATTTCCTTCCTCGTCTCTATTTTCTGAACTCAAAACTGGCCCCCCCCCCTGCATTTATTACTGAGTGGCATTTTGAGATAATGATGAAGGGATGAAGCTGCGGTCGAGGCAATAATACTTGGTACAGAGTTAACGGAGAACCAACACATTGGAACTTGATGGATCAATGAATCGGTGCCTTGCTCTCTAGTAGACAATCTTGTGGGACCCACGAACAGGTAGTGAAACATGGAGTCGGTTAGGAATGATATACTTTTAGGTGTAGGTGTGTAGCACCAGTGTAGGGTCTCATAAACAGGATGTTGGATTTACTGTGGCATTTCTCTACAGTAATTTTTGTGTGTGTCCCTTGCTTCCAAACAGATTCTCAAATAAATTACAATAAATAATAATATATAAATGTAAGCGGATCTAGTTTGGTAACAAGCTCGGCGTTCAAAAATAATTTATGAAGTCTAATGTTTATGATTTAGATTTATTTAATAATAATAAATTAATAATAATATATTATATTTATTATATTTTCAAAAACAAATAGAAAGGTCACAAGAAATTTTTAATAGGTAATGTATTGTTTGTGATTACATTGAAAATAAATAATACAACTATTATTCACAAAATTAATTATTATGGTACAAATTTATTAAAATTGTCAAGGTGGACACAAAATTATTGAATTACCTAATCACTCAAGATTCCTCAATGTAATTATGTATTGGAATGTTGATTTAATCACATATAAATACATTCATTATATCTAATCTAGAAAATTCCGCTTCCCTAAAACTAAAAAACATTAAATGTTTGAAATTAAACAAATTATTAATCTAACATCGAATTAAATGCTGATTTTTTTTATCTAATGTTACACATTTGTAAATTATTCTCTAATTTTGTTACTATGAATCCTCTCTGAGTAATCACACAATTGTGTGCTCTAATAATGTCACAGAAAATCTGGATCCCCATAAATGTGTTCCTGCCACCAAAGTAGTGGCCCAGGGGGACATGGCCACCCAATCTGGCAGGTTGGCGGTGACACTTAGCAAAGCTCATGAGATTGTGCCGCACTTTCAATTTGGTTCTCTCCAGTATGAGTAAACTGGATGTGTCCATTGTTTTAAGACGGTTTAAGAATTTGAGCTCTGTTCCAAGGATGAATTCTAAATAGCTGCTTTATTTCTTGTGCTGTGTGTATATTTATAATGGGGCTGCTAAAGGACCCCACAAAAAGGCATGACAAATTTAAAACATACTACATTTTGAAAATGTACACCACGGAAAATAAAATTAATGAGCATAATAATTAATAAACCAATTACTTTGATTTTTGTAGCATTTTCTTAATAAAATTGATGGAAGGCATGATACATCATAGCAACCAGATATGCTCTTTTTTGGTCGAAAATTGTGAGGATTTAGGATTTCCTTGTTTCTTGCACACCTTTGAATTGCACCTCTGCATCATAAATTAAAAAGCAAACATTGGTTGAGTGGCGTATATGATTTAGTTCCTTTATAGGAATGGAAAACCTTTCAAACAATAGGATTGATATTTTTTTTCCTATTCTTATTTTCAAATATTTTGACTACACTATTTTTTATTTAATAAATTTGACAACTCTTTTTAAAGACATGCATTCAGTATTTTTTACTAATATATACATATATAGATAGCTGAATAATAATTCCTTGATACCAAAACAAACGGACAGTGTGTTCAAAAAGTAGATGTCTGAAATGAATTAAGTATGATTTGCGAACACATGCGTTCACAAAATAGGCACAATATTGTCAAATTTTAAAATAAAAGTATTTTTTGTCACAAATTGTAAAATCGGAATAGATAAGAAAAATTCATAACTACTCAAGCAAGTATGTATGTACGTGTGAAATTAAATGGTTACAGTTGCATGGTCCTTTTTAGTAGCACTACAAAAATGATTTAACAAATGTACGTAACTTTTACAAATTTAAAGCAACCGTATTTATAAATTATGATGACATACATAATCTTGGACTTAGGTTTGTGAGCCTATTTAAGCAAGTCAATGCATTCATGCTTTAAAATAAGTAGGATCTGCACATGGAATCAATTCTAATCAAGGATATTTAATTCCATTTCAGTAATTTTAAATCACGGGGCACACGAGTCTAGGTCCAATCAGACCCTGACATGATTGAGAATTTAATTTAATTTAATAACATGTTTTCTAAGAGATATTTCAGAGAGTATTTATTGTGAATTGTGACTAGTCAAAATAGGCATTGGAGTCCACACTTTTGAGTTTGACAAGTTTGGTGAATATGATATTGATGTAATAATTTTGGTTAGAGAGCATGTTGGATCCGATGAATTTCGGGACAGTCTCGTATATTTTAAGATTCGTGCGCATGAATTTTAAAATATATGTGAAAGTTGCGGATGCGAATTTTAAAGCAGATCGGACGGTTATCGAACCCATCGAACTCACTTTGAGTCCGATGGGTATCAGATCCAAATTGACCGTTTGATAAAAGAGGTGGTATCTGATCCACATCAAATTAAATTCGATTTGATATACGATTTTGACCGTTTGATTATGTTGATATGAATACTGGAAAATTAAATTTTGGTGATAATTTACAAAATCTCAACATAAAGGAGAAAAGAAATAGAGTTTGCAACATAAAATTTGAGAAATACAATGCAAATAATTTACAGAGTTGCAACATAAAAAAAGTAACAGATTTTGCAACAAAAAAAATTAGAAAATATGATGCAGATAATTTATACATTCCAGACATTCTAAGATTCTTTTTTTTTTCCTTTTTATCACCTGAATATTTGTTGACACGTCCCTTGTAAAACTAACCACATTTGACCAGTTGAAAAGCATCAAGATTCGCGCGCCAAAGAGTAATAAAAGCCGTAAATTTGTAGTCAATTTAGGTTCAAAAAAAGTGACAACGTGAATAGATACGTCACGACACAACATAGTACGTGTATCGGTCACGTGTTCCGTGTTGTGATTATTTTTTTAAAATTTAGTACGATACATCACATAAAAGATCTGATCACGACACAATACATCATGTGGTCACGCGACCATTAGATCTTTTGATCGAATGGTGAATTTTAAACAAACTAACTTAAATTACAAAAAAAATATTAAACATAACTGATCACATTTAAATACGCTGCATGTGGCCACAATATACCTTAGTCACGACTTAACTAACATACCTTAATCATCCTTTCAAATTTAATCACAGCAACATAGTACATTTATCGTGACTCAAGTCAGAACACGAGACATCACGTATTGACTATTGAGAACCCTGGCTCAGTTGACCTGTTACGTACTCAAGTGCGTTGCTTCGTGCACTGAAATAGAAATTTCTTGAATGAAGATCCGTTTCTAGATGCGTGGAGTAATGATTAGGGGTGCACAAAAAGCTCACGACTCGAAACTCAGTTCGGAATCAATTCGGATTCAACTCACTAATAACTCGAGTTAAAACTGACTCGAGTCAAAACTGACTCGAGTTTATTGACTCGGTTGATTTATGAGTCGATTCCAAATTACTCCTAACTCGGTTCGGAATCAACTCGGTTTGACTCACATCAAATTCTAATATTTACATTTGGTACAGTTTTTTTTTTTCATTGATACATTTGGTATAGAAGAAGTATAGAAGAAAGAGGAAGATAAGTAGAGAAGAGAACTGTGTATTTTTAATTATGTATTGGCTATTATATTTTGTATTGTCTTTAATTGTGTATTATTTTGGTAAACTATGTAATATATCTTTTGTTATAATTAAATTAGATTGTCTCACTGTGTACTATGTTATGAGTCACGAGTTGACTCACCTCGACTCGAGTTACTCGCGAGTTGATTCCAAATTGGAGTTTCTGACTCGGAACTGGATTAGCGATTCGGACTCAACTCGGCTCATGAGTTCGCGAGTTGAATCCAAGTTGTCCTCGATTCGGACTCAACTCGGCTCATGAGCAGCCCTAGTAATGATAGACTCGCATAGTCACATCCTCTCACACTTGCAAAAAAATAATAATAAAAAAATAAGGGTCTTACCTAGAAAAAAGTAAACGCTTTGAATTGAATGAACAGTCAATAGGATGTATATGCTTGGAAGCCCCACTTTACCCGCAATTTTTTTTACTGACAAGGCAATTAACTATCTCTCCAAAAAGTATCTCAAGATTCAAGAACATTAACTGCAAAAGATATCTTTGAGTTGTTTACAAAAAAGTGTTAGCAAAAAGCTTTTATATTTTGCTTATTAATTGTTCTAGCAAATCACATAATAAAGCGCCGATTTTCTTATAATAAACATTTAAAAATATGTTGCATCAAATCAATAATATTTTTATTCATGACAAAAACACTAGCAATATTAGCATTCTGGTGAGACGAAATGCTACTTGCATTTTGTACATTGCATGTGAAATACGGTGATGCATTATTGTAAAGATTTTAACGTGACAAAATATTTCCCGACATTTTTATTAATATCCAAAGTTTAATACAAATTATTAATTATGCCCACATTCCGAAACTTTTGCTAAAAATACCCAAGCCGGCCAGAAAATGGCCGGCTTAGGTACCAGAGTAAACCGGCCATTTTCTGGCCGGCTTACTCTAAATTTTTTTTTTTTTTTTTAGAGAGAGACACTATGAAGATCAAAATATTGAAATCTAACTATGAAAATTTGAAATTTTTGTTTAAATTATTTGTTATATTACTTCTTTTGATGTATAATTAGCATATTTATACTAAAATACGTTAGATTACTTGAAATTATGTTGAATTACACTATATTACAATAAATTATGTTCAATTATACTAAATTACGTTAAATTACAATAACTTCGCTAATTATGTTGAAATACGGTAAAAAAAATACTAAACTACACAAAATTACGCTATAGTAGACTGATTTTGCTCATCATTCATGAATCATAAAAAATAGTAAAAAAATTCCAAAAATAGTAAAAATTGGTAATCTGCAAGTTCATTATGTAACTAATTTACTGAGCTACTTGGATTGAATGATAGAAATGAAAATCTTAATCGGAAACTTCAACTCAAGTTTTGAAGCTCTTCCCTTTGTTTTTTTGCGATTCTGAATTTCAAAATCCGGCATTGTTAACACGGACGCATGCGCATTTTCGCAAGCTTTCCGAAAAGTGGTCATTTGCTGAAATCGGACACTCGAGCGCCGTTTTATGACCGTTTGAAGTTTCATCGTCGTTTTTCGCCTTTTCAGTGAAGATATCGTCTCTATTCATTTGTAATTTAGCGTAATTTACCGTATTTTAGCGTAATTTAATGTAATTTAGCGTAATTTAACATAATTTAGTGTTATTCAACATAATTTCAATTAATCTATCGTATTTTAGTATAAATATGCTAATTATACATCAAAAGAAGTAATATAACAAATAATTTAAACAAAAATTTCAAATTTTCAGAGTTAGATTTCAATATTTTGATCTTCATAGTGTCTCTCTCTAAAAAAAAAATATATATATCTGAATATGACTATTTTTTGCAAAATACTTAATAAATAGTAAACAAATTCAAAAAAAATGTAAAATTTGATCTGGAAGCACAGTTTATTGTGGAGATCATGTTGAACGGTTTGGGTCGATGATTTGGACTTTGAAAATGAAAAAAATGATTGTTGTAACTTGATCCCTCCTCAAAGAAGTAATATAACAAATAATTTAAACAAAAATTTCAAATTTTCAGAGTTAGATTTCAATATTTTGATCTTCATAGTGTCTCTCTCTAAAGAAAAAAAAAATGGAGTAAGCCGGCCAGAAAATGACCGGTTTAGTACCTAAGCCGGCCATTTTCTGGCCGGCTTGGGTATTTTTAGCAAAAGTTTCGAAATGTGGGCATAATTAATAATTTGTATTAAACTTTGGATATTAATAAAAATGTCGGAAATATTTCGCCAGGTCACAAACAATTGTCTTGTTCCGAAACACTTGTGTTTTTGCCACGAATGACAATATTTATAATTTGATAATATAATTTTATTTTTCGTAATGCTACAGATAAAATAAATGGACTAAAATGAAATTGACTTGCAAATTTTGATAGTTATAGGAGTTTTGCTGGACAATTTAAAAATCACATAATTTATAATTTGAAAATCTAATCAAGTGAAATTGACTTGCAACGCTCCCACTTCCAAGCATTTGTTTGCCTTCTTATTCACGGTTCCAGGAAAGAATTTCCCTTTAAGCCTTTCTCTCTCAGTACTCACTTCTTGACTTTTCTCTTCTCTTCTCTATCTGTTCATCTCTGTTTATCTCCTTCTCCAAACAACCATTCCCTGTTTCTCTCTCTCACAAGTTAGAACGGCGTTTCTGTCTGTTCTCATCTCCTTCCTCTTTTGTTTGTTTCCCTTGTCGTCCTTAGCTGTCCCAGAAAAAAAAATAATATATTTTTTCTGACCCACTTTTCCTGAATAATTATATTCTTTTATGTACTTTTTTTATTTTCTTGCTGCTCTGGCTTGGCCCCTTGTTTGGAGGCGAAAGAAACACACTTTATTGCTTTCCTCTTGGAAGCAGTGCTCTGTGTAGTGTTCCAGCTGTTCTTAGTTTCAGTTCTCGGAACAAAGGAAAATAGTAAACAGAGAGAGAGAAAGAGGGAAGAGAAGACAGAGTGTGATTCTAATTCTGGCTTAGAAAGGTTAGCATATGTTCTTCATTTTTTGTTCCTATGTTTTACTTTATCCAGTTATCTCCTTTCTGTTTAAGAAATTGTTTCAAAAAGGAGGAGACATTGGCCTATTGTTTTAATAGTATTTTTCATTTAGTGCATTGCGTAAGTTTATTTCTGTGTTTGTAGTTTCTAATTTAGTGCTGAATTAACTCAGCATCTGCATTTATTGTGTACCATTGAATGAAAATTGGATTATTGGATACTCAATAACTTTTCTCTTTTTAAGCTAAAACAGAAACTAAGGTTTGTTTTCTTACAATTATCTAGCTCTATTTTCTTCTTTTTGTATTTTTTTTTAATGAAATGCATTTTTTGTATTGTCGATTTCATTTCAGTTTGCTTCTTTGTTTGAATGGTTGGTACTTAGCAATTTTTTTTTTTTTTGGTTTTCTGATGCACATATCTTATGCTGTGTATCTCTGGTCTCTGGACTAGTATTCTCTTTTACTTTGTTATTTATGTCATTTTTTAAAGTGAAGAAGTATCGTTATTCATTGACATGGTGAACTTTCATAAGCTAATGTATTGCATTTATCTGTGCTCTTTTCTGTAGGTTCTGGTACAAAAATTGAACTTTGTTTTGGCCGGTGCAGATGGCAAATAATTCAGGTAAAATTCGATTTGTGAGATGCCCCAAGTGCCTCCAACTTCTAATCGAATACTCTACTGTTCCGCTGTACCAATGCGGGGGATGTGGTACAGTTCTTAAAGGTACAAAATAAATCTCTCATTCTTATTGAGATAGTTTTGTTTCACTGGATACCAAGAAACCCAAATTCAATTTCCTTTTTTCATATAATTTTTTCAGCTAAAAACAGAAATGCCAACGGAGAAAACCCTGATTTGAATTTGGATGGAACCCAAAACCCTTTGAATAATAGTTCAGAAAATACTTCGCCTGATAGCTCAATGTTCTCAACCGAGCCCAATAACACGCTGTCTTCTTCAAATGCACACCCGTCAGAAGATGAATTTAAGGCAGTTTCTCTTGCAAACAACTCTTCTACTGAAAAAATCTTTGACCCGAATGCACACCCGTCAGACCCATCCGAAGATGAATTTAAGGCAACTCCTTTTACCAGCAACTCTCCTGATAAAAAAATCATCAACCCTCCCAAATATCCGAAGGAACAAACTTCCAATGGCGAAGAAGAGAGAGATGAAATGCAAAATACCCAAAGTGTTTTATCAGAAGAGGATATGATGAGTAGGTGCTCAAATGCTTATGACGGAAGCATCTCCTCTTCTGACGAAGGCAAGAGAAATATTCACGATAGAAGCTACTATCTCCAAAAGTCAAGACGGACTTTCCGGAAGAAGGCATCGGCCGGTGACAAACAAAAAGAGAAGGAAGGGCTCCCTCCGAGGCCACCCAATGAGAAATTCTGTATGAGATATGGTGGAGACGAGGTTGAGGAAGGGGTTTCGCTTGATTCAAGTGATTTTCAAATCTTTCAAAGTCTCATTAAAAATGATGCTCTTCATTCATCTTTAATTGATAAATATGAAAGATCAGATCACCGCGAGAGGTTGAGAAAAATGGATGAGTTGAGGGATAAACTCAGTACTTTCTTGAAACAAAAAGGCGGAGACAGTTTATACCGTCAAATGGGGATTGATTCAATCCAAAGGATGCATTACCAAAACCCAAATAGCCAGGAAAGCCCTCTATGTTTTGATTCTAGACACAATACCGACCAGTTGAAACTACCATACCCGTATATACCTCCTCCTTTACCATCCTCTCATTGTGCATGCATGCATTGCCGAAACCAGATATTTGGATCCAATTCGTGCAACCTATGTGCCCCCTCATCTTTTCCCGGTAGCCCAATAAGCATCGATCAGGAATCGGTCAGGTCAAGTTCAAAGGATAGAAGGGCACTAATGAGAAAGCACATTTGCCGACCTATTTTCGGCGGTACTCCCTATGTAATCTGCGAAAATTGTTTCATGTTGCTCCAAGTTCCTTCAACTATTCTAATTTCAAAGAAGAGGTTGGTTGAAATGCAATGCGGCAGTTGCTCAGAGGTCCTTACAGTACCGTTGCCTTCAATGAAATTTACTGAGAAAAAAGTTGCGATTGACATGCATGGTACTGTTATGCAAGTTGACCCAGTATCTTTAAACAAAAATTATGGTGCCTCTTTTTATTCGACCGGGGGAAAATCGGCATTTAATGAAGAGGAAGGCGACAGAGAAGCCACTTTATCTTCCCTTCATAGGTTGATGGGTTATAATTCAGCCACCGAGTTGTTATATTCACGCCGTGATGCAGGGTATGATAGTTTTGAATCCATGGTGCCGCATTCTTACACGCGGTCTAAGAATACCTAGCTTTGGAAAAATTTGAAAAGACCCTACTACATATGCATGAACTTGAAAATATTTGTTCAGTGATTTCCAAATGTTAGAATATGTTAATTAATTGAATTTTTTGGAATTATGATAGAAGGATTCAATTTTTACTATTAAATTTTGTGAGCTTGTTGGTGTCCTTAGTGTAATATAGTGTTGGGTTGCAATTTGTTTTAGCCATTTCATGAGTAGGTAGATAGGTTTCATATATTTGTTTTGTTGGACTGTAAATCTATCAAAAATTGAGCATTTGTTCATACATCCTAAATGTTTGTTTTCAAATATGAGTACCTTAGCCTGAAATATGACACCAATTTGATTGAAAAATATTTTACAAGGGAGGAATTTAATCCAGAGAATATATACTCTTTTGAGGAAGTGACTAGTTGCATGCAAAAGGGCATTTGACATCACCTAATAAACCTACAAAGATACAGTTGCATGCAAAAGGGCATGAAAATGATGGTTTTGAAGAAAAAGAAAGTAACATTATTGACCTGTTTACCCTAATTAATACTTAACCAGTTGTTACCTGTTATAGAAATTATCTCACCGTAGAACTTTTACCACAATATTAATTGGGCCATACCAGTAGTGTACAGGGAAGGTGTCAAACTCCTTGAAGGGGACATACCAAATCTCCAATAAGAAAAGGGTTATCAACAACTAAATGGAACAAATAAAGCAAAATTATTTTAAAAAGCAAAGGCTTATGAAAAGCACAAGCGAGCCTATGTTCTTTAGTGTTAGCTAGGCTGTGTTCCCTATGTTTGATTTCATTGATATGGACAAGAAATATATATAGAATTCAAACGGGCCTTATCTTAGGCTCTTTGGATTACTTTGTAGGAGAATAGATTTCTCAAATTTTAAAGCACCATCAACTAAGAGAATGCATTTGATTAATATTTTTTCAGATAGAAGTACCAGAAAACCTTTCGTATTAAGTAATTAATTAGCAAATTACTTCAAAAGATTTGAGTAGGAATGGGCTCACCAATTCTATGTTTAGGATATATAATGAAAAGATCTTTAAATAAACCTGACAGACAACAACCTTACAAAACTGAATGTATTACAATAAGATATTTGTATTAAATGCTAACAAATGACGTATTCAGAATTTCTGATACATTATCTAGAATCAGAATCAGAATCGGAATGATCATCAGAATGGAGCTCATAAGGCCTATTCCTGTTAGTGTTAGCTTCAAGCGGAGGTAAGCCATCGTCCTCTTCGTCTGAACCTGATTCCTCTTCACACTCCTCAGTTTGAGATTGTTGCAAATTGGAGATTAAATCAGAATTTGAACTTGATTTCATATTCGAATTGTTTTCCATGGATGAGTTCTTGAATACAGCTGGCCTACATTTCCAATAAAATGACAAACTTAGCATTTCAACACTCAACACATAACAAATGCAGTATTTTAGAGAGTTAAGGATTTACAATTCCTGCAGTTCATTGATGGTATTGTTCGTACCAGTACCAATACCAGACTTAAGAGTCTTCTATTAGGCCTATGATTGTGCAAGAATCCTAGTAAACCTTTTTAACAGTTTGGTATTGTTTCAAATAATGCAAAAATAATATTGAGGTTGAGATATCGATATAAGAAATGTTGGGTGTTTTTCAAACACAGCAGATGTTATGGTACTTTGCAATAACCTGAAATTAAGTCTAAATGAACCTCTAATTATCCAATTAAACTTTAGATTGAGCCAATTTTGTCGGGTAGAGAGTTCAATGGTACCATACCACTCAGGAGATTTCTCTAAGGCATGGATTTGGTCATGAAAGAGAACTTGAGAGACCACACATGCCACCTTACTTCCTGATTCGAGTGCTTCATCCCTGCCACTTGCATCTACAACCAAATAACTTCCTACATTTTCAAAAAGTAGAAACTTTATCCTTCATAAACCTCAAATCAACCATTTACGGAGGATAAGGTGAGAAATGATGTGTTTGGATCAGGGGCAGAGAAGGCACCTGGTGGTTCTGATGGATTCCCTTTTTTATTTTATCAAGAGTTCTGGGTTAATTTGAAAAGTGAGCTGATACAGATTTCATGAATTCTTTAATGAAAATCTGGATGTGAGTAAACTGAATTTTTCAATCATTTGTTTAATACCTAAAGTACATGATGATAAGTTGGCTAACAACACAGACCAATTAGTTTACTTAATGCCAGTATTACATAGGATCATTCATTCATCTCAAACAGACTTCATAAAAAGTCAGATACATCCTAGATAGTGTTGTTAATGCTAAATTGCTAATGAGATATTATGTTATCTTACACAGAGAAAAGAAAAAGGTATTCTTATTAAGAAAGGTGGTGCTCCGTGTTTCACTTTTGTTAAAAAAAAAAAAAAAAGTAAACCTCAAATCAACTATAAGATGCAGCAGTATGGTACTACTGTGTTCATAAAACCAAGAAAAATTAAACAAAAAATGCTGTTTTGATTTACATCTACATTTTATATATGAATAGTACCTCTTTTGATCCAAAAGCTCTTCTGAAACTTTGCTGGAAAGAAGGCTAGGGATTTGACCCCCACTGGATCCAAAACCTAAAAAATCATATAGATGAAACATAAAAAAACTGGCAAGTACTAAAGGATTTGAACATTTGATAGAAAGAAAGCAGGAATTGCTTCCAGAAAAAGGTTTTTTTCGAAGTTATTAGGTTTTGGGGGACAACTATTTATGGGCCTTGTTTCTAACCAACAAGAGTACATACCAAAATAATTTTTTCAATTGATGTTTAATAATTAAAGTAAATTGAACTGAAAAATCAAACTAAAACAATGTGCCACCCAAAGGATTAAACAGAATCATGAGCTGAGACATAAATCCTTCCAGCAATCCTAAATAATAGTACTACATAACCCTACATGAAACTAGTACCAGTATCACAATAGTATAATCCTTGTTGTCAGAGTTGGTACCTCAATTAAATTGGAGCCTCTCAAGGAAACCACTTGCATGATGCTCTCTCCTTCTTTTAGAGAGAGAAATTTCTCTTCAGATGCCCTTTTAAGGTTCTTCCTCCCTGACTTCATTGTCTCAATTGACAGAAACTAAAACAATCAGGTTTCCAACAGGAGATTGATTGAGGCGTTTAGAGAAGATCTCAGGCAAAAGAGAGTAAGAGTAGAATGTCAAGCACGATGAGGAAACCCTAAAGTTGACGGAGAGAGAGAGAGAGAGACGACAGAGCACGAGCAAAACCCTATGAGAGACCGGTCTAATTAACTGGAGAGAGATTGAGAGGAAGCGGCGCAGAGGCGAGGTGATCTAACCGTCTAAGGGTAAAGATTTTAACGGAGCAGTTTTAGCTTCGTGCGCTGCACATACTATAGATTCAAAACAGCGCAGCTTACAGGTCGTGTGCTGCATGAAGTTAAAACTGCTCTGTTAAAATCATTACCCGTGGTCTAGGAGGTGAATGGAGAGGAAGGGGAAGGACCGAAGGAGAGAGAAGAAACGCTTCCTGAGCCGTTCAAGTTTCAATGATAACCTAAAAGAAACAATTTTATTACGAGGGTTCAAATGCCTCCATTTTTCATGCCTCCACCATGCCTTCATTTTTTAAAACTCAAATAACTCAAAATTTAAAACTAAAAAATTAAAATAAAACCGTTGGATATGATCTACATCATTTTATCTATGCACGTGTAAAAAAATTATGACATTTCAATTTTATTTTGGTTGTCATCAAGAACTTGTAAAAAATGTACTAATGTGAATAATTTCTAGACGTTGATTTTTCAACTTATTGATTCACATAAAAACAAAATCAAAATGTGATAATTTTTTATGAGCACATAGATAAAATAATGTAGATCATATCCAATGGTTTTATTTTGATTTTTTAGTTTTAAATTTTGAGTTATTTAAGTTTTTAAAAATGAAGGCATGGTGGAGACATAAAAAATGGAGGCATTTGAACCCTCCTCTTTTATTATATCGGGCCGTTCTGAAACGGTAGCACCAAATTTTTTTTTTGAAGGACGGTAGCACCAAATTTGATGTATGCTTGTGCTTGGTCCGTTTTATCTCACAAACAGAACAAAACAGAAGGTTGGATACATGACATTTTTTGACGAGGAGGGATCAAGTTACAACAAATTTGAGTTACAACAAAATTACAATAACTATATTTTTTATTTTCGAAATCCAAATTGTCGATCCAAACCGTTCAACATGATCTCCACAATAAAATGTGCTTGCAGATCAAATTTTACATTTTTTTGAATTTTTTTACTATTTATTAAGTATTTTACAAAAATAGTCATATTCAGACCATTGAATTTTGTACCCATCTTAATAAATAGTAAAAAAATTCAAAAAAATGTAAAATTTGATCTACAAGTACATTTTATTTAGATAATCATGTTGAACTGTTTGGATCGACGATTTGGACTTTGAAAATGAAAAAAATAGTTGTTGTAACTTGATCCCTCCTCTTTTTTGACAGAACTTCGCAGAACAAATTATAACGGGTAACAACTGAGGTATAAATGGGTTTATGAGCGGCTCGCTTTGCTTCACAGAAAAAGTATTGCCGCGTTTAATCCGGGAGAATATGCTTTGGGATGATCTGTAACTTCCCTTTATGCAGCATCGGTGTAGAAACACTTAATTAGTATATACTATATACTGTATAAGGAGGATTCAAATGCCTCCATTTTTCATGCCTCCACCATGCCTCCATTTTTAAAAACTTTAATAACTCAAAATTTAAAATTTAAAAGTCAAAATAAAATCGTTAGATATGATCTATATCATTTTATCTATACACGTGTAAAAAATTATGATATTTCAGTTTTGTTTTGGTTGTCATCAAGAGCTTGTAAAAAACGTACTAATGTGGATAATTTCTAGACGTTGATTTTTCAACTTATTGATTCACATAAAAACAAAATCAAAATGTGATAATTTTTTATGAGCACATAGATAAAATGGTGTAGATCATATCCAATGGTTTTATTTTGACTTTTAAGTTTTAAATTTTGAGTTATTAAAGTTTTAAAAAATGGAGGCATAATGGAGGTACAAAAAAATGGAGACATTTGAACCCTCATACTATATAGCATTAGTGATATGTTTGAGATTCGGAAACAATTCAGCTACAAAATATAGTTCTGTCCCAGAATGAGGCTTTCTTTGGAGGGAAATGAAAGAAATATTAAGAGCGTGTAACTAAAAGAAGATGCTTCCAAGCATAAATTTTGCTTAGATAAATGATATTATATCCATTTACGCAATCTTGGTTGTCGTGTCATATCATATCTCAATATATATTCCACATTGGGTTGTTCAACTGTCGTTCAAACTGACCAATTTTGTACAACACTAGCTTTTACATAATTTAGCATGAGCACTTCACATATATTAAACTGCATCCCAATAATCATTTATTCAAATTCAAAATACACTATAGATGTTTAATTAGCAACATTTATAAAGCAAAATATATACATTTTCCAAATTAAATTTTATAATCTCAATCAATTAACCCAAATTATTTCCATCTCCCTCTGCTTCAAAACAGGGACATAAAAGAAAAAAACTCAATATTTCCTTTCCTAATAAAATAATACTATTGGTAAACTACTTGTGATCCGAGATCGTTCAATTGTACAATTGTCCCTTTCGTAATTAAAATATTGCTGTTTTGGCAATTGGGAACTATATATAGGAAACTTGCAGAGTAGTGTGCTAGCACAAAAGGGAAAAATTATCTCTTTTTCATTACCTATATATTTTAGATCTCTCTCCAACATGATACTCCATTGAACTGCCAAGTTACATTGTCCCCATTTTATTGGGAAAATATTGGGGACCAATTTTGCAACTTAATTAATATCTCACCAAACAAAATTTGAAAAACATAACCAAGAGGAGGTAACATTAAAGAAAGGCGCATATCATATCTGATGGATTTGCTTTTGTTAACAGTATGTGGAAACCTCAAATGGATGAATTTCCAAAACTATGCTTGTCTTAATATATAAGGGGAAATTTCATGTATATTCCTTAAAAATTTCAATATTACGTATTTATTCCTCCAAAATCAGTTACATATTTATCCTTGAAAATTATAAAAACTCACATATTTGTTCAATCCATCATATTTAACATTAATTTTTTATTTATTTCCATTTTATCCTTCTTCTATTTTCTAAAGCTGGTGTGTTGGTAAAATGATGTTACTAAAAAAAATTCGCAATTGAAAGATCCCATTTTACACTTTTATTGCGTTGGTTCCTTCTTCTTTTTTTTTTTTTTTAAAGTTGACAACAACTGTCAACGAATTTGAAAAATTGATTTTTTTCACGTAAAGTTCCAAAAACCTGCCAGAAGTATTTACTTAGCAAAACCAGGAGGATATAGATTGGTTCCAGACTCCCAAGTTCCAAAAACACTATTGCAGTATCTGATGTCATATCAGAGAGGGGGGCGATTTAACATCCGATGCCATATCGGAGAATGGCGAGACAATGACAGAAAAATTAAAGCAACCAGGGGTGGGAGAAATCTGTGAGAGGGGAGGTGACGAGGGAAGGCGGGAAGAAATCTGTGATTTGGCGCGTTTGGAGAGAGATGCGAAAGGTTTGGTGTCTTGGAGAGAACTCAGATGGAGAACTCAACAGACTAAAAGAGAGAAACAAAGGAAGAGTATAGTGATCAACGTATTATTAATTAATATTGTAAAATAAATTTTAAAGTTTAAAAAAATATTATTTAATTATTTTTGAAAATATTTGATATATTATAGAGTTAGATTGGACAAATATGTGAGTTTTTATAATTTTCAAGAATAAATATATAATTACTAATTTTAGAGAGATAAATACGTAATATTGAAACTTTTGAGAGATATACATGAAATTCCCCCTGTATAAACATCTCATTATCTCACCAAAACATTAACCAATCAGTGATTGATTCTTAAAAGTTAAAACAATGAACATACGCAACTCAGCATCACATCTGAGCATGCTTAAAGGTTAGATAACCTATACTAATTAATGAGGGGAGAAGAGGGTCCCATTATATCCGATCTGGATCGTTCGATCTGCGCCGCGATTCGTGCATACATTTGAAATTATAAACTGTTAAACCGGACGCACGAATCTCACCCATACAATCCCTTTCCTGATCTCATCTCACCAAAACAAATCATATATATCAGAATCATAAGTCAATTCAAGTACATTTTTTTTTATAAAACCATATTCCAAAGTTAACTCTAGCATTAGTCCATGTGTTCCCTTGCGGTTGTTACCACAAATAATGAAAATGGTTAATGTGCAATTATATATCACAAATAACATGTACTGAAAGACCAGACAAACTTCTCAGTAAAAGATCACACACTGCAAGTTTGTTATTATATCTTTGCATAATTACTTGAACGGAAATAAACTTAACAAAATAAATCATACAGAAAAGAAAAACACAACACAAATATATTCTCTAAATTACAGTACATCACATACCCTCTTCTTTTAAATGATCTTGAATATATGAGTACATAATTGTTATCTTAATTTAACCCGAAGCCGAATAACCGGATGCTGCTCTCTCAGTTGGCCACTACCTCGACACTTTCAGCTTTCACATCATCGGCAAAGGCCGAAGCCGGGAATGAGCGGCCAATCCCAACCGCAGACTTGAAGTAAATCTTCTCCTTCTCTTCGACACTCATCTCCACAATTGGCACCCAAAGAAGCATCTGCCTGCTCTTGACACCTGTCATCTTCTTCATCTTCCCGTTCTCCACATAAGCCGTCACCTCAGTGTCGTACCTAACCTTGGTGTTGGTCCCCTTGAAGAAGTGCTCATATGGCGCCTTTTGCTTCATCCAGACGTACCCGGTTTCTCTCACAAGACCGGCTTCGTCTAGGTTTTTCAAAGGCATGACGCCTTCAGGGAAACCAAGTGCCTTTAGAAGTTCCATGGAGTGGTTGTAGCACTCTTCAGCGCCATAGGTGATCTCAGCACCGGCACGGATGTTCTTCTCGGTGGTGGCAGCTGCAAGGGAACCCATGAGCTGGTATTGCTAGAATTGAATTTGAAAATTGGTTTTAGAAAAATTGATGTGCTTGAATTGTGCTTATGATGATATGAATTGTGGTGGTGAGATTGGATCAGGATTTAAAGGGGTTTTATTGAGCAAAGATAGTAAGTTGGTGGTGGGGCGTTGAGCTAATGCATTAGTATAGGTTAGCTAATTAACTTGTATAGTCAGGTGTGATGCTGACAAGAAACAATAACCACCAAACTTAATAAAAATTTCACATATTCACACACAATAACCACCAAACCATTTGTTTGCTGAAGGAATCATATGTTGTTCAAATAAAAAACTAACATATTCTAACTAAAAACAGTAAGATAAAAATAAAATGAATTTTTTTTAATTAAAACTAACAATATCTACATTATTTCTATAATGATATTATTGGAGTTGTATACAAACAAAGTTTGCTTAAGAATAATAATGCAAATGGTCAGGTCAATAATTATTTAACTTTCTATAAATCGAAATCCAAAATTTATTTGTCGGATTAATGAAAACACAATTCAAACCTAATTAATTAATTTTAAATCCTTACATTTTCAAATTGGAGCTATTGGATTTATTTTCCAAATTCTGTTGTTTATCATCAGTAAAGTTTCATTTTATGTCAATCAGGGACGTTTGAATAAATAACATTTTGGTTGGAGCATATTGATCAGCATTTAATCTGCATGTTTATCATCTGTTGTTAAATCTTCAAAATAGGTATATAGATATTATACCGTGCTGAATAACATTTCAGCAAAAAAATTGGGTTACTCATCGGTCTACACTTGATATGTAAGGTTATTTTTTTAAAAACAAAGTTAAAATAATTCCCAAGTTTATGCAAATGAGGATTGCACTAAAGTTGGAACTATTATTTCTTTTCCAACCAGAAATTTATGTATTAAATGAGAACAATAATTTACCATAGATTCATTCTCCCTGCAGTTAACAGAAATTAGTTCTTTAATCACTGACTATATTCCATAGCTTACCTAACTGCAACAAACACCTACCTATTCTTTCCTTATCCAAAGTTGTCTGGGAAAAATTTGCATCATTAGATAGACAAACTCATTAATTGTAGTGTTATATATAGTAAGGAACTCTTTGGATCTTTTCAAGAAATGAATGTAGAGAGGTTAATGCAATGCTGGTGTTCAACTCCATGCAACTTTTGGCCATTATGGTCTATGTATAAACTTTGGAAATGTTAGAGTTGTTTAGAATTTATGAAGTTAATTTTGTAAGCCTTACCAATCGGATCATACTTTACTGAAATCTACGAGTACAGTGAAATTATTAGCCAAAAATCATCCAAATATCCATCTGAGGCCCAATAAATCCATAATAGAAGCAGTCTACACTGGTAATAACTAGTTAGAAGTGCAATTCCTGTTATTAAAAAGTACAATTTGAGCAATCATTTGCTACAAAGCATTAAGGGTCCTAACACTAGAAACTTCCAATTCAAACTTGCACATATCAAAATTTTCAAATATCAAATCTCGGGGAAGATCTACCTTCAGTGATCTCTGCACCAGTTTCTCCATTTTCTTTTGCACATCCAGATCTCGGCCTAGCATTAGCATCCTTCTCTTCCTCTTTCACTTAATTTTAAGTAACTCTCTCATGGTAAAGTCTGATCAAACTCAGTAAAAAAAAGAATTTAAATCACCTACGAGAAAATTATTGGAGTGTCCCCAGATAAAAAACTCTCAACACTGAAACTTCACAAAATAACTTTGCTGAACAAAACAGAAATACAAAATCTTGTTGCAAAAACATGCATAATACATCCTACCAAGCAGTGTACTAACCCGAAAAGAGGAAAGGAAAAAAGAAAAAGAAAGTTGGAGAGGGACCCATTTCATTCAATACGGTCATGCAACGTGACGACCAAATCATGTGCATCATCTAGAAGCTTCCATACATCAAGCTGGCCTGCCATGCTGTTACACTCCCTTATGATCTCATCCATACCACTATAACTCTCTATTATCACCTTTCTCTTTTGCAAGACTGAGGCTGCAATTGCATACAGCAACAGATCATCAGTTGGTGGTGCATCCAACCGAATAGGACCCCATGCGGACCCCCCTATCCCAGCCCGGCGAGCAGTCTGGTCGGCCCACATAACCTCCCATAGAGAAACTGTCTGTTCAAAAGTGAGCTCTCTCCTAAACATGACAACAACCATTCGGTATACAAAGAAGCAATCTTCGGCTTCAAGTTTCTCCAAATGACTAAACAAACGCTGATCCTTGCACTTAATAATCTTAGACACCAAGTTAAGTTGCCTTCTGATACCAACCTCATCTAACCTAAAATTATGCCGTGCTTTCTTCATAAACCCAACAAAGCACCAAAACGCCTCATAATCTGCTTCAATAACTGAGATTATAGGAGCAAGAAGGTCACTCATGCCCTGGCAATAGCCTATCTCAGGATCATGCATAGCATATGCCTCCAAAATTGCTACTAGCCGTGAGGCATGGTAGATGCGGTATGGTTCCAAGTGGTCATAGTCTTGCAAACCAACAGTATCAGCCAATTGAACTGCTGTCTCTTTAGATACAGCAGCTTGGGTTGGGGAAAAAGGAATCCACTCGGCATTGGCCCGGAGTGCATCGAGACGAATTATGCGTTGCCATGTAGCAAAATCCTCATTGGTTTTGCACGGTCGAGCAGCTTGTTCTTTTGCAGCTGTGTTGTTGAGTTGACTTTCCAATTTTTTTGATACTTTGTCAGTTGATGATTCACAATCAGATGAGTCTACATGGGTTAAATCACTCTTATCTTCCTCTGTATCAGGTACATCTAATGTAGGTTTCTCATCAAGCATTTCTTTATCAGAAGTATTATTGTGAGCAGCAGCAGTGTCGATTGGCAGATCGGGAGTGGCTGGATCAAGGTGTGCTTGTTCACTTGAGAGAGAACCAGTTGTCGTTGGGATATCTTCTGTGATAATTGACTCTTCACCTTCAGTGGAATCAGAATTAGGTGCATTTTCGATCTGAGAAATATCTGACTCCTTTTCTTCCTTGATTTTAAAAACAGAGACCTCAAGGCACTGATTTCTTAGTTTCAAATATTCTTCCCTGCACAAGATTATGTCCATTAGCAATGATACATACAGAAATAATGTATGATAGTTCATAAATAAAGCACCCCACCTAATATAATAATAAAATAAAACAAGGGACCAAAGAGGAAAAAATATGCACAAAAGGGAAAATGAATATGCCTCGAATGTTGCTTTAATGTAAGTATAATGACTACGCACATGAAGCAGAATTTGTATATGATACCTGTTCTTCTTTCTGACATCATTTCTGTCATCCTCAGAACTTTGGAGGTCATAGCTGCAAAAAGTTGAAAGCATATCACTCAGACTGCTCAACAAAAAATACTTGCTCTTATATGCAACTTGACTCTGAAATTCATACATGAAAGATTCCATTTATTTTACCTTGCGTACTACCAATAATAGGTAAATAGGCAGAAGGCATCAACTCCACTCCATTTATTTAATATCACCATTAAAATTTGCTTTTTATCTAAAAGTCTGAAGCAACTGACTATGTAAGTCAAACAGAGATGAAATCATAATAAAATAAAACTCACACTCCAAGGAGGAAAGGCCAAACTTCAGCTCTGATCTCCATATCAACTCCCTGAATCATAAACAAAAAAAAAACTAGGATAAATGCTATTTTACTTGACAATTCCACAAATATCAACTGCAAAAATTGGTATAGCAAAAGGTCCATACTATTAGGAGAAAAAAAATCAAGTAATGTAAAATCATACACAGCTTCGAGCTTTCTTCAGAAATTTGGTACCACCATCAGCCAGCCTCCCCTCTGTTGTGAAGAAGCTCTGCCATTCTTGTTTCGTCAGAGGATTCTTTCTTTTCCTCCCAGACCAAGGTGATTTAAGACCACCTCTACAGAAAGTCCCGAGGAAAATATGATGATATAATTGTTCTTTTTATACAGATTTACATTTGAAAAGTGAAATAGTTTTAGTTTGTGGTGCATTGGCGTTTCATGCCCATAACAAGTCAGGCTATATTCATCCAATATTAATCACTGCTAATTCATCCAAATTAAATTAAATTAATTCTTTACAGAAAGCTTATTCCAATACTAATTCCTCGCCATTCCTACAAAAATCCACGGAACAAATCAATTCTGGATGCGACTGCAACAAAGTGTTCCACACCTAACATAACCACCAGTTTTGGATCAGTACCAAGGGTTTAAGTACCTTTGTGCGGAGATGAGGATCGTGGCGGCCAACGCAAGACCGGCGACGGCGGTCACACCGACGGCGACGCCGGTGTGCCAGCGGCCGGCGCCGTTGGGCCCCCAAAGCCAGCCGTGGCCGCCGACCTGCGCTAGGAACTGACCCCAAGCCCACATCGATCGCACCGCCACAGTCGATCCCGGCTCCACCATTCCCCTTTGTTGTCAGATCTTTTATTTTGGTAAAGATCAAAATATTGATGCTTTTAGTGACGGAAGAGGTGACTCTGACAAGCGGATTTGGAGAACCGTGAAGAGGTGTAAGGTTGTAGAATCAGAAGAGATGGAGAAAACTAATTGCTAAAGCGAGTCCTCTTACTCTGCATTAAAGCACCGTTAAAAGTTTAGGTCCAAACCGTCCGATCATAATTCGGGTCAATCCGGCCTCCGCCTTTAATGCTCGGAGTCCCAATATGATTTGTATAGATATGTAACGAACGGATCAGATCTATATTCAAACGGTGCGTTAATGCCGAGATATAATTCATTGCTAAACGGGCCTATTTAGTTGGGCTCGGTGCATTTCTTTTGTAACTTACAAATTGTAAGGAGGCCCAAAAGATAGTTAAATTACAGCTGTAATATTTTTGGATTGTCATAAGTTTGGTCCAATTTCCGGAGGTCCTGTTGTTATTTCTCCTTTTTTTATTGATATTAAATTATTAATGGAAGAAGTTATCTCAGAAGTACTCTTTTTTATTTTAATTTAGTTTCTTTGTAAGAACATTTGATGCTCTTATTTTGAGAGAAGAAAATATTAATTCTTAATAAAAATAAAAACATATTATTATTTATATTAATATCTGTGGTAATTGTTATTATTAGCTTCACAACAATAATAGTAGTAATAACAAAAATAAAAATAAAAATAGCAACTATCATCATCATCGTTGATGTGAAATATACCATATGATTTCATTATTATATCATAAATTTGAATTATAATATTAAAATTCCTTAAATTTAAATTTAAATTATTATTACTTATTATTGTTTTTAAGAAGAGGGTTCCAATACCTCATGTCTTTCATACCTCATACCTTATACCTCATATTGTATATTTCCGTTTTTAAAGTCCAAACTGTCGATCCGAACCACTCAACATGATATTCATACTAAAATATGCTTAGGATGAAATTTATAATTTTTGCAATTTTTTAACTATTTTTTAAGATATGTACAAAATCAATGTATCTGGACCGTTCAAAAACAATAATTTTCTACCTATTTAAAAAAATAGTAAAAAATTTCCAAAAATTATAAAATTTCATCCTCAAACATATTTTAGTACGGATATCATATTGAACGATTTGGATCGACATATTAGACTTTGAAAATAAAGATATAAAATATGAGGTATGATGAGGTATGAAAAGCATGAGGTATTGGAACATATATTCTAAAATTAAAATACGCAACAGTGTCCGATAATAAAGATGGTAACAATGATGGTAATTATAATATTTCAACTTTACTTAACCTTCTTTTGCTGGAGCAAAGCTAGTGTGTTGTGCTCATCAGAAGGGCTTGGTGAGCACAACTTCAAGTATCTATCAGATTGGTTAATTCAAACAGTTGAAATCTAACTACTTCATAAGTGATGCGTGTACATGCAAAATTTTAATTTTTTTAATTCATTTAGTACAAAGCCAAGCGGCCAAAAAAATGATAAAAAATGAATGTATTATAATAACTTATAAAACTTCATTTTTTTTTTACCATTTGATCTTGTACTAAATAAATTTGAAAATATTTATTACACCCCAAAATAATTATTACGGATAAAAAAAATGAAAATATTTTATCTTAACTTTTATTGTTACACCTATTTCCTATGAATTGCTCAACCAAAAGTTCTTTTTATTTTTTGATTAACTAATAATCCGTAAGTATTTTCATTAATTAGGATAAAAGCCAATTACACCCATCAGTAGAGTGGGAAAAACGTGCCGTGCCGTGCCGTGACTAACACGCCGTGACTTTGGTCTCGTGCCGTGCCGTGCCGTGACCAAGTTAATTTTTCACGTGCCGTGCCGTGACTAAAATGTCAAGAGGTGGTCACGGCACGCGAATGGTCACGCCACGTGAGTCACGCCGTGCCTAAACGTGCCGTGACCCGCGCGACTCGCGTGACTCGCGTGACTCGCGTGACCATTTAATCATAATTTAAGTTAATTTATTCAAGATTCACCATTAAATTAATATCTAATGATCCTAATTACACGTGACTCGCATGACTACGTGCCGTGCCGTGCCGTGACTAAATTTTTCACGTGCCGTGCCGTGCCGTGCCAAAGTTTCAAAAGATGGACACGGCACGCGAATGGTCAAGGCACGGGACACGCGAGTCACGGCACGTTTAGGCACGACTACGTGCCGTGCCGTTCCGTGCCGTAACCGTGCCGTTCCGTGACGGAGCCGGCTCCAGCGTGCCATTTTTCCCTCTCTACCCATCAGTTCATATCAGTACATAAGCATACATATAATAACCATACTAGTACATAAAATATTACAACTGAACCTTCTTTTATAAGTTAGACAAGAAAAAACAGAAAAATAGAATCGCTCTCTCTGATTACAAAAAGATGAGCCTTCAGATCGTCGTGCTCATATTGGTAGATAGCGAGTCTGCATGGTTTTCTGTGCCTTTGCTCATATTGATAGGCAGTGAGCCAGCATGGTTTTTTATCATTAGCACAAATAGTATTGTTGTTGGAGTCATTGCGAGTTAGGGGGATCAAGGGGAGCCTTCTTGCTCATAGATTTGTGCCTGATTTATTCATATTTAAACAACAAGATAGGAAAAGGTCGAAGAAGGGGAAGAAGAAGAGAAAGAAAATAGGAAGAAGAAGGGAGGGAGGAGGAAAGGAGACAACATCAGCGTATCATCGTCGTCGTCAAGCATAACACATACCTTATTTATATGTAGATATAGTAGAGACTACGGAAGATGTAGAGCGAATTCACATAATTTCTATTTAAACCTGGAGAGTCGAGACAGAGCGAAGAGCAGTGGCTAGATCTGTTAAATGGAAGGACCTACTCGATTGGAGTGAGGCGAGATGGACCGGAGAGCGGTAGCCAGATCCGTTGAATGAAAGCATATGCTAAAATAGAGTGAAGTGGACGCAGAATGACGAACAATTACCAAATCTGTTAGACAGAAACATATGCTCAGATGAAGTGAGACGAGGTGTTCCGAGCGGAGGAGGGGTGGAGGGGGCAGGACATGACGGAGGAGCGGAGAGAGTGGCGATTATAATTAGGATACTAGGATGTCGACGAGATGGATACTAGGATGGACCATAAATTGGAGTAGAAGAACGCTAAGCAAAAAAATGCATACAATTTTTTTCTCTTAAAAAAATAATGTTACAACTGTTCAACATTGTATAGATTATAATTATGTGAATTAATTATATTAATTATTTTGACAATTTTAACAATTTTCAAAATAATTTAAATAAAAATTTAAAATAGAAACTTATAGATATATTATATTATTGGACATATAGATAGGTTATTAATCAGATTTCATACAATTTAAGTATTATTTTGATGAAGTATAAATCACCATTAGTTAGGAACCGTTTATTTAAAATAACTTGATACGCAATAAAACATACAGTAAATTTCATCTTATTTTAAAGAATAATATGTGGATAATATAAATCATGTACATAATTTTAAATTTTAAATTTAAATTTTATTTTAAAGATTATCAAAATTATAAAAAAAAAAAAACTGTGAAGTGATCGCTGCATACATCAATGAATTTTCTACAGGATATCTCACATCTGAATTCCTCGTATAGCCAAACAATATTTCTGTACAATATATTCTGAACCTTTGCAGTTTAATAATCAATACAAATCTAAAATATCTCAAAGACGAAATTCGAACATGCATGCTTAATATTTACAGTTCTTACAAGGTAATTTCGAAAAAAAAAAAAATGAAATGTTAGGCGCTTGTCAGGACTTCTTTTCTAGCATCTTTTCAGGTCTCACATTTCAATTTTAACCTTTTTCTTTTTCATATCACAATTTCTGATTTTGAAAGGGTTCTTCCAAAAGGTGCTAGGTCGTCTCTTCCCCGCTTCCCCCCATTTCTCCTCTTCCATCTCCCTCCATTTTTTCACCTAGGGTTTGCATCTATCTCTTAGCTTCTCTCTGGGTCAACTGGTTGGGTTTCTCTCCGTGCCTCGACAGCTCTCTCCCAGATCGCTTCGTCTCTATCTGTTATCGCCTCCCGTGGTAAGATTTTCTCCTTTTACACTTGTGTTTATTCTTTTGATTGACTTGGAACTGATTGATGTGTACCCTCTTCTTTTCTTGAGTGCATTGTATCAATATTATTGGGTATAGAGTGGAATTTGGAAAATCTGGTGAACTAGCCTTTTTCATCCCGTACTTGTGCAATATGCATGACCAGATTAGAAGTAGATCCGCTTATTTATTATTATTTTTTGCAAGTGCTAGTTCTTGCAATCTGTGTAGGTAATTTGTTGCATAAGCGTTCTCTTGTGGAGTTGTGGTAAGTTTAATAATTCTTTATTAAGCGTATTTAATATGAGAATTGGGTATCCAAGTTTTCCATTTCCGTAAAAGTATTGTTTGAAGTTACTATCTGGTCAAATTGGGGTCATAGACATGTATGCTTGACTAAAAAACTAATTCATGTCTTGCAATCATTGTGTTTTTCCTTGTAATTGGTTCAACCTTGGTTTCCTGCTTTCTCTTAGTTAGGTGCATTTTCAATCTCTTACCACTACAATCTTGATGTTAATTCTTTGCCACTGGATTACAATTTTTCTCTTTGTATTCAATTTCTGCCAAGTTTTGTAATTGGGCAAACTTGGATCTCTTTCTTGTCAGTACAGTAATTGTAATTTTTTTTCTTCATCTCAATAATAAAATAAATTCAGTATGTTAACATGCTAGTAGTTCATTATATACAAAATTTCCATGTTTTGAAGTCTCTAACATTGGTATGTCTCCAGTAAGCCTCTTGGTTTTATTTAATGCCCTTTTCCTTCCCATGCATTGTAATGAACTTAAATTCTACAGGTTAGTATAGTAAAATTGATTAACTTAGATATTTCCAGGGGTCAGTTCTTTGCACTGGATTACAATTTTTTTGTATGCAATTTCTGTCTAGTTCTTGCAATTGGGCAAACTTGGATCTCTTTCTTGTCAGTACAGTAATTGTAAATTTTTTTATTCATCTCAATACTAGAATATATTCTGTATTTTGACATGCTAGGACTTCATTATATACAAAATTTCCATGTTTTGAAGTCTCTAACATTGGTATGTCTCCAGTCAGCCTCCTGGTTTCATTTAATGCCCTTTTCTTTCTCATGCATTGTACTGAACTTTAATTCTACAGTTTAGTCTAGTAAAAATGACGAATTTAGATATTTCCAGGGGTCAGACTAAAACAGTTGCAACAATGTCAGCCTCAACTGCGGCAATCCCAATTTCAACCCCGAACAATCACCAACTGAGTCTTGACTCTAACTCCAATCTTGAGGCAAGAAAGCGCATCATTGCCATGACCAAGAAACCAGAAACAAATGGGACCCCACAAACTGACAAGACAAGGGTGGTCTCTGGACGTGATCTGAGCCACACGATCCGTGGTGAGTCTGTCATTGATCGTCAACGACTCGTCAACTCTCCTGAATTGAACAAAGCAGATGTATTGCGGCGCAAGAAACCTTTGTCTAGGCAAGGGAAATCCACATGGCAGATTGTCAGCAATTTGTTGGTCAAGGGTTGTGTCTTTGTCATGCTGATTTCTTGGCTTGGCAATGCTGCATGGAAGTTGAAGGAGGGGAAGCCTCTGTTAGGTGGGCCCGCCACCCCTGAAGAGCGTATTTCTCAAGTTGAGGCTTCTCTGAAGAAAACCACAAAAATGCTTCAAGTGCAAGTAGATCTTGTAAATAAGAAAATTGACACTGAGACTGAAAAAACGCAGAAAAATCTTCTGAGTCAAGTACAAGAAACCAGTACTTCTTTACTATCTGAGATTAAGAAGCTTGAAGGACGTACCGACCGGCTGGACCAGATCATGAATGAGTTTACAGAGACAGATTTTGTTTCCCGAAAGGATTTTGAGGAATTTGTTGAAGAATTTAGAAACCACAAAGGCATGTCAGATTCAACTGAAATGAGCTTGAACAAGGTCTCGTTAGATGAAATGAGACTGTTTGCTAAGGAAATGGTAGAGAGTGAGGTTGAGAGGCATGCGGCAGATGGCTTGGGGATTGTTGATTACGCACTATGGTCAGGTGGGGCCCGTGTAGTGAAGCACTCTGAACCCTTTACTGCAGGAGTCAAGGTAGGCTTTTTTGGGACAAAGGGGAGGGGCAGTGTGCACTCCAATGCACAGAAGGTGCTCGAGCCGAGTTTCGGTGAACCGGGTCAGTGTTTTGCACTTCAGGGGAGTAGCGGGTTTGTCGAGATCAAGCTTAGATCCGGTATTGTGGTGCAAGCTGTGACCTTGGAGCATGTTGCTAAGGTAATCTTATGTCTGTTCAGGCCTTTTGCTTTTAATTTTTAAACACAAACAAATAAATAAAAGAAACTGTAGAAAACATTTCTTTCATTTGCAATTGACATCTAAATAAAAGAAGACAATTTAGAATAACATTTATTGTGTTTAATATTGATATCTAATTTGTGTTTAATTTTCTGCTAAAAACACCTAATTGTTGCACTGAGGTCATATCAAGCATACGATGACCAAATTGTACCCAACTCTTTTGCATTAATATTAACAGATCTGGTTGCAACTCTCTTTTTGTATCTGAGACCATGCCCTAGGCATCTGATTGGTTTCGTTTTTTGTCTGTTCTAAATGTAAAATCTAAATACTTAAAGTTGGGGCAATTTTTAGTTATGCAGTCAAAAGTATAGTGATACAAACTAAACATTGTTTAGGTTTTGTTAGCAAGATCTCTTATTTTTTTGGTGTTGGTTGCAAACATGGGAAATGCTCCATGTTATTTGCAAACGACTAAATACTAAAATCAGAATCTCAGTAGAGTACCAGTGATAATTTTTTTTTGAGATATTTTGGGTTGCAATTTGAAATCTCTGTAGGATACTTTTAAATCTGGTACTTGAACCCAGTACTGGTAATGTATTTCTCTCTGGTTTGTACTAATAGTTATGTAGTCAAAAGTATAGTGACACAAAGTAAACATTGTTTAGGTTTTGTGAGCGAGTTCTCTTATTTTTTTTTGGTGTTGGTTGCAAATATGAGAAATGCTCGTTATTTGCAAACGACTAAATACTAAAATTAGATCCTCAGTAGAGTACCGGTGATAATTTTTTTTGAGATATTTTGGGTTGCAATCTGAAAACTCTGTAAGATACATTTACATCTGGTACTTTACCAGTACTGGTAATGTAATTCTCTTGTTTATACCGTAAGTTTGTACAAGCTCTTACTGCATAAACATATATACAAAATGATATTTTTTTTGTACTAAAAATGCTTTGCAATACAGAGTGTGGCCTATGACCGTTCTAGCGCACCAAAAGATTGCCAGGTGATTGGTTGGTATGAAGGTCCTGATGATGATGCATCCATGCGGGCCCAGCGCATAATGCACCTGGTTGACTTCACCTATGACCTTGGCAAACCCAATGCTCAGACCTTCACTGTTGACACGAGCAACACAGATCAGCAGGTGGTGAACATGGTGCGGCTCTCTTGCTCCTCCAATCATGGCAGCTCCACGCTCACCTGCCTGTACCGCTTCCGGGTTCACGGGTTTGAACCTGGTTCCCCTAGCGCCATCACCCTCCAGACTTAACTGATGCAAGGGACTAGGAAGAATATGATTCTTCATTCTATTGGAGTTGGTTCTAATGGTAATTTCTCTGGGTACATGTGCTTGAGCAGTCTTTGTTAGCTTTTCTTTTCTTTTGTTTGTTTTTTTTTTCTTTTTCTTAATTTGTATTGTGTAGGGATGATTAGGATATTTTATTGTTGTTATGCTTTAGTTTTTTGTTTTCCAATTTTATTGCACAGTGGATGGCTGGAGGCTAGAGGTGAAAGGCTGGTAATGTCTTTTGATTAGTTGAATGAATGTCTTTTAGGCATGTATGCAGTGTTAAATTGTTCTGCAGTGAGAGAACTTGTAATTTTTGGGATGTTACTAGACAATTTTTTGTGCATTTCTCCTAGGATGCTGATATATATTTTTGTTTTTTTTGTTTCAGCTGATTGTTTTGCTCCTATTGGCTGTGTCTTCATATATTTTATATTTTGAGCTGTGCGCTTTAGCTTGGGAGTTATTATTCCCAATGTAATTGTCTGCTGGTAATTGTTTGTCTTATTTATACCTAAGGTTTATATATGCTGGGCTGGTTTGATTGATACTGTTAATGTTAAAATGTAACTATTGCATAGGGCTGGTACGGTATCAAATTATGAACAAAACAATTGGGCTTGGATTGGGCCTGCTCATGGGCTGTATATAAATGAAAATCCTTTGCCAGAATTTTATATCTGGTTAGCCGTGCTTGGGATTAATTAATTTGTAATCTTTTTTAACACGTGCTAATTTTAGTCTTCGCTCTGATCTGCATGTCGGTTTGTGATAATTAATTGCTAAGAGGTCTTGAGCTATAGTTGATTTACTATAATTTTTGTTACAGTCATTATCTGAAAAAATTGCACGATCTATAAAATTTGTTCATTTATCCAACATGCAATTCATGCATTATTTAAACTTTAAAACTAATTCAGCAGGCATATATGAAAATTAATATATACTTTCTAGTATTAATTTGTTTATAAGTCCTTATTTAAATAACTTCCAAAAGCAATGATCTCCGTGTGGAAGATCATATGTTTGAAATCCATATGAAGAATCTATGTAGATATTTAAACAATTGGATAGCTTGATCCAACTTTACTAAAAAAAATTAACTTAATTTATTTAAGAACTGATATTATAACAATTTAATAAATGATATTGATTGTTAATGATTAATTATTTCGATAAGAAAGGAGTGGTATTGCTTTTTTTATTAATTAGTGTGCCTGAATCTATCTTTTTTTTTTTAAAACCTTCGCAGAATCTGTGAAGTCGTGAGGGGCAATTGAACTTTCGATCTTTAGGTAACCAGCAGTCTTAGGACTTTTTTCCTAACCAACTGTACTACCTTCCCTTTCTCTTGTGCCTGAATCTATCTCTTAGTCTAGACGTCTCTCTCTCACTCACTCACACACTGCGCGCACACACACATTCATGTGTTGGTTATTCATGGACAAGCTATGGATGGTCATTCCAGATCCTGGGATATCATTTTGCAATTAATCTAAAAAATTTAGAAAACAGAGTCTACACTCAATACTACATATCTCGGATAGAATTACAATTGAGAGGTACAGCCCTTGACTGAAGAAACCTCGAGTAGAATATAAAACACTCAATCATACATTTTAGACTGCATGTCTGAAGTGGCTTTTGCAAGAAAAAACAAAAAAAAAAACACATATATTGGAGAAACTTGCAACCTACTCTCTCAGAGCAGAGGAGACATAATTATGGTTAGTGTTCTAGTTGAAACAAAAGAGATGATAATCTGTCTTTATCTCAGGACAATAGCAAGGCACAACCTAGTAAAGAATGATTTATTATTTGGATTCTTTTCAAAATAGCCTTCCAATCCTATGTAATTCATAAAGACTATAGTTTCGGTACACAATTGTGACAAAAGAGAAGGCAATTAACAAGTATGGGAGAATCTTCCGAGCACCTGATCAATTACTTAACTGTGAATTAAAATTAATAAACGTTTGCAAATGGAGGTAACAGCTTTTTTCTTCCCTCGTGTAAATTGAAATTACAAAAATATAATTTTTTTTCCAACAACCCAACTTCTTTGAAGTCAACTATCCTGTCAAGATGCTACTTTGGTATGGGTCTCAGCAAAGATGGACATGTATGTGTGCAAATCACAATGTGTGCTAGATCTCCCTACCGGAACAAGACCAAGGCGATGGTGAGCGGCGATTTGGCGTAATGGAATTCATAAGAGACGCGGGCGGCGATGTTTCGCTCCTCCGGTGACGGCCACTAAGGGCGGCGAGTTTACCAGTTAATAAACTGCTCTGAGTGCCTGGAGTTTTTACTTATCGACATCCTCTTCTCTACACAGCCATTAAACAACCCCATTTAACTCTTCTCTCTCTCATATCGCCAACCTCGAAACCCCCTACTCTCCCAACATTTATTGTTACTACTTTAAATCCTTACTCTTCACCTATCCCCCATTCAACCCGCAATTACTCCTACCATACCAATATCTCTCTTCTCACCTATCACACAGCACTACCAACAAACTGACCTTTTTCACAACTAATCAGTCAAAATGCAAAGGCGTCGCTATCCTTTCCTCACCCAACAGGTACAACAGGGTTGTACCTACCTGACACCAAATGAGATCCACGATGAACTGATGGAGGGTATGGCAAGGTCAATCTCTGTAGGACCGGATGGAAGCTACGCAAACAGCCATGACTCGGTACAGGAGGTGATTTAGTATCTTACTCACACCTATGGTGGACCACCAGGCCAGTTCCCTTACTGGAAGACAACAAATTATAGTTATCGAATCCAACTACCAAATGGCCTGGATAGGGAACAGGTCATCAACACTGCCCGTTACTGGGGGGAGGTACACAGATGGGCGTTCAATTTCTGGGACGATGAGCAAACAACTTACTCTCACCCTAAGGTGTATCGGGTTCGTATTAAAATCAAAAACTTCCCATCACAATTCTGGCACCCACTGTATATCACGGAAGTCCTTTCAGAATTTGGCGAGGTTGAGCACATTGATGAAGTTAATATCTGTGGGACGGATAGAAGAGCAATCCATGTCTGGATTGAGTGCATTGACCCCAAAAGGATTCCCTTCTCCTCTATTCTACCGTTTGGGGATAAATGGCGTGAGGTGTATTTCTACATTCTGGACTGGCATTACTTGGGATGGGTGCCCCCACCCGCAAGATACACCCCACCGGACGATGATGAGGACCAAGACACGGCTCAGAGCCATGACCTCATAGGTCGTGCCAACCAGGCAAGAATGTCGCTGCTCGCGGCACACGACCACACCCTAGCATACCTATCGCAGGAAAATTCCCCACGGCCATCCTCTTCTTCAGAAACAGACATGCTCGCAACGGTCCATGATGGACCGGAAGAGACATCTTACACCCACTACGGTGCACCTACGCCTACCACAACCGTTAAAGATACTGACCTCCCTAAAGTAAAGACCCAACCAACGTTCCATTTGACCAATGCCCAAGAATGGAAACTGTCTGAACATACTCCAAACGATGTAAGTATCAAGGTGGGCCAACTCTCTGTTATCATATCGTACCCTCAACCAAAAGAAACTGATAAACCCAAAAATGACCTCACAACAAAGAGTAGCCAGCTCATAACCCCACTCCCGAATAAATTAAGTGTTACTGTTGTAGTGGGACAAGTCTTGATATTGCAGGGAGTAGCACAGTGGGGTTATCAGTTTTTGGGATGGAGACAAAATAATCTGTCCTATAACACGAAAGACACTAGCTGTGATCTCCCCAAAGAGGAAAGCACTACAACATCACAGCTGCTATCCCTCCAAACCTCCGAAACAGTACCATGCATTAATCCCACTTTACACTCACGTGCTGACAACAAACATGAGAACAGAAATCTCCTCTGGCCGAAAGCTAACATCAGTTTTGGCAGTCTGGGCCTCTTAAATGGGCCGATTAAAACCATTCACCAACACCCGAACTCCAGCCCACCTTATACACCCCCAACTACACCTAAAAACCACCACAACAACCAAAGTCCATTTACTGATTCCCCTCAATACCCTCCCACTCAAAACCAAACTACTCAAACCAGAACCCCAACCATGAATGATGATGAATTCATAGCCCAATTTTCCACCTTGAGTGCGGGGCCAAGCGCGACCCCACCAGTCCCCCTCCCGGCATGTACCGTCACGACACAAAATTGGTCACTATGCGCACTGGTACGAGTGGTAACTGACAGGTCAGTAGTCGAAACCGGTTTCTCGTCAATGATGGGGCGGGTGTGGGGAGTCAACCCAAACACGGAATTTTCACCCGTCCCGCAACATCTTTTTGACCAAGTTTATATGCCCGGATGAGCTGGAACGAGTCTTGTACAAAGGGGTGTGGACCTACCGTGGGGATGCCGTTGTATTGCGACGTATATCCGGACCGGCAGAACTGACTGACCCATTTGTGACGGAGATGGAGGTGTGGACTCAACTTCACAAGGTCCCTTCTCATGCCATTTCTAATGAAGGAGTCCTACACCTGGCTAGACAACTGGGCACGCCACTCACCGAGGTTCTTGAGGTGTTCCAGGGAGGTAATAAATTTTATAGAACTCGTATCCGTATGCCGGTACAAAATGCACTACAAAGCACACTACAGACAACCCACCCTACCGTAGGCCTGTTAACCATATACCTGTCTTATGAGCGGCTAGGCCGTCTTTGTCAATTTTGTGCTAAAATTGGACATGAAGCGGATAACTGCCCGGATAGGATTCGAATCGAACGTTTGAAAAATGACCCAAAGTACAGGGACCGATTGGAAACGGTAAATTGCACCAAACCGAGACTTGATCCATGGCTCTGTAACCCATCTCTTCTCCCAATCGGGCCGCAACCTCTGCAAACCCAACCACTGCCAATCTATCTAACTGATCAACAGGCCTTCGTCATTCAACTACAATCCCACCAGCCTTCGGCCTTCTTCCTCAACCGATCTATGAAGGCCTAGGGCCTCTTCATGATCAGACCATTCAAGGCCCTGGGCTTCTTCCAAACACGACCCCTCTTGACCCGTTTATTCAAGGCCTTGGGCTTCTTCCAAACCCGACCCCTCCTGGCCCGTTTACTCACAACACCAGTACCTCCCTAGACCCAAACCACATTACACCTACTACGGGCCTCAGCCTAAACCAGGCTTATTCAACCCCGGAGAATAACCGCCCAAGCTGCAGATCCAACCCTCCTCAACAACACAGACCCTCTCCTTACCATCTACGAACCCAAAACCTACGGACAGAGTCAAATCTGCCAATGCTGGCGGATCAGGCCTACACAACCCAAAACCAAACAAGGCCTAAGAGGACTGAACCCCAAAATGAATCCCCCCCAACAGAGTCAAGACAGGAAGAAACAAGTGACATACCGCAATGCTCGGACGCAAACCGGGCTCGAAAAAAACAAGCAGTGGAGGCAACCGCGATAGGGCCTCCACTGGATCAATGAATATTTATGTTTGGAATTGCTGCGGGACCGGAGGACCGCAGAAAGTTCAATTCCTAAATCGAGCCCTCCGGGCGACACGGGCTTCCATAGCCTTTGTATGTGAAACCAAGTGTTCAGTGGCAAAATGTAGAAGAGTGCTCCCATAAATTGAGTTACCAAATCACTGCTATGTGGGCGCCCGGGGAACTGCGGGTGGTCTATGGTTACTGTGGGAGCAACATGTGTCAGTCCAAATTGTAACAAAAACAAGCTTCATGATTCATGCTAAGGTTCTGACTCCGGGTAAACCGGCTTGGGATCTAGTGGGGGTGTACGGGGATGCAGCACATACAAGAAATGAATACATATGGCAGACCCTTAAGAGTATTGTTCGAAGTGAACCCAACGTGTGCGTGGTGGGGGACTTCAACGCAATTACTGACTCAAAGGAAAAATGGGGTGGAAACTCAGCCTTGAACAAGAATAGCAAAACCTTCTGCGATTTTCTTTTCGAGACCGGGCTGATGGATTTGGGTTTTAAAGGTCCCGCGTTCACATGGACCAATAGGCAACATGCCTCGTCCGCCATTTATGAAAGACTAGACCGAGCCGTGGCAACGGCAAATTGGATCCAAATCTTCCCCCATGCCTATGTTAATCATTTGCCAAGGATTCGCAGTGATCACGCGGCAATCCTGATTAGAACACAAGATAAACCGATGCCTCCGCCTAAATTTAAAATTGAGAATTGGTGGTTTAACACAAACAGTTTTAGTGAAGCTTGGGAAGAAAGTTGGGTAAGTACGGAGGAGAGACCATGGCAGGACCGAATTGCAATTGTGACAAAATGCATGCACCAGTGGGCCCGAAACCAACCGACACCTCAGAACAGGCTTTGCCAAATCCAAAATAGCATTTATCACCACCAATTGCAACACCCAAGTCTTCAGAACCCAAGAGTGGAGGAGTACTTGTTCGGTTGAGGATACAGTGGCATTGCGAGGGCGATAGAAACACAACATTTTTCCACACAATTGCCTCAACACGAAGACGGTACAACATGATCACTCAAATTCACACCATTGATGTTCTGTTGTGACCGGAGAGGCTGAAATTAGAAGGGAATTTGTGAATTTTTTCAAAGGTATCTACTGCCCCGCAAGCACCCACGACAGTGACAACCAACAAGAGTTTTTGGATCGAATCGCAACAGTGCCTGTGCAGCAGATACCACTCACAGCCCATGCCTTTCTCATGCGCCCACCGACCATAGAAGAAGTTAGAGACACACTTTTTCAAATGGGGCCCGACAAGGCACCTGGCCCCGATGGGATCACCGCTCGGCTCCTACAGAGACACTGGTCCCTGTTTGCTAATGATCTGACAAATGCCATGAAGGAGGTCTTCCTCACGCAAAGAACACCTGCCAACTGGCTGCACAGCCGCATTGTACTGATACCAAAAACTACCGAACCCAAGACCCCAAAAGATTATAGACCAATCACCGTTGGAAATATAATCTTTCGTTTGCTAATGAAGATTATAGCCAATCGGTTGCAACCACATATGTCGGCATTGATCTCCAATAATCAGACTGCCTTCCTCCGAAACAGAAACATTGCAGACAATACGATTCTCATGCGAGAAATACTACACTCTTTCCAATCTAGAGGTTTTAAGCAAAAGGCTTTTATGTTAAAGGCGGATGTCACGAAGGCATTCGACACGGTCAAATGGGCCTTTGTGGTAGAAGTAATGAAATTAGTCCAATTCCCACCGAATCTAATTAGGCTAATCCAGTCCTGTTGGAGCCAAGGAAGAGTCACGATTTTGGTGAACGGTAGCGGCCAGGGGTTCATTACTCCAACTAGAGGGCTCTGACAGGGGTGCCTTTCGTCGCCGTACCTCTTTATTCTTGCGATGGAACTTCTGACTAAACAGTTTCAGTGCAGTTTGCAAACGGAGAGTATAAGAGGTATCCGAATGGCAACAAGTGCACCACCAATAACACACATCCTATACGCGGACGATCTCATGGTTATGGGCCAAGCGGATGCAACGGAGATGTAGGCAATTAAGCAAATTTTTCAGAGTTTCGGGAGACAATCGGGTCTGGCAATTCACCCCGAAAAGTCAACAATTTGGTATAGTGCATTATGTGATGATGAATGCAGACAATTGCTCACCCAGCAGTTCAATGCAAGACTGGCCGAAGAAGAGGAGAAATACCTAGGGGTTGTTGTTACACAGTCAAACCGCCAGAATGACCTGACCCACAACCTCCTAGTGGATAAGCTATTCGCAAAACTATCGGGATGGAAAATTAATTTGCTTTCACTAGCGGGTCGGGTTGAGTTAATAAAATCCGTTTTGGTTTCAATACCAGTCTATTACATGTCGGTTGCAGCACTACCGGCCAAGACAGTGAAGGAAATTAATTCGGTTCTGAGGAGGTTTTTGTGGGGCAAGTCCGGTACCGAGAGATACATTGCATTTATATCATGGAAAAAGATCTGTGCAAGCACTGCAACAGGGGGTTTGGCAATTAGAGACATCAAAAATTTCAATCATGCCTTACTTCTTAAATTGGTTTGGCAAATAGCGTCGGGTTCTGACAAACTCTGGGTTCAAATATTTCGCGCCAAGTACTTCACAAGAGTCGGTTTTTGGGCAGTAAAGCGAAGGACAGATGCAAGCCCACTATGGAGGGCTATCCAAGATCTCAAAGGTTTTTTCACTGACCAAATACAGTGACATGTGGGATGAGGGGCGAATATAAGAATCATGAACGAACCGTGGTACGTAGGATGGGAAATCAAGAATGTGACATCCAATGCTCAAAGAGATACAACAATTGCGGATGTATTTCATCCGAATCAGCGCTCCTGGGACTCTGACAGGATAAGGGGACTAATGGGCATGCATGCTCTCCAAACCATTGAGGCATCGGGACCGCGGCCATCTTTTGACCCGCTAATTCAAGACCGTTTGATCTGGTCTGGAAGTAAATCTGGCAATTACACAACAAAGGAAGGATACCTGTTACTAGTACAGAAAAACCGGTACCAACCACCGGTATGCGAATACAAAACACGGGCCTGGAAGCGCATTTGGGCTTGGAAAGAAGTGATACCACGTGTCAGGACCTTCCTCTGGCGTGCAATCCACGGTGGCCTCGCAACAGCGGCCGATATGCACATAAGGATCCGATCCGTTAACCCAATTTGTCCAAGATGTGCTCAAGAAAATGAGTTTCTAACCCATACTTTATTTTTTCTGTCAGTTGTCCAGGGCTACATGGTACGCTTCCCACTTCGCTCTCAGAACTGTTGATTTACGGCTCGATTTTACCAGGGCTTTCCTAGCAATTACGGACCACATGGACCTACCAAATATCACAAAACTGTGTAATCTTATGTGGTGTCTTTGGAAGGGGCGAAATGAGGCAATCTTTCAAGGGAAAAAACCCACACCACAACAAATCCTTGCAAGGGCTAAACAAATGGATACTCCAAGTACGTCCGATGACATACCGCATGCCAAACCAGTTAATCGAACCTGTGACGAAGCGGCCATCCCTCCGGCAACGGAGGTGTTATTAATTGATGCCTCACGGGAGGCAAGCAACAAAGCGGGATGGGGAGCCACTTTATATGACCCAACAGGGATGCTCAAGGAGGTGGGTTACAACCATATGACCGCCGCAGACCCTTTCCATGCGGAAGCCACATCACTGCTTCAGGTACTGCAAGAGGGCCAGGCAAGGACGGGGCCCAGTGCGAGACAACGAGTTCTGATTTTTTCAGATTGTAGAACGCTGGTGATTGCGGTCAATCACTACTAGAATGGGATCTTTTTCCGTGGGCAGAAAATGGCTTCTTCCGTGGGCTTACGCACGGAACAAGCCCTGAAATTGGTTTTTCCGTGCGCCACCCTCGGAAAAAGGCCGTCGCAAAAGCCTTCGTTGGAAATACCCAGTATTTCCGAGGGGGCCGATGGAAATACTATTTTCCGGCTTTTTCCATGTACTTGCCCATGGAAAAACTACGCACGGAAATACTTTTACATCCGACCCTTGGACTTATTATTTCCAAGGGCAACGTCTGTGGGTCCCACCATATTTATTCCAAGGCAAGCAAACATGGGCCCCACAGAGTATTTCCAAGGCTATCGAACGTGGGACCCATCGGAGTATTTCCCAGGGCCGCATATGTGGGACCCACAGTAGTTTTTCCGAGGGCAGAGTACGTGGGACCCAACGTAGTATTTCCGAGGGCAGAGGACGTGGGACCCACCGTAGTATTTCCGAGGGCAGAGTACGTGGGACCCACCGAAGTATTTTTGAGGGCAGCATGTGGGCCCCACAAAAGTATTTCCGAGGGCAGCGTCTGGGACCCACCGAAGTATTTCCGAGGGCAGCATGTGGGACCCACCGAAGTATTTCCGAGGGCAGCATGTGGGACCCACCGAAGTATTTCCGAGGGCAGCGTGTGGGACCCACCGAAGTATTTCCGAGGGCAGCGTGTGGGACCCACCGAAGTATTTCCGAGGGCAGCGTGTGGGACCCACCGTAGTATTTCCGAGGGCAGCATGTGGGACCCACCGAAGTATTTCCGAGGGCAGTTATCGTGGGTGTTTTTCCATGGATATACCCACGGAAATAAGTTGAATGACATTGTAGCAGCATGCTCTCATCTACAATCCTCCTCTTACCAATCAGGTACAATACTCCCTGTACCAACCAGGTACTGTATTACCTTCCCCACTAAATCCCATTCAAACACATAGAAAAACACATTCCCATATAGAACAACACATCCTAAGTTAAAATGGGAAGATCCCAAGTTAAAAAAAGAAAATTAACACATCCTAAGAAAATGAACACAACCAAGTAAATTAACACATCCTAAGAAAATGAACACAACCAAGTAAATTAAGACATCCTAAGTTTCCCACAAAGTAGGAGAAACTTTAAATAAGCATTAACATGACGTAGTCTTCATACATTGTACCAAAATATGTGCAGAAAACATAACAACATCAGATGTATATTGCACTTACACTTCCAACTATACCAAAATATACCCACTACCACTACTATACCAAAATATACCATTGTGGACCTATAACTATACCAAAATATACATACCAGTAGTTAACCTAAATTCACAAGATAACTTACCCCAAGTTCGTTCATTTGTTAGAACTGGTAAAACATGTCCGAAGAGCAAAAATGTCCAATTTTCTGCACTAGAAGGGATGGTTCCCATTGTAGGCAGAATCCCCGCACCATTGGCCCATTGCAGCTTCATTTGTGGGTACCTCATCTATTCCAGCATTAGCTTGATTTAAGAGTGCTTGGAATCCCTGATTTGGCTGTATAGGAGAAGCATTACCCTATTTATATCACATGGAAAAGAAACAACATGTTATTGTTATGAATGTGTATTTTGCATAGTTTGTTTTGAGTCAGAAAAGGAGTCTAGTACCAACAACACCCTCTACTAAGTAATATTATCATCGGGACCCCTAATTAACCATCTAACACAGTGGCAGATTCATGTAATGCGAGAAAGTCAATTCCATTAGAACAAACTACTCCATATTAACATATCAACTATATCTGCATCAATGCTGAGGTAACCCAAACTAAGATAGAAAGGATGTCAAAGAAAGGCTGTCAAAGGAAAAAGGTAAAATTGACCATTACACCCTCTATATATCTTTATCCCTTCACTAGAAAGGCTGTCAAAGAAAAATAGGAATTTTGCCTTGTTCTTATGTAGCTTACGATGAGATAAGAAAGCAAAGACATTTTAAAGATTGGTGCAAATAAAAGAGGAAAATAACTTTGCACTATAAGCTTTGGAATCACTCTAATCACACTAAATAAATGGATTTATGTAAAACTGAGGTAGAACTTACCCGGGAGTTGCCCGTCTGCATGTGTGAAGCTACTTCCTGAGTTGGTTGAGTTAAACCTTGACCCTAAGGATTGAATAAGCAAGCCCAAGTGTTATAACTTGGAGTTGACAAAATCAGATATGATTTGTAACATTTAATGGATATACTTAAGTCAAAAGTGTTACCTGAAAATTAGGTAAATTCCCAGTAGCACCTTGCTGAGTTCCCGAAATGTTTCCTTGAACCTAAGTTTAACAATGCCAACGATCCAATTTTAGTGTGACAATATATCTCAATGAAAACGACAATAACAACAGTAGCAACTAAGTTGCACCCAAATATGTTTTGAATGCAATTTTCAGCACATGCTTTCAGTTGCGACAAACAAGTATATCAGTAACCTACATGCAAACGTAGTGAGATATTAAAGTCTGTCATCACATCAAATAAAATAAGGGAATTAATTTAGCCATCAAGTTGGTGTTAAATTACCAGTGGATTGGGCCCTTGTGTCCCAAACATCGAGAATAATTGGTTGATATACATTTGATAAGATGCTAGTTCTCTTTTCATCTCAGCCCTATCCTCAGCTTGACGGCGATCACTGATGTCTAAGAGTGATTGTACTTCCGTGCGAGAGAAGCTTGCCTGCACTCCATTGGTTGTCACTCCAGAAACAGTAACTGAAGATGCTGTGTGCTTGGGCCTGGATCGATTGGTTGCTGTTTGCGCCTTCCCATCAACCATACTTCCAAATCCTACGACCCTACCATGGCTTGCTCCGCCAGCAGCCGACATGAACATGGTGGTCTCGTCCATGTCGGCATGGGCCTCCTCAGCCATCATGTAGTTCACCTTTTCCTATGAGTTGCACCATATGAGCAATATAAAAAGATGTTATTTTGACCTTGTTATGTAATGAATAAATTTCTTGTAGTGAGATCTAATTTTTATCACATACCCTCAAACAGTAGGCAACAAAATCAGTAAAAAATGATATGCATCAGAACTGGTTCAGTTTGTATTTTTGTGAGACTCGATTCTGGTACCAGCACCATGCCGAGCCAGTTTGCAGTTTTGCCCTTCTAGTAGTGAGATCTAATTTATCACATACCCTCAAACAGTAGGCAACCAAAAACATTTTAATTTCTCACATATCCTCAAAGAGTTCTTAAATTTCTTATTTACCACTCAACACCTAGATATATCTAATTTATCCCCTAGCTCTAAATTTCAATTCAGCAAATTGATGTAAATTCAGCACATTAATGTAAATTCTGCAAATTATCAGCACATTAATGTAAATTCAGCAAATTATCAGCACAAGGATGTAAATCGTCAAATTATGAAATGTACATAGTGCAAATTCATCTAATTCAGCAAACTCAACAACATTTGCACTTAGGTATTCAGATTCAGGAAATTAATGTACATAGGGCAACTTACGTAAACTGCTTTGATTCTTGTGTTGGGAAATTGCAAGCAGTTGACATCCAACTCTTCAGTTACACGGGGAATCTCCTCTGTATTTGGGTCCATTACCCCATTGTGATCAGTAATCTCCGCTGGTCCAGACTGACGGGCCTTGACAGCTTCCAGATGGGTCTCAATGGGTGATTTGCCTTTGTCTCGACGACAATGAAGATGGATGTAAAGTTCCCTCATTGTTGGATCTTCTCCATTTTTTAAGTTTTTCTCCACATGAAAATGAATAAACAAGTCAGATGATGCTGTAAATTACACATTAAGTTTCATTTTGAATCAATGTTCATTGAAACTCACCAGTTTACCAAAATGCTGGTGTGCACTTGCACATCCAGCATAGTGAGAGACCGTCAGTCCAGATGTAGTGCGGTTATCATGGTTTTGTTTACTCACTTCTTGCCATTCATCTGTGTCAAAGATGTCGCACAAACCGTGCCAGTATGCGTGGGTTAGGCACCAATGTGGAACAGACTTCTTCCATGCCGGTATGTTTCTACCGAATTTTTTTATGCAATTGTTCCTTGCCTCGTGTAGCTCCCCGCTGTACCTCTTTGCCGCTATTGCCTCCAGAACTTCCCGACAACGCTGGACATCTTCCCCATCACGATATCTAAATTTCTCCTTTAAAAAAAAAGACACGTATTCCATTAGCAGGGTTACATGTTATTAAATTCAGAGACATGCGATATGTAAAATTCAGATTTTTTACAGTAACAGTTCTGAAATGAAATGAAACGAGCGTGGAAACTATAACAAGCCTTTGATAAAACAGTCCTGAAATGAAATGAAACGGGCGTGGAAACTATAACAGCTCTGAAACAATAACAGTGCTGACATACAAGTCATTTTATTTTGTCAATGATAACAGTTCTGAAATGTCAGGACCTTGCTGGAATTTATCAATAAAAAAAAATTACTACTAATGGAAGATAATAAGAAAATATACTACCAGAAATGCAAACTCGATGTTATTTTTCGTGGTGTCATCGAAGGCGTGGAAACTTCTCAATGGTCCAGGCATATGGTTTAGGGCAAGCCTTGTGATAGAAAAGTTGTGGTTTCAGAAAATGACTTAGGGGATAAAATGGTTGTATTTTTTTGTAAAAATTAAAAATAATGATACCTAGTTATTGCTGCCGTTATTTCCTTTGGTTTTTCTACACAAGTAAACTCACAAGAGGAAATTGGCCAGATTATTGGTCTGTCTTCCACTACATTTGTCGATTTTCTGATGATCCCCGGGCCTCGTCCCCTTTTCTTTACCGGTTCGGTTGGTGTAATTTCACCATCTGACGTAGCATTTGAACCCTCACCGAGCTCAAGTAGTGCCTGTGATTCACGCTTTCTCCCTAATTTTTTTTTTGTTGATGTTGCTCTTGATATAGCAGATTTCCTTGGGGCCATCTGTGTTTGAATGAAAAGGAAAAGAAAAATGGATGGGAATTAAGATAAAATTTTTAGTGTACCCATCAAAAATTAAGCTTAACATAAATTGAGCTTTTTGCCAAACTTTAGAGAGATTTGGTTCAAAAAGGAACTTTAAGGACTAGACTAACAAGCTAAACCCCCGGATTGCAACACTTACTGGAAATATCAGCCCTTTTTATATGAGTTGGATCATTTTCTATTTTTATTTGATTTATCTTTTTTTCATGGCAGTGAGGGGTAGAAAAACATGGCATTTGATTTATCTTTTTTCATTCCTATTTTGGTTTGGGGTCCAAAAACAGGAATGTCGTTTGCAATTACTTTGCAAACCAGCATGTATACTTGCAAAAATAGGAATGTATTTTTTTTTTGTCGGTACATGGTTCACACACAACACAGAGGTACAACAAGCCAAGCCTTTAAATGATGAGGGACCCGCCGTCAGTGAGGGGGTACAAAAACATGGCATTTGATTTATCTTTTTTAATTCCTATTTTTGGTTTGCAAACCAAAAACAGGAATGTAGTTTGCAATTACTTTGCAAACCAGCATATATACTTGCAAAAATAGGAATGGATTATATCTCCTTTAAATGATGATTAAGGTTAGGTCTCCTTTAAAAATATAAGTAAATATTAGAGGACGAAAGAACGTATAAAACTTGATTTCAATGAGAGTATTTACTCTTCAATTTTACAAGTTGATTCAAAAGAAGTTGAGCCAAAATTTACTTGGTTTTACAATTTGACTTGAATTAACTGGGCTCAAGTTAAACCAAGTAAATTTTTGTTCAACTTGCACATTTTGGCACATGACTTCAAATTAAACCATGTAATGTGTGGCTCAACCTGTAAAATTATACACATTTTGACTTCAAGTCAAATTGTAAAATTCAAGTTACATCAGGTTACAGTTTGAGCAAAAATTCAAGTTGAGCCAAAATGTGCAGTTCACAACTTCAAGATAAACGAAGTAAATTTTACAAGTTGAGTCAAAAGAAATCTTTATGTGCACAGGACTTCAAGCACAATTTTGGCACAATCTGAAAGGAAAGACAGTTTGTTCATTGACTCTCAGTATTTAGATCATACCAAATACAAGACTTTTTCGCAATTGACTCTCAAATTTGACTCATTCAGTGTTTTGTGTAAAAAAACAGTTTGTTGAACTCAAATTAGATGTGCTCTGACTATTCTAGAAATTTGGTAAATTTAATGCGAAATAAGTAAACAAAAATTACCGTACCCGAAAACCATTGAGATGAGTAAACAAAAAGTAAACCTTAAAAGAAGAACAATTAAACCCTAGAAGTGAAATTAGTGTTCTAAAATTACCAGCCCGACTATTGGATGGCCGTCGACTCCGAGAATACAAGCGGGAAGATAAGTGATCGAAAGTGGGAGAAATGAGTGGAAGATTAGCAAGCGCGAAGTCTGATTTCTCGGTGTCCTCTCAGAAGGGGGGGATATTAGTGGGAGAGGAGGGAAGGAGCGAAGTCTGATTTCTCGGTTTCCTCTCAGAAGGCGGGGAAATGAGCGGGAGAGGATGGAAGGAGGCGGGCAAATTGGGAGGTAACCTAATAAGAGGAGTTTTTGGGGGAATGAAAACGTATCAAGTATCCTCTCAGTTACTGTAAAAAGATTTCCTTAAATTTAAGGGTTGAGATTAACTTTCAGAACCTTTGAGATTCGTTGTAAGTTTGAAAGAACGGTCCAGATTATATGTTTGTTTCCTCATCGGTATTACGGTACTGGAGGATGTGAATTCAGTGAAAGTAATCTGGCGCCCAATGAGTGAAGCCAAAATTTCGGAGAAGAACAGATCAGTTTTTGCTCCGTGCAGCGTAGTAAACATAACAGCAGCCTTCAATTGATATAATGTGTTGCGCTGTTTAGAGTCCAAAATACTCTGTCCGGATTATAATCAAAATTCTGCCTGTTTTTTGAAAAATGAAGGCGCCAAGTTAAATTCACTGCATGAGGGGTAAATAACTAGAGTTGAATTGATTTGAGACTTGAAGGTGGTTAAAAATTAGAAACTTGCTAGATATTAAATAATTATGTTTATAATTTTAAGTTTATGAATTATATGTAATTAGTATGTTATCGTGTTGATTAGTATAAGTTATATTATATATATTATAGGATTCAATTAAAATATGTTTGGAAAATATTTATGTTGCTGTAGGATTCAATTAAAATTTATTTGGAAAATTGGTAATATATGATGCTGGCAATATTAATAAAGGTTGATATGATAATAAAATTAGGAGGAGGGATATACTTATAACAACTTTTGAGTTACAACAAATTACAACATTTATTTTTTTCATTTTCAAAGTCCAAATCGTCGATCCAAACCGTTCAACGTAATTATCTAAATAAAATGTACTTGCAGATCAAGTTTTATATTTTTTTGAATTTTTTTACTATTTATTAAGATGGGTACAAAATTCAATGGTCTAAGTATGGCTGTTTTTTGTAAAATACTTAATAAATAGTAAAAAAATTCAAAAAAATGTAAAATTTGATCTGCAAGTACATTTTATTTAGATAATTACGTTGAACGGTTTGGATCGACGATTTGGGCTTTGAAAATGAAAAAAATGAATGTTGTAATTTGTTGTAACTTAAAATTTGTTATAAGTATATCCCTCCTCTAAAATTAATGCATTAGTATAAAATAGTGCATTATGCATCAATTAATTTTTATGCTTGAACATTGATAATGCATTAGTACAATTAATTTTTAGCCTTTTGAAATTGTAAAAATAGTACATTATGCATCAATCACTTGTGCCATACTCCAATGTACATAGGACTTGAACCCATGCTGTATGGATCAATGAAGGAACGAAGACGAAGTTGCATTCGTTGACGATCGGAACCGTTCAAATGAAAGAGTGTTGTATTAAGATGATTGTATTAAAATTTGAAATAAATCGAGACCCATTTACTAATCCATCCAAGCGACACAATATAGCAACATCGTACGACTATAAATAGTTTACTTTGGATCGAGGCTTTCTAGTATCCGGCTTATTTAACTTTTATGTTCTTAAGGTTTCATGTTCTTTCTTGATCATTTCAAAAAAAACTAGATGTCATTTTTCACCAAATCGACCGTTCAATGATCATACGGAAATTAACGGTCCACATTGTTTTGAACAATTTGAATGAGTAAAAAATAATTAAATTGTACAAAATTGACATTTGTAGATTTGATTTGGACATAAAATCTCAAAAAAATCACTTTCTCATTTTTCACATTTTTTTAAAAATTAATTTATGTAGATGCATTGCCAAACAGAAAGATAGTTAAATTTTAGCCTTTTGATCGGTGATGTAGCGTCCTGATCTTCACTGGAGCCATCCGTTTTTTTTTTAAATTGGGTTGGCAAAGTTAGTAAATGCGATACAGAGGAATTAACAAAGGGCTGAGTATGTATTGCGGTGCACTGCGTTACATGTAGAACATTTGTGTTACAATGACGGGATCCAAACCGACCCCTCCGCAAGCGCGAATCTGAAAGCGTTTGATAGCATAAATCAAACCGTTCATGGGAGAGAGTAGCGGGCACATATTGGAGAGGATACCCCTCTGAGCCAGATCTGGATGGTGTAAAGGTAGCCCGGACTTAGTGTTTTTTTCAAAAAAATCAGTCGAACACTCCCCTTCTCCACTCTCCCAAAAACCGATCAGTTCTCCCTTCCTGATCTCTTCCAAATCGGCGCCTCTCCCCATCGTTCCGCCAGTCGCCGTAGCTTTGAGAAGGAAGACGACGCTGCCCCTCGCTCTTTTGTGTACCGCAACCAAAACTTTCAAACCCTAGAAGCCGACCTCGCTCCATCGGGTAAGTATTCAAGTCTCTTTTGTGTACCGCAATTAAATTTCGATGCCGAATGTCGAGATGTTGATTTTCTCGATTCGGACAATGACTGGATTGGGATTTTGATCGATTGGGTTCGGGTTGTTGATTTTCCCGACCCGATTAGGGGACACGCTTATATGCATTTTAACTAACGGGACAAGCTTACCACATGTATGCATGCAACTGGTACAAATTTAGTCATGAATCTATTATATAGGAGAAATTTAGTCATGTATGCATGCAACTGGTACAAATGTAGTCATGTATGCATGCAACTGGTACAAATTTAGTCATGTATGCTTGCAACTTGCCATCATGGATCTATTATATATCACTTTCTGGGGTTCTGTATCAAATTTAGTCATTTCAATTTAATAGGATGTTCTTTTCCCTTTGTATGTATTTGCAGAAGTTAAGTAGAAAAACTCCCCAAAAACAAAAAGTAATGAGACATACTGTATAAAATTAGGAAAGCTTAATAAAGACCAACAATTCTCTAACCTTTTCGAGCTTTCCAAATATATTAGTCAAACTAATTTAAGAAACACAAATTACCTGAAAATATACTTGCAAAGCTGAGTTGAACACCTCTTCATCAATTGAAACCACGACCAGCTTTGATTCCCCATTAGAAGATAAATGTGCCTCTTTCCGCAAATTATTATTTCTCAACACATTGTTAGCTTTTTTCTTTGTTGATAATGAATTGAACAGACCATTAATATCAAACTCTATAGTGGCATCTGAATAGACCGGGTCACTGACGAGCGTCAGATTAAGAGAAGAATGTTGTTTAGGCTAAATGACTTTGAACCTTTTGTAATAAGGCATTGAGTTTGGAAGAACCATCTGTTACCTTTTGTATTATGGCCTTCTGGACTGCTGATCTGATGTGGTTCTTGAATGCATTTATGAACCTTTAAATTTGAAAAATGACAAATAAGTTATAGAAACAATGCTATTTATTGTTTCAATACGTGATCCAAAAGACCCTTTAGTAGTACGATAAAAATACTTCACTTGGTTATTGTTGGATTTTCAGGTCTAGTTCAAGATTTATAATCTAATTAATGCTAAGCTTTCAATAATATATATCCGACTTGTAAAATTTATCTTCTTTTTGATATTTTCTTTATACTAACTCTTTATTTTTAAATTTCCACCCCTTTCTGCCTTGTTCTGTGACGTAGCATAGTGCATATTGATTTGGGGGTGCTGCCTTGTTGCTTTTCCCCTACCCTCCCTTTTAAACCGTTTTACTGGAAATTAACACTTTATTGCAAAGTAGATATTATCTTCTTCTTTTGTACCTGTGTACATTTGATGAATTTGCACTGATATGTTTGCAAATTAGTACTGATATATCTTCTTTTTTGCCAATTAACACTTTCTCACACAATAAAAGGGACTTCATTTCCTCCGATACTTCTCATTAGATGCTGCTTTTTACTGCTTTGTATTTCGTCTAGTGAGAATTTGGAATGACAAGTACAACAAGATTTTCTCTAACAATTAACATAGTCTTGAACCAATCTTTAATACTTTGTTTGGATTATCTATCAATACCAACTGTCAGCTATTGTTAATTTGTCGTCTTGTACTATGTCTAGACTGATATATCTTATATCTATACTTAATTTTTAGTTTCACCTTCCTGACAAATTTGTCGTCTTGTACTATGTCTTCGTCTTCTTCGTCTTCTTCGTCTATGTGGCATTTACACTATCAATAAGTTCTTGTGTTTCTTTCAAGCAAATTGATCGATTGGAAACTTTAAATTTATTTCGATTTGATAATGCCGTAGAAAAGTGCATTAGTATCACGTTCTTTTGTTTCTTTCTTGTATTCTAGTCTTATGAATCTTCTGCTTGTTTGGCCTACCCACATCCTGGCTAGCCTGAAATTCTAAATCTCACATTATTTTGTTGGCCTTTAATTAAATTTTGTATTAATTGTGACAAAATTAATTGTGATATATAAAGAAAGAGACTGTAGGGCTCTTCTTGGTATTTAGGTCCCAAAATTTTCTTTGAGATCTGAAAATTACAATTAATGCGCTCAATTCAGCACCTCCCTTAATTATTTAGCCTATTTAGACTGTTTAGCCCATATGTGGTTGTGTTGCATTTTTTTTCAGTTAGTTGGCCTTTTCAGGGGAATTTCAGTTATGTTCAATTGTTGGGCATAATGCATTAATGCATTAAAGTGGCTTATATGAAATCTCAATTCACTGTATAATCTGTTTCAGGTTCAGAATGGCTAGGGGTGATGACATCTCCAAGTACGCGCTAGTACATCGCCGGAAATCCCCGAGACTCAACCAGCGGCAAGAGCCGCCACAAGATGACCCGCTGTCGCCAGAGACACCGGTTGGCACCCTCCCGCCGTCACCGCCTCAAGGAAATGAGGTCCCCGTTCATACAGCCGCTGCCGATCTATCTCCAGATCCACCGGGTTCCACCCACCCAGTGTCACTGCCTCCCGCCGTCAGTGGGGACACTGTTCAAGCAACACCTGATGTATGTCTCCATCACTGTGAACCCCCCCATAAGAAGAAACCCCGGGGTAGAACGAAGGAAGAGATCCGGAGGTCTGTGAGGCTGAACCCCGCTTTTCGGATATTGCACCCCCCCGTTCAAAGGAAAGAGCCCCTTGCTACTGTGCATGAGGTTGATGATACTCCCCAGTCCCCTTCACTCGAGCCAGATGAGGATGCTCCCCAACTGTCGCCTCGGCCCATGGAAGCAGACCCACTGCCATCGCTAACAGCCCAGACAGCCGCTGAAAAGGCACCCCCTACCGAGCCAGATCTAGCTGCTCCCCAGTCACACCCTGTCGAGCCATCACCAATTGCCCAGTCAGATCCTGAAAATTCGCCCCTTGCCGAGCCATATCAGGCTGCTCCCCAGCCACCACCAGAGGCTGATGACCAGGCACCGCTGCGGTCAGACACTGGCTCCTCGAAGTGCCGAACCTTTACAGGCCGCAATCCTCGAAGGGCAGGGCTTAGAAGTGATCAAAGTCGTTCAACCGGGAACAGTGCTGTCCCGCCACTTTCAACTCTAGATGCAGGTTCTTCCCGGGCACCTACTGAAGTAGCCACTGATTGGGATGCGTGGGAATCTAATGACCGGTCCCCGATCAGGCATCCTAGCCACTCGCCGACTCGGTTCGAGTCACCATCTGCCCAGGCAAGAACTGTGCTAGAAGATGATGCATCTGGAGAGCAATACACCGAAGATGAGTCCAGCCCACATCCCGCAATCCTGGATGATGATGGCAGTAGGAGGTGCTTACGCCGTCGTCCCCTGACCGGGATTCCTGAAGCTCTTGATGCATGCGGGCTAGAGCTTGATGAGTCGGCTGCTCAAGCGTCAGCTGTTGAGAGGAAAAGAAAAAGAAGTAAGAGAAAAGGCAATGAGAGGTGTGGGCGGGGTCTTGCAATGCCTCGTGACCCTGTGCCACCCGAGGACAGACCAGAATTGGCGGTAGTCGGTGATGCTGAGTTCACGTCATCACCCAAGTGCACAAAGATAATCACCACGCTTAGGCTTCTTACACTGTGGAACTTGCCCGGACCTTACCGGAGCTGGAACATGTTTCCCTCGACGACAAGACTGTTTATTCTAAAACAGTTCCTCCAGAGGTATTCATGGGGGGCTGAGCAAGACACCGTGAGGTGTATTGAGGTATTTGAGAGAGTAGCGGCTGAGACATATATGCGGGAACTCGGGGAAACAAGAAGGTGGCTCACGAGGAAGTTTGGAGATGAAAAAGAAGTATGGATAGACCACCCTCCCAAATGGTGCAAGAACCTGGAGTATTGGAAGGGTTTGGTTCTTATTTGGTCGAAGGACAAATTTGTCGCTGCATCAGCCACCAACCGTACAAACCGAATTAAAGGAGGTCAAGAAGTGGTGCATCATGTGGGTGGATCCAGGAGCAGTTATCGCCACAAGGAAGTTTTGGTAATGAAAATTACTTTAAATTTACTTCAGTGATTTAACTTAGGTTATGATTTATTAACATCCTCTACATACATTTATGTATTGGTTTCAGATTTCCGAGAAGGGATCACCGGTTGGGCCGAAGGAGGTCTTTGATCGAACTCACATGCGTGATACACCACAAGGAAAGAAATACGTGAACGAGAACGCGGAAAAGGCAGCGGTAAGTATAGTGTACCAATTTTATGTTATGTAGTATCGCACAAATAATACAGGAGATATGCATATGTAGTATCGCACAAATAATAAATGCAATTTTATGTTGCAAATTTTCTTAATTTATTATATATAGTGCAGCATAGTGCAGCATAGTGCAGCAAATTTTCTTAATTTACTATGCAATTTCATTATGCATAGTGCAGCATTATCTCTTTTGTTTTGGAGTATGTATATTTTTATCTATATAATAATAACAACACATTACTAGAAACAATTAACACACTAGGAGGAATTTCAAAATTAAAAAGAGAGATGTGGCTGGTTCTCCCTTTTGTGTTCTTTCTCCTTCTCTTAAATGTAGCTTCTGTCAAGGATATATCTACCCCAAAATGCACTTCAAAGTATATATAGTTAACATTATTTGTTTTTTTATTATTTCTCCTTCAAAGTATAATTGTGCTACAATGATATCACATGTCATCCATCAAGTTTAATAAACTATACATGCTTATCTAAATAGAAGGGTTCAACAATTCCCAATTACTTTTTCTTTTCCAAAAATTGGTATTCATAAAGAGTGAGGTTATGATAAATATGCATATTACACAGTGGCTCATGCTATGGACTTATATCTCTATTTATAAAGTCAAAACAGTTGATTTGCATCATTCAACATGATTTTGATATGAAAATATACTTGCACATCAAATATTACATTTTTTAGAACTTTTTTTACTATTTTTTTATATAGGTAGAAAATCACTTGATTGAAAATGTTGGACCATAATAAAAAGAGTGATATTCTACCCATCTTTTTTAGATAATAAAAAATTAAAAAATTACTTAAAATTTAATCTAGAGTACATTTTATACCAAGATCAAATAACTCTGGTGACCGCTTACATGAATAATGTACTTGTTCTAATGGTGGCAGAAAGAATTCTTGGAGCTTAAGGCTTTCTACGGGGATACGATGGACGACGAGGAAATTTGGGAGATGGCTGTGAATGGGGAGGACAAGCGAGGGAGGCTATTCGGATTTGGATTCAAGAGTAGGACCAGCAAACTCACCAGAGTCTTGGAGACAGTGGAGGGTGCCCCATCAGAGCCTACAAAGAGCACAGCTACTTCCGCCGAAGATTCGAAAAGGAAATACACAAAAGAGGAGGTGGCAGAGTTACTTAGAGCTGAACGTACTTCCTTCGTTGCTGAGCGTACATCATTTGTTGCTGAGCTAGCTGCACAAGAGCAGCGCCACAGAGCAGATATGGAAGAGATTAAAAAGAATAGCCAGTTCACGAGGGACTGTTTTGCGGAACTCTTCCGAAAACAAGGAATAGAGCCTCCAAAGTTTCCGGTAAGCACTTCTAAGTTGTGAGTTAAGAAATGACAGAATCTCTAATATTTGAATTTAAGCTGGTGTTAACTATAATTTTCTGGCTCTGTAGGAGGGGTCATCGGAGGGTAATGCCGGTGAGGGAGAGAATCCTCAACCATCAAAGGGCAATTCTGGCGTGGAAGATGATCATCTTCACTAAACTGTGTTCATTTGTTGTAAAGAACTGTAGTACTTGGAATGAGGAAAAACATTTAGGTTAACTTGTATCGGTTGTTTGGATGTTGGATTTTAACTTGGGATGTGTTAAATTAAGTAGGATGTTGCATAATTTGTAGGATGTGTCAAATTAATCTGGTGCCTGGAATTGTTTAACTTGTAGGATGATTAAATTTTATGTTTAAATTGGGATGTTTAAATTGGGATGTTTAAACTTGTAGGATGTTTAACTTGTAGTACTTGTAGGATGTTTAAATTTGGGATGTTTAAATTGGGATGTTCATTCCGAGATGTTTAACTCGTAGGATGATTGTATTACCATGTTTTGGGTAATCCCACCCAACTTTGGATGCGTACAATACTGGGTACGCAATGAAAACATTATTGTATTCAGATAATGTACATCAGTATTTCTGACGGTAAACCGATGGAAATAAAGCATAGTCTTTCTTTCCAACCAGCTCGCAGCATCCCAGTCTAATTCCCAATTCAAACGCTCTGCCCAGTCGCCCCTTTTAAACACTTGCCCCAACTGAGCTCCATGTCCCGGATCTCTCGACCCTCATCCAAATTCATTTGAGCTCTTCCTCTTGAAGTCCAGGATCTCTCCACCCTTGCCGAAATCCAGGATCTCTTCCTCTTTTTTTTTAGCTCGAAGTCCAGGGGCTCTCGCTCTTCATTTGATTTGAGCTCTCATTCCAGGCGCTATTCCTCTCCTGCACAAAAGTAAGCTTTTTTTCCTTGTTAAGAATGAAATACGCATTATTCTTTAATCAGCCCCTTTTCAGTCTTGTATCAGCTTGTGTTTGCTTGATTAGTCAACCACCTCTGAAATTGTGTCATTCAACCTACGCAATTGTAAAAATGGAGATGGTCATTCTAATGAAAACACAGCCACTGTCTTGAGAACCAAAAAATGAAAACCCAAAAAATGAAAACACTGCGCTTGATTAATCAGCCACTGTCTCGAGGAACAGAAAAATAGTGCCACAGCCACTGTCTCGGGAACCAAAAAATGAAAACACAGCCACTGTGATTGATTAATCGGCCACTGTCTCGAGAACCAAAAAATGAAAACACAGCCACTGTGATTGATTAATCGGCCACTGTCTTGTGAAATTGTGTTTGAGGGATCATATAATTAACTCATACCCTATTTTATACAGATAGTCATTCAAATGGCCACTGATCGGGAATGGATGTACAAGTATAGTAGGAAGAATATGGGTGGAATTCTTCACCCTACATTTGTGAATGGTGTGACTGATTTTATTGCACGAGCATTATCCATACCCTCCGTTGTGAGTGTCGACGATAGAGGTGTGCAATGTATACCGTGTCCGTGTGAAAGATGTGACAACCTCTATAACAAAGATGTGCAAACCGTAGAACTGCATCTTTTTCGCCATGGCTTTTGCAACCTATATGAAGTGTGGCACAAACACGGGGAGCCGCATCCAAATTCATTGAACAATTCGCCGCCTGTGAACGCAGCCACTGATCCAATGGTTGACATGGTAAGGGATGCCGCTGGTCAAGAATTCAATTGGAATGAGGAGACACCTATGGGAGCGGCTAAAAAATTCTTCGACATGATGGATGCTAACAACAAACCGGTTTGGAAAATTAACTCGACGGGTGAAATGGAATGCGAAAAACAAACTGTCTTGTCCGCGGTGACACAAGCCTTTGCTTTGAAGGCGAAACACCAAATGAGCCAAGCATGTTTCGATGGGATGATGGATCTACTTAAAAGCACGCTTCCTCCTAGTGAAGAACTACCTAAAAATTTCTATCAAGCGAAACGTTTGGTCGAGGGATTGGGCATGGACCATAAGAAAATAGATGTATGTCCTAACTTCTGTATGCTATATTATAGTGATGCGAACAAGAAGAAGACCCGCTGTGATGTATGTGGCGAGCCAAGGTATAAGCCTCTTGGACCCAATAAGAAGGCAAAGCTCGTTCCACAAAAGCAACTTCGTTATCTCCCTATCACCCCACGATTGCAAAGGATGTACATGACCGCAACATCTGCGAAGAATATGAGATGGCACAAGGAAGGTGTGCGTCACAAAGCCCCGATGATGGTGCACCCGGCGGATGGTGAGGCTTGGAAGCATTTCGCTCGGAAACATCCCACCTTTGCAGAAGAGCTAAGAAATGTTTGGTTGGGGCTGACAACGGATGGGTTCATGCCATTTAACTCGAGTGCAGCTCCATATTCGTGTTGGCCGCTATTTGTTTTTCCGTATAACCTACCACCTGGGATGATAATGAAAGAAGATAGCATGTTCCTTGCGCTAGTCATCCCGGGACCAAAGCATCCGGGTCGGGACATTGACATACTCCTTGAACCTTTGATCGATGAATTGAAACATTTGTGGTTAAATGGAGAAATGACATGGGATGGGTATAAAAGAGAGAACTTCGAGATGCATGCACAACTTCTTTGGACGGTTAGTGATTACCCGGCTTATGAGATGTTGTGTGGGTGGGGTACAAAAGGCAAATTAGCGTGTTATTATTGCATGGAGAAGACAAAGGCCTTTCAACTCGCGCATGGTGGAAAAGCAAGTTGGTTCGATTGTACAAGGTGCTTCCTTTCTCCTGATCACGCATTCCGTCGAGATAGGAAGAATTTCAAAAAAGGTAGAGTTGAGAATGATCCCCCACCACCAAGATTGACGGGAGAGCAGCTGCTCGATATAGTGAGTTTGATCCCAGATATTAAATGGGGTAAAGAGGGAGGATTACAACAAATTGAGGGTTATGGTACAACCCATCATTGGCAGAAAAAAAGTATTTTTTGGAGTTTACCCTATTGGAAAGACAATTTGTTGCAACACAATTTGGATATGATGCATTTGGAGAAGAATTTCACAGAAAATTTGCTATACACGCTGTTAAACATAGGTGGTAGAACCAAAGATAATGAAAAAGCAAGGAAAGATTTGGCTCTTTATTGTGATCGCCCCACCCAACACCTAACTCCATCGGATGGTAACCCGGGAAAGCTAAAAAAACCAAATGCACCGTTTGCACTCTCTCCAAATGATAAGAGGATTGTTTTAACATGGCTCAAGGAGGTAGTAAGGTTCCCTGATGGCTACGCATCCAATTGGTCAAGGATGGTTAACCTAACCACGAGCAGCTTCACCGGGCTTAAAAGTCATGATTTACATGTGTTCATGGAGCGCCTCCTCCCCGTCGCATTCCGAGACTTTGTCCCGGACCCTGTATGGGATGTTCTATGTGAGATTTCAGCATTCTTTAGAGAGATTTGTGCCAAAGAACTTGATCCAATGAGGGTCGCGGAATTAGAGAAAGATATTGTTGTCACAATGTGCAAGATGGAAAAAATATTTCCCCCCGGTTTCTTTGATTCAATGGAGCATCTTGTGCTGCATGTAGCATACGAGGCTAGAATGGGCGGGCCAGTAGGGTCTCGATGGATGTATCCATGTGAGAGGTGTGTTGTGCTTTAAATACTTTGTTTTAAATTTTACTTAAGGCACACTAAGCTTACAACTAACACTAAACCGTTGTTGCAATTACAGGCGTAACAAAGAACAAAGGATGAGAGTCACGAACAAAGCACGTGTTGAGGGTTCAATCGTGGAGGCTACAATTGCCAAAGAAATTGGTACATTTTCCGCACACTACTTTGCAGAGAATGACAAGATTAGCCAAAAAGGAGTTGGAACAAGTAACCGTTCGGCAGGGCTACTTTCTATATTCGACAATGCGGGCCGTTCCATTGGTAGGGAAAGACGAAAGCCTCTCGATGACAAGGATTGGGATGCGGCACACACTTATGTCATCCTCAACTGTCCTGAGATCTGTGAGAAGTACATGGGGTACAATCTTATAAATATCCTTTTGATGTTTTCTAATTAAAGCATCTACTATAAAACAATCAAAATCTCATGTTTGGACATATTCTAATGTGCAGAGAGTTTGATACATGCATGCTCAACAATGGGGTGGCCACAAGCCCACAAGACTTGCCAAAAGTCCGTCAAGATGGTTTTGCACCTTGGTTACGCAAAAAGGTAATAAATTCTCGTGATGAAGACGATTACTACATACGAATGGCAGGAGTCAGGCCAAGCAAACAAGCGTACTTCTACGATGGGTACGAAGTCAACGGGTATCGATTTCACACAGAATCATCTGGAGAAAACAAGGTAACTCAAAGTAGCGGTGTTTGCATAAAAGGAGAGTGGGATGCAAATGGCGAACAAATCGACTACTATGGAGTTCTCCAAGACGTCATTGAGCTAGAGTATGATGCCCACAAAGTAGTTCTCTTTAGGTGTGATTGGTTTGACATAATAAACGGTGTAAAAGTGGACCGCAAACATGGCATTGTTGAGGTCAAGCATACTTCTCGCCTTGCAAATTACGAGCCTTTTGTATTAGCGGCTCAAGCAACCCAAGTGTGCTACCTACCTTATGCATCCCAAAAGGCCGAAAGACGCCCATGGTGGGTGGCAATCAAAACAAGCCCGAAGTCGAGGTTTCGTGTCGAGGGCGACGATGCAAACCTCGAATTTTACCAAGAGGAAAGACCGGATAATCCAATTGAGCCAACTATTGGACAAGACTTTGATTGGGATGGTATGCTCCAACGAGAAGACGAGTTCGAGCTAGTGAACGAAATGACAAACCTTCCACCGACAACATCAAATGAACCGCCAAGTTTGGCAAGGGATGAAAACAACATAGAGGAGGGTGAGGAAGAGCATGACATGGAGCAAGATGATGAAGACATGGATGATTCCGATGAAGAGTATTAATTGGTAAGTGTTTTCACATATGTGTTACTTTTTGCATTTCAAATTACTTAACATTTTACTATCCAGTAATGCATTTTGGTCAAATGCCTTTTCTAACATTTTCCTTTTTTTTTTGTTTTGTAACAGGTTTTTACACAAGATTCATTCAAAGGGAGATCTTAGTTATTGCTTCCATCCGTGAATATGTTTTGTACCCAAATTAAATAGATTGGCTTAGTCCAAAGAGCAAAATTTATGATTTCAATTAAATGTTTCGTTTTAACTATCTCTATTAAATACTGCTTGCTGTTGTTATTTAGTTTTGGCCAACATTCAAAGGGAGATCTCAAATAAACAGAAAAGGTCATGTCTCCAGAAACAAAACATTTCCGACGGTAGCCTCATGGAAATACTACGTCTAATCAAAAAATAATATTAACTGGATCAGTAAAACATTTCCATGGGCATAGTGGTCCAGTATTTCCATGAGCCTTCACTATAAAATTATATAAACAGAATAACCAAAACATTTCCAAGGGTAGCTCATGGAAATAATATGTCTTTCTACTTCTAACTTATTTCCAAGGGCAAGAGGTGAGCTATTTCCATGGGCTATCAATAAAATATCATATTTGGTCTGTTTGGCGGGTCATGGGTCATGCAAAAGTATTTCCAACGGCTAATAGTTAACATTTCCATGGGCCGACAGCTGGGATTTCCATGCGCGACTAGTTCCGTCGGGCTGCCGTCGGAAATTATTAAGTGTGTCAGAGAAGGCGATTTTATTTCCGTAGGCCACTCCTACCTTCGGAAATAACATAGGCTGCCCTTGGAAAATCCGGAAATTCTAGTAGTGAATGGTAGAAATACGGACGCATTACCATCATGGAGTGCGACCCAAACAGTGGCGAGGTGTATCAGAATAGCGGTGGAAATGCAGGAGGTTGTGACAATCCAGCACATCCAAAGGGAGGCTTTACAAGGTCTGCATCGGCTGGCAAACTGGGCGAGAAGATGTACACAGCAAGGAGGGGGAACAAATGTTGATGAAGTTGCCACAAAATTCCAAATACCTCGACTCATCCAATCTGACTATTTTAAAATCCAGAGTTCCTAAATCTGGCTTCTACCTGATTGGGGTGTATCGTGTTTGTAGCTTCTTTAGCCGGGCTGCAAGGGTAGTTTTCATGTTCCTACCCAGTTTAGGCTGTAGTTAATTTTTCTTTAGTTGGTGCTCTCTGCACTAAGTTCTTTAAGATTACTGTTTCTTCCGTTATTTTAATCTGGCAGTAGGACGATGTAACCGTTATTTCTATTCAATAAAATCACACCTACGGGTTTCTCATAAAAAAAAAAAAACTATCCCGTCAATTTTTTTTTTAATTATTTAAACCATAAAAGATCTGTAGGTCCAACACTGTATCTATTTGTACGATTTGGTTCATACACAGTGGCCAATATATATATAGAGGCTAATATCAAAACATTTGTTTCTAGCTCCCAGTGCTATCAAGTGGTTTTCCGATTTCCAAAGTTCTAACAGTCGATTCAAACCGTTAGATGTTCAATCTATATTAAAATGTGCTTGGAGAACAAATTTTATATTTTTTAGAATTTTTATACTATTTATTAAGATGGTTTGAAAATCGTGTAATGCCAAATCTTAACTACCACTAAACTCTAATTAAGTTGCAGTACTATGCATGGAAGATGGAACGCCAATCTAGGGACGAATTAAGGAAATGAGGAAATATCATGGTACAAGGACATTTATGAGTACATCATGTAATTCATTGTCTTCAAGACTATGCACTATATGTTTCATGCATCAGAAAGATATACATTTGCTGGGAATGAAAGAAACATGATCCTAGCTTAGGAGACAATCATCTGAAACAAATCCTACCAATCCATCAAAAAAGATTCTATGTCCCATTCGCAATTTCTTTCAACCATGGAAGCATTTGCATAACTTTTTTCTAGGTTGTTTGCATCAACTAAGCATGAGCTTTGGTTCAACTGGTTCAACTGTTGAGGCATAATATCCGGCATTTGATTGATACCGCTATCTTGTTCAATCGAACCAAATGAACTTGATTGTGAAGTTGGAGGAGATATTGTCTTGTGAAAATTGCATGTGTGCTTATTTGTGTATGTCACACGGAATGAAGGCGTGTCTCCATCGCTTGTTTGTTGCACTACCTTTTTGGCTGTGCATTTGTATTCTTCTTTATATGTGCATCTGAAGTAGCTCCTGTAAGTGTAGGAAGAAAAAATATGCATTTATATTTTCGTTGATGTTACATTAACGGCATGCATATATATATAGCGCGGTAATGAAACAAGAAATAGAACCCAAATCAAATATCATGCACCAACCTTGAAAAATCAGTGCCGCTAATCTTCTTGTCACCATACTTTCTCCATTGATAGCCATCATCATATGGCATGCTTGTATTATTTATCCAGGAATTCTCTTCTACCCTGTAGTTCAGAAAAATTATTAATTATTACATACCATAAACAATAAATTATGGACTTGTATGCATTAGTTTATCATAGGTCTATCTTCTAGTTTCTAATGTTTGTTGAACAAGTGTCTCGTTCTTTTATAAATAAAGATGTTTGGATGTTTTGAAAACTGAGAATTGTTAAATTGATGTCTGATCACTGGATAATTTTAAAAAGGGAATGATTAAATTGCTGCCAAAAAGCTGCAAACAAAGTGTTGAGCTATTGTGAAATAATAATTGGAGTTTGGAGCATATATCTAAAAAGCATAGGAGAATAATTAATTGTACATACCTTCTTCTTTTGCCCCTTCCATTATCAATTCTCTGATTGGAATCATAGGAAGTCACACTCTCATGGCTACTATAAGCCGGAGATCCCGACTCAAGCACTACAATCTCTGATTTAACCTCAACACTACCCACACCAGGCCTCATAATACAAAGTGCATAGTTTAAAGCTTGCAAAGCCTCTCTGAAAAGAGGCTCAGCCAACTCTTGCGTATGTACCGCTTCCTCTCCATTCCTCGATTTCAACCGGAGAAGACCATGCAATTGTTTGAGTATGTCATAACCTCTACCAACTTCTCTAATGGCTGCCCCTTGATCAAGGTAAGAGTTTTCCATAGATGCAAAAGCCTATTGCTTGTTTGTTTCTTTGTTTATTTAGTTTGCTAGTGTTTTAGAGTGAAGGTGAGGGCATTCTATAGGTTGTGGAATTTATATATAGCAGTTAATTGTCCTGAAAATAAGAAACGAAAACACTGGGAAGACCTCCAGGTATTTTGCTCACGCGCTTATTGGTGACTTGCAATAATAGATCTTCTGTGGTTCCTTACATGTATACCAACTACCAACATTTATAAAAGAGATGATTTTCATGTTGTGGATTCTTCTGGTTTTCATATCCTATAATATAAAAACAGCTAGGGATCTAAAATATAATTTTATCATGTGTTAAGTTTTAAACAAAGGCTAAGGGAAAGATTTATAAAAAATGTATCAAATTAAAACTTAGACCGGATACATATATCTTGTAGCAGAGTGGTGCCGCAGAAGATCTGCTAAGGGCATGTGTTACTGGTGTTGACTGAAATTGGTTTCTCCAATAGACTACACTTTACTGTTGTTTTTTAGGTGACATTTTTTTTTTTTTTGATGAAAAACAGTGTTGACCGGATACATATATTGAAATCTTTCCTGACCCTAGGTCGTAGTCGTAGGACATATATTGAAAAATATCATGCAATTGCTTTCAAGTTTCAATATTCATTCTTTGTCAAAATTGCGAAATCTTGATTGGCAAAAAATATACAGTATAAATATAAATTCAAAATAAAAATAAGAGATAATGTTTGATTTATCATGATTTGGATATTATTTCACTTGCGTAATTGATGATCGACTTACGCTGAATCTCTAAATGCCTTAAATCAAGAATATATATAATTAACAATATATACAAGCATCACATGCGAGTATACAAAAGTTACAAGACAAATACAATATAATTAAAATTAAATAAGTAAAAGGAAAAGTAAAGCAAAATTCTACCATAAATTGGTCCTGGCCCATTCTGCATGAAATTAATAATCATAGCGTGAATTATTATAGTTTTGTTTTATAATAAAAAAGTTAGAATGGAAATCGTTTGATTGTTCCTGTGACCTGTAGTGGTTAGTGGACCCCATGGCGGCACTATGTAGTTCATACATTAGACAAACATTCCAAAATATAAGCGTGCATAATATGTCAAATTGTCATTGTAACAATAATTTATATCAAAAGTTTGGTAACATATATATATGCATAGATACTCAAGCAAAACATTAGTTGAATTGTAAGCATCATCTTCATATAGGCGCCAGAAGCTTAATTTGTCCTTTTATGTACTTAACTTTTATGTATGGTAAATACGAAATATGAAATTGCAAGTTGCAACTAATTAAGAAAATATTTTTCATAATATATTGCACCATGACGAAAGCCCATTTCCTCATGTATAAACGACACAATTTGATTTTCATCACAAGTTATATAGCTGAAAACAAATAAAAAAAAAACATTTTTTCAACCTATATATTCTGCGTACGTAACCTTTATCGGCACCTGAATATTTATAGTCGCAAGTTGTTCGTATATGAATTCACAAATGTTTATACGTAGTATACAAGGTTCTCATGAGTTTTCCTTTTGTAAATGATCATAAAACTATTGGAATTAAATATTTTTTAAATAATTAAAAACAGAGCTTTTATTTCTAATAATTAAGATATAAATATTTTTATCATCAAATATAAGTACTTTTCGATCAAACTTATATATCAATTAAGACATTATTTGAAATATTTTTATCATCTAATATTGTTCCTATATTTTGGACATTAACAATAAAGAAATTAATTTGATGCAACTTTAACGTCCATCAAACGACTTAAAATTTACAACTACTATTATTTAACCAGTTTAATTTGTTGGAATACCAAATGTAACAGGAATTGCACGAAATTTCTATTGTAACCAATCTGTAAGGCCAACATTATTTTTTTTTTCCATTTTAGAATATTTTTGTTCGCTTAAAAATAATAATATTATTCAAATTATCAAGTTAATATATTGTCAATTATTAATGGACTCCGATCCAAATAAAAAAAATTGTTTCCATAACAATAAAATTGTGATACTTTTACAATTTTTGATCAATCATGACTTTTGGATATGGATTTGAAATTTAAAACTCGAAACTGAAAATGAAATAAAATTGAACTAGGGGCCCAATGTAATATGTCAAATGAACAAATTTTAAATTTAATTTCTGTCAGTATTGAAAATAATTTGAGAACTTTAATCCGTACATTTGATGCTAAAGAAAGTCAAAATAGTTTGTAATATTTATAGATAAAAGTTGAAGTACCCTAAGCAAGCACTATATATATTAATGCATATGTGCTTTTTTGTTTGATAGCGAGAATGTTCAGACCCATAAAAATTTGCTTTTGAAATAGAGTACATATCAAGTTTATAGTATACACAGTAGCATCATATTATCTGGTGTTTGACACACGTGCTCTATATGCAATTACTATATATATATATATATATATAGGGATGGGCTATGGTGCATTGCAATGCATAGGCCCCTCCGTGCATTGGACTAAAATCGTTGGATTCAAAGTCCAAATGACCGATCCGAACCGTTCATCTTGTTCTCCATATTAATATGTGCTTGGAGACCAAATTTTACATTTTTTGGAATTTTTTTGCTATTTATTAAGCCACTTTGAAAAAGTCTGATCACATGGTCCAGAATTTAGTTGCACTGTTTTTACTGTTCACCCGGATCAGCAATTTTCAAAGTAGCTTAATAAATAGCAAACAAATTCCAAAAAATGTAAAATTTGGTCTCCAAGCACATATTAATATGGAGAACAAGATGAACGGTTCGGATCGGTCATTTGGACTTTGAATCCAACGATTTTAGTCCAATGCACGGAGGGGCCTATGCATTGCAATGCACCATAGCCCATCCCTATATATATATATATATATATATATATATAGGTAGAACTAGGGTGTTCTTAGGTTCACCAAGCCCCTTGGTGAACTCAAGTCTAAAACTCATCGGATCGGCTTCAAACAACGAATCCGAACCGTTGAAACCCGCCTACTTTACGAGTGATGCGTCTACATGTAAAAATTTTATACTTTCGAATTAATTTAGGATAAAGTCAAGCGGTCAAAATTAGAAGGTTAATAAATTAATTTTAATGCATTCATTTTTGACGTTTTTTTGACCACTTGACTCTATGCAAAATTAATTTCAAAATTTAAAATTTTTGCATGTAGACACATCACTCGTAAGGTAGACAGGTTTCAACTGTTCGGATTCGTCGTTTGAAACCGATCCAATGGGTTTTAGACTTGAAATCACCAAGGGCTTGGTGAACTCAAGAGCACCCTAGTTCTACCCTATATATATATGAGGAGGGATCAAGTTACAACAATTTTGAGTTACAACAAAGTTACCACAACCATTTTCTACATTTTGAAATTCCAAATCGTCGATCCAAACCGTTCAACATGATCTCCACAATAAAATGTGCTTCCAGATCAAATTTTACATTTTTTTAAATATTTTTACTATTTATTAAGATGGGTACACGTCTGAATTTGACTAGTTTTTGTAAAATACTTAATAAATAGTAAACAAATTAAAAAAATGTAAAATTTGATATGGAAGCATATTTTATTGTGGAGATCATGTTGAACGGTTTGGATCGACAATTTGGAATTTCAAAATGTAGAAAATGATTGTGGTAACTCAAAATTATTGTAACTTGATCCCTCCTATATATATATATATATATATATATATATATATATATATATATATATAGAGAGAGAGAGAGAGAGAGAGAGATGAGCTATGGTGAGACGTGGAGTAAAACCAAGTTTTTACTCCATGGTACTATATTTTCATTTTGAAAATTCAAACAACCGATCAGAACCGCTCAACATGTTCTCTATATTGAAATGTGCTTGGAGACCAAATTTTATATTTTTTGGAATTTTTTTACTATTTATTAAGCCACTTTGAAAATCGCTGATCCGGTGGTCCAGAAATTTTTACTGTTTTTTACTATTCACAGTGGATCAGCAATTTTCAAAGTGGCTTAATAAATAGTAAAAAAAGTTCCAAAAAATATAAAATTTAGTCTCCAAGCACATTTCAATATAGATAACATGTTGAGCGGTTCGGATCGGTTGTTTGAATTTTCAAAATGAAAATATGACGTGGAGTACAAACTTGTTTTACTCCACGTCTCACCATAGCTCATCTCTCTCTCTCTCTCTCTCTCTCTCTATATATATATATATATATATATATATATATATATTAAGAATCTGGCTAATATGCTACGCGTAGCATAGAGGCCTCCTTGCTACGGCTCAATATTTGAGTTTTCAAAATTCTAACGGTTGATCCGAACCATTCAACATGATTTCCATATGAATATGTACTTGCAAACTAAATTTTACATTTTTTAGAACTTTTTTTACTATTTTTTTAGATAGGTAGAAAATCACTTGATCTGAAAATTCTGTACCATTCAGATCAAGTGATTTTCTACCTATCTAAAAAATAGTAAAAAATTTCTGAAAAATATAAAATTTGGTTTGCAAGTACATATTCATATGAAGATCATGTTAAACGGTTCGGATCGACCGTTAAAATTTTGAAACTCAAATAGTGAGCCGTAGTACGGAGGCCCTCTATGCTACGCGTAGCACCGTAGCCAACTCCTATATATTAATACTATAATATATATACTTATATCCATCCCGCGTTGGAGAAAGAAAACGCGTTCCTTATTACAACACAGATACAACATTTGCCAGCTATAGAAGATCCAGGCTCATAAGATGACAATCCAACGGATTGATATTTCTCTAACAAATTGGATGAGGTGTAATATTCCTTTTGTATGTTAATGTGAGCTGTCTTTGTACCGTAGCCTAGAATCTCTCTATATATGCAACAGGAAATGTATTTGAATAAAGTAATCAAAACAGAGAATAAAATGAAAATCCATTTCAGCTTCTTTCAATTTCCTTTCTAAATTAAAGCTTTTATCAAAGCATTTATTCCTTAATCCATGAAAAGATTTGCCTTTTTCGCATGGATGGTCCAATAAAATCGTCGCTATTCCCCTATTCATGCTCACAAAATAAAATAAGAATTATAATGCATTAATTAGTAGTATATAATCAGAGAGAGCAGTTGCTTCTTTATCCAAAAAAAAAAAATAAAAAAACATATTTTTTGTTTCTATATTATTTTCAGAAAAAAAACAATACAAATATATTTAAGATTAAACAAAATATAATTTATGCCTCATCTTAAAATTTTTCTCCAAATTATGCATCTAATATTTGTATGCTCTTCTAAAAAATATATATAAAAATAATTATGAAATTCGTGAAAGAGGATTTTTATATATCAGGTGCGCTGACTATATATTCCATCTTTTCTACTAAATAATATACTTTTGATCTTTTACAATTTTTTATTATTATTCAACTTTGAAATAAAGACGTTGTACATGGAGTTAATGCACAAAAAGCAAGAAGAGATGATTGTTGTTAATTAGCACTTAAAAGATACATGTATTTGTAAAAACCCTTCAACTTGTAGTACTTTTAATTATTTAAGGAAATATAAGATTTGGAGCTTGACCCCTATCTTGTTTTCTTTAAATATATAATTAACGACACTATGTCTAAGACTGAATGGATGCATTAATTCAACATTCAAATTTTAACAAAAATATTCTCATGACTATTAAGTTGAAGAAATAGAGTATGAACATCTAACTTTTTTCAATGCACTGAAAGCATGTGTTCAATCATGACTGTTAAGGTCTTGGTTTCAAGACATAATTTTTTGAGTCAAGTCTCCGCCGGTTATAAATTATCAAAAAATTCTCACATAATTTTGAAATTGAAGAACCACAGACTTACAGTGGCACGAGTCTTCCGTTTCCTACGGAGAGGTAGTAAGTTCAATTCTCAAGAATAACAATTTAAAAGATACTTGAAATTTAAGAACTATGTTGTGGAACGAGTCCCTTTTTTGTTTTTGTTTTCCAAGTACCTAGATCTAAGAAAGAACAATTTCGTATTCATTGGTGCGAATATAAATTATTATAATATACATTCCTTAGAATAAGGGGCAAATTACAAATTCAAGTTACGGAGATCAAACACACATTAAAAGTTAATTTTACGATATTCATACATTTTATTTTAAACTATATAACAAAATTATGTTTAAGTATGGAAATTTTGAAAATGAATTGTTAATCAAGGTCTTGGTTTCAAGACATAACCAGGCACCACGTTATTAAATGTATTAAACTTAGAATAATTTTTTGAGTAAAAAGTAGAGGTCAAGTCTCTGCCGGTTATAAATTATCAGAAAAATTCTTACATAACTTGAAATTGAAGAACCACAAGCTTGCGGTGGCACGAGTTCCGTCCTCTACGGAGATGTCGTAAGTTCAATTTTTGAGAAAAGCAATTTAAAAGATGCTGGAGTGTACCAAGATCCTTTATTAAAAAAAAAAGAAATTCAAAATCATTTTTGAAAAAAAAGAAAAGAAGTTTCATGAGATCCAAGCAATAAAATTAAAAAGTACCCTTCTAAAAAAAAAAAATATACCAAAACAAAGCATAGAAAATTAGAAATAGAACTAAAAATTTATTGCACTATTTGATGTAATTCTTTAGGCTACTTCTTGAAAAATTCTGAAGCAATTTCTATCCACATGACAAATAATATATATAGGATTTATTGTGTGAGGCCCACAACATTTATGACAGATATAACTAATGAAAAAAAAGGCAAAAACACAAATACTGGATCATTATTTATCCCTCGATTTCCAGGAGATTGAGCCTTTTCATTCTAGTTGTAATTTTTTGAAGTTTGATGAAGGCATATATACATACCAAACTTTATAATCATTCTTTTCCTATTTTTTGTTTTCAAGTACCTAGATCTAAGAAACAACAATTTCATATTCATTGGTGCTAATATAAATTACTATAATATACATCCCTTCGAATCAAGGACAAATCAGAAATTCAAGTTATGGAGATCAAACACATATTGGAAGTTCATTTTACGGTACCCATACATTTTATTTTAAATTATATAACAAAATTATGTTTTAGTACGGAAATTTTGAAAATGAATTGAAGTCAATTGACCAGTGCGCAATAAATATAAGCATTTTACAATATATTCTATTGAGAAAATTCTGGAGGAATGACAGCAAAAAGTCGTATCTGATGCAACTTTGATGATGCATATAAATAGTAACCAGCTGACGCATGATGCCAAATATTTCCTCTGGTGAAAGTGATATTCTGGTAAAATTTAGAAGACAATAAGCCTCGTGTTGCTTCTGTGTTATTTATAAATTTATTTTCTTACAATGTATTTTATAATAAATTAAGGATCATCAAATATTGTTTTATCAGAATTTAATTATAGTAAGTAATAAATTTCTCTTTATTCAGATAAGAACAATTTTTTTTTAATTTTATAATACGTAAATATAATAAGTCATACACAATCTATTTTTATTACATCATACAATCAAAATATAGAAGCAAAATTTTTTACAAAAATAAAAAAAGTTAAAAAATTATGTTCTACTTAGTGCGCTATTCATTCAGCAAAATAAATGGTGGTGATCTAGAATGCTCAAATAATGTAAAAAATAACATCTATTGTTAATTAGGAAATTATTGTTCTATTTGTGTTATTTAATTAGAAAAATATATAAATGGTAAAAACAAAACGAAGTTTTATAAGTTATTTTAATACATTTATTTTTCATCATTAATTAATTTTTGACCGTTTGACATTGTACTGAATAAATTCGACAATTTGAAAATTTTATATGTGCACACATTACTTATGAAGTGGATTAATTTCAACAGTTTGGATACGTCGTTTGAAATCTAATATGTTTTGCAGTTAACTTGATCTACTTTGTATAGAAGGCTTATTGTGTGATTGGGGGGAGACACAAGCTCCTGTTGTTATATTTTATTTTGTTAATTTGTTTTTGTTTTGAATAATTAGAGTATTGCTTTCATAGGGCGGAAGTCATTGGTTCAAATCCAATATTTCTACTTAAGTTGTACCTGATTCAAACTGATTATTTTCCAATTTGAAGAAGGCAGTATATATATAATAAAAACTTAGATATATATAAAACTTATTTGAATTTGATGTATTGACAAGAAAGGTTCCTCTCAACTATATATTCTGAAAATATTTTCTTTGTCACAATTTGCAATTGAAGTTTTCAATACGGACAAATATTGCTTCTCCATGAATATGGTGCTTGCAAGTTGCAATCCAGCTAATTAACTTTTTGTTCAAGTAAGTGGATTGCATGTTACCAAAACTTCTCATATAAATTATTGTTACAATGCTAATTTAATTATCACATGTGTATTCAACTATTTATAAAAGTATTGTTTCAATCAATGCCAACTAACGCCACTCTGGGACCACTCTCCATTAAGATCAAATAAGTATGTTCCCCATTGGATTATTATCATTAAACTTCAAAGTCATGATATTGTCTGCGGTAATCCAAATTTTGAGATTCTGCGTAACAAATCCGGACAGTCTGATCCATATTGGCACGGATATTTATGTGGCTGTGCCCCTGATCGCAAGATTCTATAACAATGATTGTATAACAATTATGAAGAATTCTAAACAATTTTGGAGATCTAACAAGGACAATGATTGAGGGAGTCGTAAGCCATAACAATTGTTTTGTATTTGTACAGTTTTGGATAGAGTTCAAAATGCTTGAGAGGGCAAGTGTCTCTCTCTTATTCAGACATGATAAAAATATTCCATAGACATGTAGAGAGGGTCTAGATGGAGAGAGAAATGAGAGAAATACTATTGAAGTCCAATTGCACTTGCTATGGTGTGAGAAGATAATTTAATTTTAGTAGAAAAAGTTGCACCAACTATACTTATTTCTGTACTGAAGCAACAAATAATTTCCACATATCTACTAATCTGTTTTCTACCTAAACCTATTCTTTCTAAAGCACAAATAAAACAAAACAAAACAAAACATCAATCAGCCAAATGTGACGGAAGCACAGACGCAGCTATTGAGACAGCTCTACAATTTTTGTCCAAATTGTTCAGTATGTACCGGCATGCCTCAAATTGTTATCAGAAATATTACCAGCATGTCCATTTGCCAGATGACAATTTGTTCTACGATATAGTGCTTTTAAATTTTTAACATGTTGCCCCCAGAGCACTGCGGAGTACAGTGCTTTTGAATTCACAACGAATCTTTTATATATCCTCAACTGAAAAGCATACCCTTTAGAGTTTAGATATTGTATAACTCCAGTTTGATAAAACAAGTACAAACCAATCTAATCTCTCTCTCAAATCTAGTAAAGGTGTTGCTCAGAAATATCAAATCAAAAAGTGTTGAAAATAACAAGCTAGAAAGAGCTAATTGATCTGAGCCATTCATCATTGATCAATTAAATAAAAATTAGATTAGAATAGAATGTACAGTACCAACGGATCTGTAGCTACAGTAGAATTAGAGAAGAGCCGTTAGAAGTTTTGTTATAAATAGACCATAGGAACCTTGTAAAGATTTACTGTTTAATATAATAACTCTCCTCAGATCAATTCTTGTCTCATAAAATTCAACATGGTATCAGAGCATCTGATATACTGATAACCGATAAACCCAATAACCCAATATCAGTGATTTACCAGTAAAACTGGTAACATCATAAAAAGCAACTGAAAAGCTTCCGATAAACTCTCAATCAGCAGTGCAAGAATGGATCAATGGGGGCAGCCATCTCACGAGTCTACCAACCCATCGAAACTCTCTCCGCAATTGCTAAATGGTGCGAATTATCTATCATGGGCCAAATCTGTCACAATTACTCTTAGTGGTAGAGACAAGATTGATTTCATCACCGGAGACAATAAAGCACCCGAACCAGCCAACCCACAGAACATCATAGTGGTCGAAAAAGCTCAAATTCGAAAATGGCAAAAAGAAGATCATTATGTAATGTCTCTCTTATACAGGTCAATCGAGCAACAAGTGCTTGATTTGTTCCTCCAAAATTGCAACACATCCAAAGAATTGTGGGATGAAATTAAATCATTTTACGGCCAGCAAAAAACCATTCCCATGTTTATCGCCTTCAACTCGAAATTCAACAAGAAAAAAAGAGAACCAAAACTCATTTAGAGTACGTACCTTGCCTCTTTAAAAAAGAAGTACGATGAACTCGATGTTTATCGACCATTCACAACTGATGCAAAGGATCTCAAAAAGAGAAAAAAAGAAGATCAAATTTTCTCGTACCTGGCGGGCCTTGATGCAAGCTATGAGGTCATTCGATCACAAATTATCCGAGCACCCGACCTCCCTTCCTTCTCTGAGGTAGTCAATCAAATCCAGCGAGAAGACAGTTTACGGGAGGCCATGGAGGGTCCACAAGCCAGCCATGGCGAAGGACACGAACCCCACGGCCATGCCGTTCGAAATCACCAAAACCCTAGTTTTCAATCTCACCAAAATCGGCCAAACCACAAAGGTGAGAAATGCACTCACTGTAAAAAGGAGGGCCATAAGGTGGATCAATGCTATTTCCTTCACCCTCACCTCAGGCCGAGGTGGTGGAAGGAGGCGGAACCGAAGAAAGGGGGAGGCGATTGGAAAGAGGAGAAGCGGAGAGAAAAAGAGAAGGAAAGAGAGGGGTTCTCAGCTAAAGTCGGATCCGGACCGATTAATAATTCAACCGGTTCTGTTGAACCGGGTTTGAACCAAACCAGCGGCTTCAATGGTTTTTTCGCTGGCGGGTCGGCTCCAAGCGGGTCAGGTGGAGTTGGGTCAGCAGATCAATTGTGCAACATATTCTCCAACAACTTTCTGTGCTGCTCTCTAATCAAAACAACATTCAAAGCTCATGTGGTATTGTATCTCACTCTAAAAATTTAAATTTTATTGACCAAATAATTATAGATAGCGGTGCAACGGACCACATGTTTGGAAATAAAAAATTTCTTACTAATTTGAGATTACCAAAAGATGACCAATATGTTGTAGTAGCCAATGGTATGAAAGAAAAAATAAATTACATAGGTGAGATTAACTTGTGTAATAAAAAAATTAGTAATATTTTATTTCAAAATTATTTTCCTATAAATCTACTTTCGGTTAAAAAATTAACACAAGAATTTAATTGTAATGCCATCTTTTCTTGCAACGATGTTGTATTTCAGGACCGGGTAACCGGGGAGAAGATTGGTGAAGGTTTTCTCAAAAATGGACATTATCTATTGAATTTACAAGAATTAAAATTTTGCGCTTCGGCAAGATCAATTGATTACGAAAGATGACACAAAAGACTTGGGCATCCCTCCAATAAGATTTCAAATAGTATTTTAAATTTTTCAAAATCAAATTGTATTAATTGTGATGTTTGTAAAATGGCCAAGCAAACGAGACTTCCCTTCTCACTTTCTAATAGTAGAAGTGAAGCATCGTTTGATTTAGTCCATTCCGATGTTTGGCTCCAATTAACTCTTATAATGGATTTAGATATTTTGTTATATTTATTGATGATTTTTCTAAAACTATATGGTTATATTTATTAAAATCAAAAGATGAAGTATTTAATCATTTTCAAGAATTTCTATGCCTTGTAGAAACTCAATTCAATACCAAACTTAAAATATTTAGATCGGATAATGGAACGGAATTTGTAAATAAAATTTTTACAACCCTTTGCAAAGAAAAAGGAATTATTCACCAAACCACATGCATTAACACTCCCGAACAAAATGGAGTATCGGAACGAAAAAATAGGCATTTGTTAGAAATGACACGTGCACTATTATTTCAAAACAACGTTCCAAAAATATATTGGTCGGATGCCATCCTTTGTGCTACACATCTAATTAATAGACTACCAAGCTAGTGTCGTTTTAAAAAATAAAAGCCCAACCGAAATTCTTTACCAACAAAAAAAGAATCTTGATTATTTAAGAGTTTTTGGTTGTGTGTGTTTCGTTCATATTAAACGGAAAGATAAATTTGATTATATGTCAACCAAAGCTATTTTTCTAGGATATTCATCTTCAAAAAAGGGTTATAAATGCTATGATCCAATAAATAAAAAGTATTTTATTTCTAGAGATGTGATATTTTGTGAGGATGAACCGTATTTCAAAAATGGTGAGATTACAAAAAATTCACATGACCATTATCAAATGAGACCTCCAACATTTCCTTTAGATGACTTAGATTTTATACCAAATATAACTCATGAACTTGAGGTTGATAATGAAGAAGAAATAGATAATAATGTTTCCAATAATAATGATGATGATGATGATGATGATATAAATGATAATAATGATAACAATAATGAGGAAGAAGAAACCACAAGTGTGAGAAGAACCTCAAGAATACCTATACCATCTACTAGACTTAGGGATTATGTAACCTATATTGGTACAATACCCCATACAAGACTTTGTATCGTATGAAAATATTTCACCCGAGTATAATGCATTTCTTACTTCTATTCACAAAGAAGAAGAACCTAATAATTATCAAGAAGCAATAACCAAACCGGTATGGTGCAATGCCATGAGGGAGGAATTAAGAGCATTAGCAAAAAAATAATACATGGGTAATCGTACAATTACAAAAAAATAAGAGAACCGTAGGATGTAAATGGGTATACAAAATAAAATACCATAGTGATGGTACCATAGAACGGTATAAAGCTAGGTTAGTGGCAAAAGGGTATACTCAAACCTATGGTATTAATTATAATGAAACCTTTGCACCGGTGGCTAAAATGAATACCGTTAGGATTTTATTTTCTATTGCGGTGAATAATAATTGGAACCTATATCAATGGATGTGAAAAACGCATTCCTTTAAGGAACAATTGAAGAAGAGGTTTATATGAACCTACCACCCGGTCATAAAATGGAGAACAAATCTAATCTAGTTTGTAGGTTAAATAAGTCCATTTACGGATTGAAGCAATCTCCTCGGACATAGTATGGAAAACTTAGCTCATATTTAAATTTTTGTAATTTTAACACTAGTAGTGCCGATCATTCGTTATTCACAAAAATAGAAGGGAAAAACATAACTATTGTGTTAGTTTATGTAGATGACCTTATAATCATCGAAAATAGTTTAGAAGAAATTATAAAATTAAAAATTCAATTAAAAGAAAATTTTGATATTAAGGATTTAGGATACTTAAAATATTTTCTAGGGATAAAAGTAGCTTTCTCAAATAAAGGTCTATTTATTTCACAACGAAACATTAGATTTGTTAAGGGAAACGGGCAAGTTAGGTTGTAAGCCAATCTTTACACCAATGGATAGCAAATATAAATTAAATATCGAGGATGGTGAACCCTTAGATGATATAAACAATTTTCAAAGACTAGTAGGTAAATTAATCTATCTTACGGTAACCAGACCGGATATTTCTTTTTCAGTAAGTCAAATTAGTAAATTTATGCATTCACCTAGAACATCTCATTTAGAAACCGCAAATAGAGTTCTGAGATATCTAAAACAAAACCCCGGGAAAGGTATACTTATGACTAACAATAAATCTAATGCAATATGCTATTCCGATGCAGATTGGGCAGGTAGCTTCGATAGAAAATCTACCACCGGCTTTTGCACATTTGTAGGCGGAAATCTAGTCACATAGAAAAGCAAGAAACAAAGTGTCGTGGCTCGTTCAAGTGCAGAAGCGGAATATCGAGCCATGACATCTACCGCAAGTGAGCTAATATGGATCAAGCAACTACTCAAGGATATGGGTGTTGAAATTGATCAACCAATGAAAATGTATTGCGACAATAACTCCGCTCGGCATATTGCCTCGAATCTGGTGCTTCATGAGAGGACAAAACACATAGAAGTTGATTGCAATTTTATTAGAGAGAAGGTCCAAAACAAAGAAATAGAGACTCCGTTTGTTAGAAGTGAAGATCAATTAGCGGATGTCTTCACCAAATAATTGGATTCAAAACAATTCGAGAATATTTCAAGCAAGCTAGGATTGTACGATATTTACATTCCTAGCTTGAGGAGGAGTGTTGAAAATAACAAGCTAGAAAGAGCTAATTGATCTCAGCCGTTCATCATTGATCAATTAAATAAAAATTATATTAGAATAGAATGTACAGTACCAACAGATCTGTAGCTACAGTAATTAGAAAAGAACCGTTAGAAGTTTTGCTATAAATAGACCATAGGAACCTTGTAAAGATTTACTGTTTAATATAATAACTCTCTTCAGATCAATTCTTGTCTCATAAAATTCAACAAAAAGCATCTCAAAGAAATGTCTAAGTTCTGTCAAAGCATATATACCATATCCTTCCGAGGATTAGCCAACTAAGAAGCAAATTAACAGCATCGATCAAGTAAAAAGTAGCACAATGTCTCACACTATTTGTTGTTGTTTTTTTTTTTATTAATGTAAGCCCTTCTCTCCATCTGTGTAATCTCAATTGTATAACAAATATTTAAATACAATTTTGAAATTGGGATGAATTTCTTATTTATAACATAATTTTAATTTCTGTACAACCCTCATAAATGCGGCCTCCACCAATTTATTTTAACTCCTAAACTATCCCTCCACTCAATTTTTTATGTAATATATATAATGAAGACTTTAATTAAACACATGATGAATTACACTTATATTGTCTTGAATGTACACTTGTGTATGAACACACACTCATCAATAGTCTACGGTTATCCTTCCAGTCAAGTTTCATATGGAATTTGAATAGTTTTCGCCGGGTTAGAAAGTTGTTATATATATATATATATATATGAGTGAGGCTACGGTGCTATGCATAGCACAGATTGGGTCTGTGCTACGGCTCAAAATTTGACTTTTCAAAATCCTAACGGTCGATCCGAACCGTTCAACATGATTATAAAATGAATTTGTACTTGCAAACCAAATTTTACATTTTCTCGAATTTTTTTACTATTTTTTTAGATAGGCTGTTTTTGGATGGTCCAGAATGTTCAGATCAAGTAATTTTCGAAAAAATAGTAAAAAAAATTGAGAAAATGTAAAATTTGGTTTGCAAGTACATATTCATTTTATAATCATGTTGAACGGTTCGGATCGACCGTTAGAATTTTGAAAAGTCAAATTTTGAGCCGTAGCACGGACCCAATTGGTGCTATGCATAGCACCGTAGCCTCACTCTCTCTCTCTCTCTCTCTCTATATATATATATATATATATATATGGGCTATTGTGCTTTGCAAAGTAAATGGGGGTACTTCGGGTCATATTTTTATTTTTGAAAATCCAAACAACCGATCCGAACCGTTCAACATGTTCTAAATATTGAAATGTGCTTGCAGACTAAATTTTACATTTTTTGAAATTTTTTTACTATTTATTAAGCCACTTTGAAAATCGCTGATCCACTGTAAACAGTAAAAAATAGTAAAATTTTTTGGACCACCGGATCAACGATTTTCAAAGTGGCTTAATAAATAGTAAAAAAATTCCAAAAAATATAAAATTTAGTCTGTAAGCACATTTCAATATTTAGAACATGTTGAACGGTTCGGATCGGTTGTTTGGATTTTCAAAAATGAAAATATGACCCGAAGTAAGCCCCCCATTTACTTTGCAAAGCACAATAGCCCATATATATATATATAGATGAGCTATGCTACTCCATGGAGTAAAACGCGTTGGTGCTCCACGCCGCTATATTTTTATTTTGAAAATCCAAACGACCGATCCGAACCGCTCAACATGATCTCCATATTGAAATGTGCTTGGAGACCAAATTTTACATTTTTTAGAATTTTTTTACTATTTATTAAGCCACTTTGAAAATCACTGATCCGGCAGTCCAGAAATTTTTACTGTTTTTTACTGTTCACCCGGATTTTCAGATTTTCAAAGTGGCTTAATAAATAGTAAAAAAATTCTAAAAAAATGTAAAATTTGGTACATTTCAATATGGAGATCATGTTGAGCGGTTCGGATCGGTCGTTTGGACTTTCAAAATAAAAATACGGCGTGAAGTACAAACGCATTTTACTCCATGGAGTAGCATAGCTCATCTCTATATATATATATATATATATATATATATATATATATATATATATAGTAGAACTAGGGTGTTCCTAAGTTCACCAAGCCCCTTTGTGAACTCAACTCTAAAATCTATCGGATTGCTTCAAACGACGAATCCAAACTGTTGAAATTCTTCTATCTTACGAGTGATGCGTTTGCATGTGAAAATTTTAAACTTTCGAATTAATTTAGTATAAAGTCAAGTGGTCAAAATTAGAAGGTTTATAAATTAATTTTAATGCATTCATGATCACTCAAAAGAGAGCGATGTTTCTTTTAATATTTATAAACTCGGAAATGCTATCAGTTCGGACTGCAAGCGCACAATCCTATCGAGTAGTATATTCGAGGTCAATCCACAGGGAATATTGATTCAGAGTTTTGAGCGATCGAATCACAATCTTTTGAAAGGCTAGACGAAATCTGAAAATTGAGAGTTGTTGTTGTGATCAATGTAAATTAGGAAGCAATTAAAAGTAATTAAAATAAAGATAGAGATGAGAATTTCTAGGATTTCGGCACACCATTGCTACTCAAACCGCTTTGATAATATATTCCTGTCGGGTATGATTTCCTGTTGTTATTTTATGAAAGACACCACATAGGTCACTGCGATTTATGTTACGCAAGAATGACAGATCTTTCATCGAGATTCTACATAGGACACTGCGAGTTATCTTACGCAAATGACTGATCTCTTAAATACATAAGTTACTACATAGATCACTGCGAGTTTCCTTACGCAAATGATGGAACTTGGTTCGCGTTTTGTTGTTCTGGTTTATGGTTTCCCCACTAAAGTTTTCTTCACATAAACCTAATGGATCTCAACGAGGCTAATTCGTACAAATAGTTTCTCATACCATTAAAGTACTATCACTACCCTAACGGATTAAAATAGATTATCGAAGTTAGATGAAGAGATAATAAATCACAAAAGCATTTCGATTAAACAACAAGAAATCATAATCAACATAATATATATATATCAAAACATCAAGAGTAATAAGGTTTACTGCCTAGCCCTAAGAAAAGAAACTTAGCCGTGGAACGGCATAGTTACAATCACTCATCTCTTCTCACCCTAATTACAAAGATAAGTTATTCTTCTGCCGAGGGGCCTTATATAGGAGTGGAGGGACGTCTGGAGATTGAGTAGGGGCTAAGGAACTGATCTGGATACAGCTGTCGGCAGTTAATTCCCAAGAGGTGCCTTCGGTTACGGTCCGTATCAGGTGATACGGTCCGTATTGAGACCTTATCGCTGAGGGTTTTAATGCGTATCACACTATCTCCTAGTCTGTGTTAGACTTGGTCCGTATTGGACAATACGGATCGTAACATAGTTGTGAAACAAAATTAGTCCGTATTGGACAATATGGATCGGTTGTTTTGGATCCCTGCAGGTTTTGGAAAGAGAATTTCATGAGCTTACTAACGAGCAAGTGCATATAGCAACAAAACAAAATTATCTGACAAAAAAAAACAAAAAAAATCAAAATCTTTTTAAAGAAAATCTGCAGCCAATTAGAGCAACCAAAGCAGTCCACCACACTAGCACGCGACTTTAACAGCTCTCCTGTGGCACCGCTCTGCTATATGATATGTAGCTGGTCATTATGTTTTGGTACATTTCTATTTTTTTAGATAGCTTTTAAAAAAGAAGAAGTAAAATAAGGTATGATAAAATAATTAACTGAGGTTTTCATCAGTTTATGTTATAAACTACAGAGCCATGAATCCATAAGATAAAATTAAATTGTTTATAGATCTAACTACATGCATGGAACCACAGGTCTTTTTTGCTCACCACCAATTAGGGCGTGATCAAAAGACTTGAGGTCTTCGTAGAATTTGCTATTTTTGATTATTTGAATACAACTTGCATTTATGTATTCTTACTTTCCCAATATATAAATCCATGTAACCTAGACATGCTCTCACCTTCATTCTAACACACCTGCTAATTAACTAAACAAACAAACAAGCAATAGTTCTCTGCTATATATGCATGGAAAACTCATACCTTGATCAAGAGGCAGCTATTAGAGAAGTTGATAGAGGTTATGACACACTTAAACAACTACAGGTTCTTCTCCAGTTGAAATCAAGGAAAGGAGAGGAAGTGGTGCATATCCAAGATTTGGCTGAGCCTCTTTTCAGAGAGGGTTCGCAAGCTTTAAATCATGCACTTTGTATCATGAGGTCTGGTGTAAGTAAAGTTGGGGTTAAATCAGAAACTGCAGTGCTTGAGAGTGTGGTTTCTTCTGATACCAATAAGATAATTGAGAATGAAAGGGGCAAAAGAAGAAGGTAAATATATAGATAATCGTACACTTAACCTTTTTTATATATTAATTCAATTTTTATGTTCATTTTTGTATTTTTCATAAAAAAAATGGATTCTCAAATTTGAGTTCTGTGATTAGTTTGATTAATTTTGTTTTCTTTTCTTCCAAACTTTAATGAAGCCAAAGTAATATCATCTAATATGATTATTTTATGTTCATGACAACACAACCATGCATATCTACCATATTTCTATAATTTGTTTGGCGAAACTTGCTAAAGCTAACAAATTGGAATTCATATATGTATATTCAATCTGCTGTAATTACATGAATACGAAAATCTGTATTTGAAATTAGCTTAATGAAAAATTATGATGTTGTCTATGTACCCAATTGTATCGTCAGTCAAGTCATGTGGATTGTGTGTATCCTCTAAGAGCTTTCTGCTGTTTGCAATTTATATACGGACTGCTGCCTGATAGCATAAGATCAATATTTATACGCTCAGGTTTTACATTAATTCTTTAATTAATTACAGGATAGGGGAGAATTCCTGGACCACTGATACAACCATGCCATATGATGACGGCCATCAATGGAGAAAATATGGAGATAAGAAGATTAGTGGCACTAACTTTTCACGGTATGAAGTGCTTGCTATTTGATTTATTTATTTTCCTTAGTTTACACTCACTTTTAATGAATATATCTAACCAACTACTTTTATCTTCCTATATATACAGGGGCTATTTCAGATGCACATACAATAAAGAGCAAGGTTGCGAAGCAAAAAAGGTAGTCCAACAAACAAGCAGCAATGACCTGCGTTTGTTCAAAGTGAAATACATAAATATGCATACATGCCATTTTCATAAAACAATATCCCCATCATCTTCTCTACAACCAAGTCCATTTTGTTTCATTGAACAAGATTGTGGTGTCAATAAAATGACGCATTTGCAAGAGAGCAAACCGAGCGAGCCTCAATTGTTGAACCAAGGTTCATGCTTAAGTGATGCAATCCTAACAGAAACATTTCCAAATAATTCCCTGGTTGAAAGAAACTGCGAATGGGACTGGGATCCTTTGCTGAGAAATTTGTTAGGATTTGATTCAGATGATTTTCTCCTAATATAGGACGATTTACTTTCTTTTCCTGTGATATTAATTTGTATCAATTTGATGCTTGCATTAAGGTATATGAAATAAGCACGTCTACCTATTATTGAGGCGATGTATTGCATGTACTGATGATTCGAATGACATATCTACCTAATTTTCATTTATTTTTGTGTGTGTAAAAGGTTAATTAAGCAATAATCAGTAGTCATATACAAAAAAATGTCAGATATTTTAACTTCCAATATCCGCCAATACTTAATTTGTCAAGGATATCATTATTCTCTTGTTGATTGCTTCAAAAAAATATTCATGATGCAACAACAGTATTCATATATTGCCTTTCTTATCCACTAATGCTTCACTTTCTGACTAACAAGTATCTATTAATGTTTTTATCAAGCAAGATAATTGCTCATTTCCGTACCCAATGTAGTTTGCAGTTGCCATGAGTAAATACATGTACGTACAACAACTAGAGCTAGCTAGCTTAATGATTGTTAAAAAATGGAAATTCAAAATGGTTGGATCTTAATTATTATCCTAATTATTATGACTAAAAAGCATGTGTTGGAATGATACATGAACATTGGAACGATACATGAACAATATCCAAGGATCAAGGCGGTAGGGACATTTCAATTTGTCTAAAACTTATATGATGATCTTAGCTTTCCTAGGAAACGAGTTATATCTCAGTCAAAAAAACCGAATTATGGAGAAGTCGCATATATTCAAAATCACATGAAAAGGAAATGTGAAATTAATATTATGTACAAAGAGGAGGAAAAAGAACTAGCGAATAAGCTGTGTGAATCTATGGTGTCAATAATGATGGTTTCAATAAATATGAGAGAGAAGAGAAGTGAAAGATAACTAATAGATTTAATTTCTTATTATTCTCATAATACTCTCCTACGTACATAACAATATATTATATCTGTTTTTGTAACCTTAAACATATAATAACAACTCTAGGATTCCGTACATATATAAAGAAACGATAGAAAAATAACATTTAAAGATAGCATTAACTCGTAAATATATGTAACTTAATTTCGGTCAATTTGCATAATTTTCTGCCCACTGCACAATTTGATGAATCAAGTTTTAAGTCCATAATTCTCAACACCCCTGAAACTATTATACTAATTCAGTGGGCACATGTGCAAGTTAAGTATATACCTTATAGTATTAGTTTGCTTATAGATCTATACATAAATAACTTAAAATAATTTAAGAATTAATATTTAACAATTTAAAATTGATATTTGTTTGTTAATGGTTATGTATTTCGATAAGAAAGAGGTGATATTCCTTTTGTAAAATGAACTTGTGTGCCTGAATCTATCTCTACACTTCTCCCTTCCCTCTTTTTTTTTGAAAAACCTGGCAGTGGCTGCCTAGGTGGAATTTTATTGAATTGAAAACAAGAGTGTTGTTTAGTACATCAGAGGCGCACAGTACACGCATCTATAAGCTATGCTCAAGAAAAAGACAATACACAAACTAAACAACGAAGGTAAAGAAAAAAACTAGAGGCAGCAACAGAATCTGTAGAAAGTGACATCAGGTACAGCAGTCCCAAAAAATAGAGACTCTCATCTGCGCAAATCTAATCTGGTTCCTTGAGCAATTGATGGTCTCGCCTATTGTTGTTCCCGGTGCCACAACATGTCATCCAAAGGCGCGTTTCATCTATTATTCGATTCACCACAACAGAGCTAGGTGCCCGGGCACCAGTGAAGACCCGATTATTCCTCTCCTTCCAAAGCATCCAACAGGTACACATAAACAGAGTATCCCACGTCATACGCAGTTGTCCACCCTCCATTTCCGCCTGCTGTCTGGACTTAACCAAAATTTCCTCAATTGAATGCCGTGGCACCATGATTCTGAAACCGTAGCGCTGGCCAACCTTGAACCAGACTTTAACCGCAAAGGGGCATAGAAACAACAGATGTAAAGCCGATTCGGACGGGCAATTGCGACACATCAGACATTGGTTCTGACCTTGTCCCCCAATATGGCGCCGGACCATAACATCGCCTGTTAGGATTTTGTCCTTTACCATAAGATAAGCAAATATACGAACCGTCGGGGGAATTGGAAGGGCCCAAAGATATGCATGATCAAAGGCTATTCTACCCCCGGTGACGAGTACTTTGTACACCGAGTTTGCCGAATATACTCGTCCATTGGTCCATCGCCACAGTAGCGTGTCATTTGCATTGGTGAGGTTTAATGTTAAATTGACTTCCGGGAGCAAAAAGTGAGTGATTGGTGCTGCGTCTTTCAAAGACAGTTTTGGGTGAAGTGGCCTCTGACTCGGTTCAAGTCTGGTAATGAGAGGGTTGCCGTGCCAAGCATCGAGCCAGAAAGAGATCCGCTCACCAGTACCGACTTGCCATTTGGTGGACCATGTGAAAATTGGCAATAACCTCACCAGGGCATTCCAAAAGAAGGAGCCAGAGACTGCCCAGAAATTCGGACCCGTCGCATATAGCCCCGTCCACTTGAGCACCGTTACTGTTGTCGTCCAAAGGCAGACCGGATTCGTGTTGGCCCGCCACCACCATCTTAGCAATAGTGCCACATTGTGTTTGGCTAGATCCAACAGGCCCATCCCTCCCATTTCATATGGTGAGCATATTGTTTCCCAACTCGCGAGAGCGATCGCCCTCCCCTCTTTCTCATTTCTACCCCAAAGGAACGCTCTTCTTATGACATCAATTCGGTCGATAACCCACTTGGGCAACTTAAAACACATCATATAGTACACCGGAATGGCCGATAGGACAGATTTAACCAACTGCAGTCGTCCCCCCCGCGATATTAGTTTGCCCTTCCAACCTTCCATTCGCTTTTCGAGTTTCTCAATCAGAGGTAGGTAGTCGGACTTTTGTGGTTTATAGATTGAGAGGGGCATCCCCAGATAGTCAATCGGCATTGACTCTTGCGTGAACAACAGAATTAGCTTTGTGTCCCTTAGATTTTGGCTGTGCAAATTGAAGGGCACAAAACTGCTTTTCTCATAGTTTACTCTTAAACCCGAGACCTTCGCAAACAATCGGAGAATAACTTTGAAAGTGATCAGAGTGGAGGGGCTTGCATTTGAAATAATAGCGGTATCGTCCGCGTATTGTAGCGCATATATTGCATGTGGGCATGTGGTTGTCAGGGGATCAGGTAGAAGGCCGTTCACTGCCCCGATCATTCGTTGGAACACATCGACGGCTATTATGAATAGCATCGGCGAAATCGGGTCTCCTTGCCGAAGGCCCCGTTTATGAGCAAAGTAGTCGGTATTCTCCCCATTCATAACAATTCGAGACTGGGAGGTTGCTAGGATGAGTTGTATCCACCCTATCCACTTTTCCGGGAACCCCCTAGCTTTCATAACTTCGGTCAAGAAGTGCCAATCGATCGAATCGAAAGCCTTGGCAAAATCTATTTTCGCAAAAACAGCTCCCTTACCCGAGTTGGAAACATGGTGTAGAATTTCTCTTGTAGCAAGAAAATTTTCTGCAATATGCCTATCTCGAGTGAAAGCTGTTTGGTTGGTTGAAACTAGGTCCGGCAATACAAGCCGCAATCGATTGGATAGCACTTTCGTGATGAGCTTTGGAATCATGTTGATGATACTGATTGGTCGAAAATCCCCGACACTCTTTGCCATTTGTTTTTTGGGGATCATTACAATGTTTGCCTTATTCACTTGTGCTAGCCGTAGGGACCCTCTCCAAAAATCAGCAAACATTCTCATGATATCCTCTTTAAGCACATGCCAAAATTCTTTGAAAAATTCATGCGGCAGGCCATCGGGGCCGGAGGCCTTGTTATTGGCTAGTTGCCTTACCGCCTTGTGCACCTCATGTTGTGTAAAGGGTTGCTGCAGGTGGGATAGATCGGGCTGCTGCTCTGGGTATAGTTTTGCAGGGTCAAAGTTCAAAGAACATACCTGAGTGCCGAGTAGCATCTGCATATGCGTTTGAAATGCCCCTTTGATCTGGTTCGGGTCTTCCAGGCAGACCCCGTGTTGTTCTACACATGTGATACGTCCAAAGGGTATATATAAAAAGCTTTATCCTCAAATACACTTTCGATTTAGATTGCAAGTATACAATCCTACCGTGTAGTATATTATCGGGTATCGAACCACAAGGAGTAAGATAAATACTTAATTTTCAACTTTAGATGATAAATTTCAGAAAAGAAAGAAAATAAAGTGCAATAAAGTAAATTTGGGGGGGTTTGTACTAAAAATCCTAAGGTTGGGTTCAATACCCGAAGGAAGGAGTTTTTAAACAATTAGAAGTAAAAGTAAAAGAAAGACAAGTCGGTTTGTTTTCAAGGTTAAGAGAATCTAGGGGTCTTTGGTCTACAATCCCTTGTTAACTCTATTTATTCGGTATTTGCTTAAATTCATGTTTGATTTGATGAGGTTTCTAACCTAATATGTCATTAAGGGTCACTTTCATGAATTAATGACGTGTCTAAGTAATTCGGACTTCACGTTTAAGTCCTTCATCCTAGCTACCTCGACCATAAGCTCTTGTTAGTCTCTCCTCTCCTCAAATATTGGTATTTCACAATTAAGTCCATGACACCAATATCCGATTCGATTTGAGATGTCCTAATTAGGGTTTGACTTCACGGTTAGGTTCTTCACCAAATCCCTAACCTTAATTTCTATAGTTCCGGCTTAGATTAAATTGGTTAGAATCTTAATCTAAACCTAAGGTATTTGCATTCATAATTTGGTACTATCCTATTGATCCTAGTCAATTTTGGTTCTTTTGAAACCAAAACGAGATGCTACAATTCAAGTACTAATTATGTATTTAACACAAATTATTTAAATCACAGAAATTAACAATCAAATCCGATAAAACAATCATAATAAAAGCAAACAATCGAATAAAATAGAATTAAACAAGTTCATGCATATTGACCTAAACCCCTAGAGAGAGAACTACTCCCTCTTGGAGGAAAACATCACAAAGTTTGGCAAATGATAAAAGGAAATGGAATAAAGAATAATTACACCCTTTGAATCTAAAACCTCTATCTTGCCGAATCTTGCTCAGGAAATCCTTCTTCTCCTTGCTTGAAAGCTTTACCTCCTTCAGAAATTATGGCTAAGAGTTTGTGTATAGAGAGAGAGAATGAAATATGTTGTCTGTTGAATGGAAATGAGCCCCCCTTTTAAAGCAAGAGATCATGCCCAATTTAGAGGCTAGAGTGTGGAGTTAGTGGGTGCTCTTTTTACATTTCTTTCCTGGCAAGTATGTCTATTTTTGTCTTCTTAAATCGTGTCCTTGGAGTGCCAAAAATAGAATCCGTGTTGAAATTGAGTAATTCTGGCTGACTGCGGGTCATGTCCATCCGCACTGCGGGTGGTCTCACCCGCACTGGGTCTAAATTTCCTTTTTTAACTTTCCTGGATTTTCTGCGAATTCACATGAGTGCGGGTGGAACTGCGTATGGATGACCCGCACTGCGGTTGGACTCTGTGTTTTGAAGTTTCTGAAATTGGCTAAGTATTGAGTGCGGATCGCAGTGCGGCTCTCAGTGCGTCCGCATTAGGCTCGGGAAAAATCCTGCGCAGGGCTGAGAGGTTGGAAATGCGGCTAAGTCCCTAGTGCGGTTGAATCAATCCGCAGTGCGTGTCAATGATCCGCACTGAGAGGTATTTTCACCAATTTGCATCATTTCCTGCATTGAAAAGCCAAATAACCGCAGTAACTTGATTCCAGGTGTATTTTAATCATTTTATATTCTAAACACAAGATATTTGAGGTTGTTTTATGATAAAATCAAGATCAAATGTATATATAATTTATCGTTATCAAAATCCCCCAAGCTTGAACCTTGCTTGTCCCCAAGCAATATCTAACTTGGACTATAATTCGATCTTTTAATTTAACCCTATATCTAGCATATTTTCCTTCAAGAATTTGAAAAATTTTGTATGATCTTGCTAAAATTAAAATCTCAATGTAAATTTCTACAAATTTAAAGTTCAACCCTTGGTAAATCATACTTCACCCCACAATTCGATTACTCTAACTTTCATTTCCTTAAAGGTTTAGAATTTGCAAACTTTATTCATCCAAATTTACTAAAAGACATGCATTTTTATTTGTGAAGAAAAAATTTCCCTAAGCTTGGCATATTGCAAAATTCACATTTTTGTTGTTCTTGTTGCTTATTTTGATTTTTCTATTTTTCTTTTATTTCATGGCATTATTTTCCCAATCCTCATTTAAACACCGGTTAGTTACAAGTAGTTAACTGTACCCAACCGTTCTAATTCAAGGGTGCTTTGCATGCTCATTGCCTAACCCTTCCACCAACACGAATGTCAATTTTATCGGGAGACTAGTGGAGCAGGAGTGCCAATGACTCATAACCATAAGTACGTCATGTCGCCGTATCATAGGTAAGAGGAGTCGCAAATTTTCAATTTTAAATGTTTTGAACAATTTTCGCAAAAATACACATATCTAAGGGTATTTATTCATATCACATCTAAATTGCTTCCTTAATAAATTTAAACTCCTAATGTTTCAAATTCGTAAGCCTTTATTTCCACAAAGTTTTTCGCCAAATTATGTGGTTATTTCAAACTATTCCAAGGGTATTTCTAAAAACTTGTTAAAATTCGCATTAAAATATCTAATTTTTTTGAAAATCACTCAAATTTTATCAAAACTTTTATTTTTGCCAACTTTTAACACAAAAATTAAACGTGATTTTATACTTTATGCATTCTTAGACAACTAAGTCCAATTATGCAAGACTCTATTTTTCATAACCTCGTAAAACATCTTGACAAGTTTGCAATCTCAAGCATTTAAGTTCAAAATTACTAACCCTATTCATGGTCAAGTAAAAATCAAGGTTATAACTCCTAAAAAGTTCGAAAAAATACTGAAAAATAAACATGCATGCAGATACAATTTCTTCCCATCCCCCAAGCTTAAATAAAGCAGTGTCCTCAGTGCTGAAAATAAACTAAATAAGAGAGAAGAAACATGATATACTCGACTAAGCTAAAGGTGGTGGTGCTGTGCGGTGCGGAATCACTCCTCATCCCTGTCAGATTCCTCCCCTTCTTCCTCGTCATTCTCACCTTGATCATCGTCTTGATCTGCGGCCTCGGCTTCTTGTGCGGCTTGAGCTGCAGCTGCCGCTTCGCGTTGCCTTGCTAACTGTGCCTCCATCCTTTGAGCAGCCCTTCGTTGGTGCGGCGGTGTTGGTGGGTTATCTTCGTAGTTAGGATTGTTGTTCATGAAACCTCGGTGGGCATAGTAATGGGCTGCTGCGGCATGGGTCTCCACCTCATCTATACGCCGATCGAAAGCATCCATGCGGTTGTTTATGTTGAGGTTCATGGATTGCATAAATTCCCACATTTGCTGCATTGTTATACCTCCTTGTGCAGCAGCATCGGGATGCATTGCTTGAACGCCTGGTGGAGGTGGTGGTGGTGGCTCTTGTGGCTCAAGTGGAGGATCCACTATCTTCCATGTGTTATAGTTCATTGGGTCGAGGTCAGTTTGGAGAGGCAAACGGTGCCGGATATTGTTCACTCCCAAGTTTATCCATGCCTCTTGGGTATCATCGTATCGAATAAGCCTCGCCCTCACCAATCCATCAAGGTCCACACGAGTGTAACCTTCCACCACATCATCTCCGGTTGGTATGTGTAGTGCTCGAGCAATCTTGGTGATTATTCCTCCAATGCGAACGACACCGCCCGGTTGTATGTTGTTGGCCACTGTTTTTATGTGCTTGGCAAGGTTGTAGGTGATGTGTGGCATATACTCCATCTCCCCATTGTTTCGCCGAAGCATACTGCAAATATAGGTCATATCTCCTTCGTTGAAGACCGATACGGTCTCCCCTCGGGCAAAGAGAGTGTGAGAAAGTACCCTTTGGAGATAACGAATTGCCGGATGAGAGATGTTCTTGACCCGTTGATCACTGAGGACATCATGCATTGCTAGGAGGCGGAACTGGTGCTCATTCATATCGGGGAAGAACCCGAGGGTGGCTCGCATCTGCTCCACATTATCCTGGCTTAGGTCGAATGCCTCCAATAGTTGGGTGGTGTGCATCGACACATGGTACCCTCCAAGGTTAAAGCTCATGGTTCTTGAAGCCCGATCAAACTCATATGAAGAGAGGAACTCGATGGTGATGGCTCGATAAGTGTCGACCTCGTCACATAGGAAGTCCCACAATCCTAAGCGTTCGGTGAGCATCTGCACTGTTTCGGTGATGCCCAACTGCCCGAGAGTGTAACGGCAGATCCACCGAGATGGTTGGAGACTTCTATGGGTCTCGAGCGCGTTCTTGCGGAATTGTTGGTTATCATTCAACGGCTCGGCAGGTGGATATGGAAGGGAAGGGTTGCTTGATTGACCTTTGCCCTTGTTGGTCCGGATACGCTTAGCTCCCCTTGGTGCCATCTTATCTGCAATTTAAAATTGGAAAGAGTTAAAAATTAGGCAGATTTGGATGTATTTTGGGCTCAGTGCGGGTACCTTTCATCCGCACTGCGTGTGTTCTCAGCCGCACTGGTCCAATGACTTTTTGGGAGTGAACAATATCCGGCACCGTTTGCCTCTCCAAACTGACCTCGACCCAATGAACTATAACACATGGAAGATAGTGGATCCTCCACTTGAGCCACAAGAGCCACCACCACCACCTCCACCAGGCGTTCAAGCAATGCATCCCGATGCTGCTGCACAAGGAGGTATAACAATGCAGCAAATGTGGGAATTTATGCAATCCATGAACCTCAACATAAACAACCGCATGGATGCTTTCGATCGGCGTATAGATGAGGTGGAGACCCATGCCGCAGCAGCCCATTACTATGCCCACCGAGGTTTCATGAACAACAATCCTAACTACGAAGATAACCCACCAACACCGCCGCACCAACGAAGGGCTGCTCAAAGGATGGAGGCACAGTTAGCAAGGCAACGCGAAGCGGCAGCTGCAGCTCAAGCCGCACAAGAAGCCGAGGCCGCAGATCAAGACGATGATCAAGGTGAGAATGACGAGGAAGAAGGGGAGGAATCTGACAGGGATGAGGAGTGATTCCGCACCGCACAGCACCACCACCTTTAGCTTAGTCGAGTATATCATGTTTCTTCTCTCTTATTTAGTTTATTTTCAGCACTGAGGACACTGCTTTATTTAAGCTTGGGGGATGGGAAGAAATTGTATCTGCATGCATGTTTATTTTTCAGTATTTTTTCGAACTTTTTAGGAGTTATAACCTTGATTTTTACTTGACCATGAATAGGGTTAGTAATTTTGAACTTAAATGCTTGAGATTGCAATCTTGTCAAGATGTTTTACGAGGTTATGAAAAATAGAGTCTTGCATAATTGGACTTAGTTGTCTAAGAATGCATAAAGTATAAAATCACGTTTAATTTTTGTGTTAAAAGTTGGCAAAAATAAAAGTTTTGATAAAATTTGAGTGATTTTCAAAAAAATTAGATATTTTAATGCGAATTTTAACAAGTTTTTAGAAATACCCTTGGAATAGTTTGAAATAACCACATAATTTGGCGAAAAACTTTGTGGAAATAAAGGCTTACGAATTTGAAACATTAGGAGTTTAAATTTATTAAGGAAGCAATTTAGATGTGATATGAATAAATACCCTTAGATATGTGTATTTTTGCGAAAATTGTTCAAAACATTTAAAATTGAAAATTTGCGACTCCTCTTACCTATGATACGGCGACATGACGTACTTATGGTTATGAGTCATTGGCACTCCTGCTCCACTAGTCTCCCGATAAAATTGACATTCGTGTTGGTGGAAGGGTTAGGCAATGAGCATGCAAAGCACCCTTGAATTAGAACGGTTGGGTACAGTTAACTACTTGTAACTAACCGGTGTTTAAATGAGGATTGGGAAAATAATGCCATGAAATAAAAGAAAAATAGAAAAATCAAAATAAGCAACAAGAACAACAAAAATGTGAATTTTGCAATATGCCAAGCTTAGGGAAATTTTTTCTTCACAAATAAAAATGCATGTCTTTTAGTAAATTTGGATGAATAAAGTTTGCAAATTCTAAACCTTTAAGGAAATGAAAGTTAGAGTAATCGAATTGTGGGGTGAAGTATGATTTACCAAGGGTTGAACTTTAAATTTGTAGAAATTTACATTGAGATTTTAATTTTAGCAAGATCATACAAAATTTTTCAAATTCTTGAAGGAAAATATGCTAGATATAGGGTTAAATTAAAAGATCGAATTATAGTCCAAGTTAGATATTGCTTGGGGACAAGCAAGGTTCAAGCTTGGGGGATTTTGATAACGATAAATTATATATACATTTGATCTTGATTTTATCATAAAACAACCTCAAATATCTTGTGTTTAGAATATAAAATGATTAAAATACACCTGGAATCAAGTTACTGCGGTTATTTGGCTTTTCAATGCAGGAAATGATGCAAATTGGTGAAAATACCTCTCAGTGCGGATCATTGACACGCACTGCGGATTGATTCAACCGCACTAGGGACTTAGCCGCATTTCCAACCTCTCAGCCCTGCGCAGGATTTTTCCCGAGCCTAATGCGGACGCACTGAGAGCCGCACTGCGATCCGCACTCAATACTTAGCCAATTTCAGAAACTTCAAAACACAGAGTCCAACCGCAGTGCGGGTCATCCATACGCAGTTCCACCCGCACTCATGTGAATTCGCAGAAAATCCAGGAAAGTTAAAAAAGGAAATTTAGACCCAGTGCGGGTGAGACCACCCGCAGTGCGGATGGACATGACCCGCAGTCAGCCAGAATTACTCAATTTCAACACGGATTCTATTTTTGGCACTCCAAGGACACGATTTAAGAAGACAAAAATAGACATACTTGCCAGGAAAGAAATGTAAAAAGAGCACCCACTAACTCCACACTCTAGCCTCTAAATTGGGCATGATCTCTTGCTTTAAAAGGGGGGCTCATTTCCATTCAACAGACAACATATTTCATTCTCTCTCTCTATACACAAACTCTTAGCCATAATTTCTGAAGGAGAAAAAGCTTTCAAGCAAGGAGAAGAAGGATTTCCTGAGCAAGATTCGGCAAGATAGAGGTTTTAGATTCAAAGGGTGTAATTATTCTTTATTCCATTTCCTTTTATCATTTGCCAAACTTTGTGATGTTTTCCTCCAAGAGGGAGTAGTTCTCTCTCTAGGGGTTTAGGTCAATATGCATGAACTTGTTTAATTCTATTTTATTCGATTGTTTGCTTTTATTATGATTGTTTTATCGGATTTGATTGTTAATTTCTGTGATTTAAATAATTTGTGTTAAATACATAATTAGTACTTGAATTGTAGCATCTCGTTTTGGTTTCAAAAGAACCAAAATTGACTAGGATCAATAGGATAGTACCAAATTATGAATGCAAATACCTTAGGTTTAGATTAAGATTCTAACCAATTTAATCTAAGCCGGAACTATAGAAATTAAGGTTAGGGATTTGGTGAAGAACCTAACCGTGAAGTCAAACCCTAATTAGGACATCTCAAATCGAATCGGATATTGGTGTCATGGACTTAATTGTGAAATACCAATATTTGAGGAGAGGAGAGACTAACAAGAGCTTATGGTCGAGGTAGCTAGGATGAAGGACTTAAACGTGAAGTCCGAATTACTTAGACACGTCATTAATTCATGAAAGTGACCCTTAATGACATATTAGGTTAGAAACCTCATCAAATCAAACATGAATTTAAGCAAATACCGAATAAATAGAGTTAACAAGGGATTGTAGACCAAAGACCCCTAGATTCTCTTAACCTTGAAAACAAACCGACTTGTCTTTCTTTTACTTTTACTTCTAATTGTTTAAAAACTCCTTCCTTCGGGTATTGAACCCAACCTTAGGATTTTTAGTACAAACCCCCCCAAATTTACTTTATTGCACTTTATTTTCTTTCTTTTCTGAAATTTATCATCTAAAGTTGAAAATTAAGTATTTATCTTACTCCTTGTGGTTCGATACCCGATAATATACTACACGGTAGGATTGTATACTTGCAATCTAAATCGAAAGTGTATTTGAGGATAAAGCTTTTTATATATACCCTTTGGACGTATCAAGTTACTTCTCTCATCCGCACCGAGCAAAAAAAAAAAAAAAAAAAAAAAAAAAAAAAAAAAAAAAAAATATATATAATTTCGAAAAAAAACTTTTAAAACCTTACCTTCGGTGCGTGTCATTAATCCGCAGTGCGGGTGCTTCTCATCCGCACTGGTGAAATTTTGACTGTTTTTCATTGCGAATGTCTCCCAAGGTTAGTTAATTGTAAATTTGGAAAGTTAAAATTAAATTAATTAAAATAAATTGCAGAAAGTAAAGAAAAACAAAAAAACCTTGGGTTGCCTCCCAAGAAGCGCTCAATTTTACGTCGTGAGCTCGACATGATTCGTGCTCACTTATTGAGATTGTGGATCATCTAGGCGAAAGCTTTCCTTCTCGCCTATGGGACTTGCATAATTAAAATGTTTAAGACGATGCCCATTTACCTTAAATGCTCCACTTTTATCGCCTTCAATTTCAATTGCGCCATGGTTGAACACCTTCTTCACCTTGTATGGCCCGGTCCATCTTGATCTCAACTTTCCGGGAAAAAGTCGGAGTCTTGAGTTGTACAATAGAACCGTGTCTCCTTCTTGAAAATCTCGCCTCATGATATGTTTGTCATGCCATCTTTTTGTCTTTTCTTTGTATAATTTGGCATTTTCATACGCATTGATGCGTAATTCCTCCAATTCGTGTAACTTGAGGATTCTCTTTTCACCGGCCGCCCTCATGTCGAAGTTTAGAGCCTTTATTGCCCAATAAGCCTTATGCTCAAGCTCGACCGGCAAATGACATGCTTTTCCATACACAAGTTTGAAAGGAGTCATACCTATGGGTGTTTTGAATGCGGTTCGGTATGCCCAAAGAGATTCGTCTAGTTTGAGTGACCAATCCTTCCTTGATATATTCACCACCTTTTGGAGGATGCTCTTTATCTCACGGTTGGACACCTCGACTTGGCCGCTTGTTTGTGGATGATATGGTGTGGCCACCTTGTGCTTGACTCCATACTTGAGTAGTAGAGCGTCAAATTGGCGGTTGATGAAATGAGATCCGCCATCACTTATCACCACTCGGGGTACTCCGAACCTAGGAAATATAATTTGCTTAAAAAGTTTTCTTACCACGGCGGAATCGGCTGTTGGTGTAGCTATGGCTTCAACCCATTTTGACACGTAATCGACTGCCACAAGTATGTATTTGTTGTTACAAGAACTCGGAAAGGGACCCATAAAATCGATACCCCAAACATCAAATAATTCAACTTCTAGTATTCCGTTTAGGGGCATTTCATGTCTTCTAGATATGTTCCCGGTCCTTTGGCATTTGTCGCACCTAAGCACATATTCCCTTGCGTCTTGGAAGAGCGTGGGCCAAAAGAACCCGGCTTGAAGAACTTTGGCGGCGGTTTTGTCGGTGGAGGCGTGTCCTCCATAGGCGGATGAATGGCAACATCTTAGGATTTGTTCGGTTTCTTCTTGGGGTACACATCTTCTAAGGATCCCATCTACCCCCAACTTAAACAACAACGGTTCATCCCAAAAATATTTTTTCGCATCAGAAAAGAATTTTTTCCGTTGTTGGTAAGTTAAATCGGGAGGTAGTATACCGCATGTAAGGTAGTTGACCAAATCTGCATACCATGGCGCCTCGTGTTTGTTGACTGCATATAGTTGTTCGTCTACGAATGAGTCATCAATCGGCATGTCGTTATCTTTTGATTCATTGGTAATGCGAGACAAATGATCCGCCACTGAATTTTCGGTTCCCTTCTTGTCCTTGATTTCCAAGTCAAATTCTTGTAGTAAGAGGATCCACCGAATTAGACGTGGTTTGGCATCTTTCTTGTTGAGAAGATATCGGATAGCCGCATGATCGGAGTATACCACCACTTTGGATCCCACCAAGTAGGACCGGAACTTGTTGATAGCAAATATGACAGCTAAGAACTCCTTTTCCGTGGTTGTATAGTTCATTTGTGCTTCGTCTAGGACTTTGCTTGCATAATAGATCACATGTGGCTTGTTGTCGATCCTTTGTCCTAGTACGGCTCCGACGGCGTAGTCGCTTGCATCACACATAATTTCAAATGGTGCATCCCAATTCGGTGGGCGAAGAATGGGGGCTGAGATTAGCGCTTTCTTTATCCTGTCAAAAGCATCAATGCAAGGTTTATCAAAATTAAATTCTGCATCTTTCATAGTTAGATTTGTAAGAGATTTGCAAATCTTTGAAAAATCCTTAATAAACCGTCGATAGAACCCCGCATGGCCTAAAAAACTCCGCACATCCTTCACACAAGTCGGGTATGGCAACTTCTCTATCACCTCCACCTTTGCTTTGTCGACTTCCAAGCCTTCGGATGACACCACGTGGCCTAGATCCACCCCCGTTTGCACCATAAAGTGGCACTTCTCCCAATTTAGTACCAAATTGACCTGCTCACATCTTTCTAAAACTTTAATCAAATTAGTTAAGCAATCATCAAAAGAAGTACCAAAAACTGAAAAGTCATCCATGAAAACTTCCACGGAATTTTCTAATAAATCGGAGAAAATAGCCATCATGGCTCTTTGAAATGTGGCCGGGGCATTGCATAGACCAAACGGCATCCTACGGTACGCGAACGTACCATAAGGGCATGTAAAGGTCGTTTTTTCTTGGTCATCGGGGTGAATAGAGATTTGAAAGAATCCGCTATACCCATCAAGGTAGCAAAAATGTGAGTGATTAGCTAGCCTCTCAAGCATTTGGTCCACGAATGGTAGAGGAAAGTGATCCTTTCTTGTTGCATTGTTGAGTTTTCGGTAGTCGATGCACATCCGCCATCCGGTGACCACCCTTGTGGATATCATCTTGTCATCCTCACCCTTCACCACTGTTGTGCCTCCCTTCTTTGGGACTACATGAACCGGGCTTACCCACTTAGAATCGGAAATTGGGTAGATGATGCCGGCATCAAGTAGCTTGAGGATCTCTTTCTTCACCACTTCTTTTAGATTCGGATTGAGCCTTCTTTGAGCTTCAACGGTGGGTTTGTGATCATCCTCCATTAGAATTCTATGCATGCAAAGGGACGGGCTGATTCCGGTTAGATCATCGATTGTGTAACCAATTGCCTTCCGATGTAGCTTGAGTTCGTGTAGGAGCTTCTCGGTTTGTTCTTGGTTGAGCTTTGAATTGATAATCACCGGGTATGTCTCGTCTTCCCCTAAGTATTCATAGCGAAGGGTAGGTGGCAGAGGTTTGAGCTCGACCTTTGGTGCGCCGGAATCGCTCGAAATGGTGAAGATTTGCTCAGATTTGGGCGAGTGCGGGTGAACCATCCGCAGTGGATACTCAGTGCGGACGCACTGGGCTCGGTCTTTCGAGTCTGCTGCTTCAGAAGGCTGAGTGCGGCTGGGCTGATCCGCAGTGCGGGTGAATGATCCGCACTCGGGAAAAATTTCATCAATTTGGTCATTTTCAGACCTGGTTTCTTCTAGATCTGAGTCGAGTTGTGCATTCACCATTTCTTCCTCCTCATGAGTAGCTAAAATTGAATCTAATACATCCAATCTACAAATAGAATCATTATCATTTGAAGGAAATTTAATGGCATTAAACATGTGAAAATTTACCTTCTCGCCTCCAATGTCAAATGATATTTTTCCTTCTTTGACATTAATGTTTGCATCGGCCGTGGTTAGGAAGTCCCGTCCCAATAGGAGAGGAGTATGAGTATCCTCCTCCATTTCAACTACCACAAAATCTACCGGGACAAAGAACTTACCTATCATAACTATCACGTCTTCCGCAATCCCCTCGGGATAGCGTACCGTCTTATCGGCTAGTTGTAATGACATTCTTGTGGGTTTCAAGTCAACAAGATTTAGCCTTTGATAGACGGTCTTTGGCATAAGGCTCACACTTGCACCTAAATCACATAGGCACCTCTCGAATTTGGTATTACCTATTGTACATGGAATTGCAAAACTCCCGGGGTCCTTTAATTTCGGAGGTAGCTTGTTTAAGAGAAGAGCGCTACACTCCTCATTAAGGGATACCGTGCCTACTTCCTCAATCGATCTTTTGTTTGATAGAATGTCTTTCAAAAATTTTGCGTAAGAAGGCATGTGAGTAATTGCTTCGGTAAAAGGGATGGTAATGTTCAATTTCTTGAGGTGTTCTACGAATTTGGCATATTGTTGGTCAAGTTTGTGCTTTACTAACCTTTGAGGGAAAGGTATAAACCTATGTGGCGGGACATACTTAGGAATTTCAGTCGGTTTTACCTTGGCCGGGATAGAATTACCCGGTTCTTGAGACTCTTTCGATGCCGGTGTAGCAGTATTGAGAGAAGGCGGAGGTTGTGTCTCCTTGGGTGGTTGTTGCTGCTCTTCAATGGTGGGCATCTTGGGGCCTTCGTATCCCGTGCCGCTCCTCAAAGTTATAGCTTTTGCTTGCTCCCTAGGGTTGATGTCCGGCTTGCCCGGAAGCGTGCCTTGTTGGCGAGAGGATGAAGAAGCTTGTTGCGCTATTTGTGTTTCTAGCATTTTTGTCTTCGTTTCTAAGAACTCGAACTTTTTGTTGAAGTCGATGTTGGTGTTCCTTTGATAATCGATGTACTCTTCCATCATCTTTTCCAACTTGGAGAGTTGAGAGGGACCTTGGTAAGAGTTTTGGTTGGATCGGTATTGGTTGGAATTGTCATTCTCGGTCTTCCATTTGAAGTTCGGATGGTTCCACCTTGTGTTAGGGTTGTAAGAATTGGAATTGAAATTGTCATTTTGCCTAACCTTATTGTAGATCGGGTCATTCCTCTTATCACCTTGATTATAGAACATGGCGTTCACTTGTTCCACGTCTTCTCCTTCCAAAAGGACTTGGCAATTGGCGGTGATATGAGTCGCCTCTCCACATATGCCACATGGAGCCTTCTTTGTCACGGCTTTTGTGTTTTGAATTTGTGCCATTTGATGTTGCAAGGCCTCCATTTGCGCTCTCAAGGCGGTGACTTCATCGACTTTCATGATTCCCGGGGTGTTGGAGACTCGTCCACCTCTCTCGGCTGTCCACTCCCTTTGGTTGATCGCCATATCTTCAATCATTAGCATGGCTTGCTCGGGATCCATTTTGGACATGTTTCCACCTGCAGCAGAATTTAAGTGAGTTTTAGTGGCTATTGTACAACCTCCATAGAAAAATTGAAAGAGCAACCACATGTCAAGGCCATGGTTAGGGCACAAGCGTTGGAGCTCCGCCCATCGGTCCCATGCCTCGGTTAGAGACTCCCCCTCGGCTTGCTTGAACGTTGTGATCTTCGTCCGGAAATGTTGGGTCTTGGATGGATGAAAATATTTTCCTAAAAATAGCCTCTCCATGTCGTCCCATGTGTTGACGTTGTCCCGGTTGACGGTCCTTAGCCACGTTCTTGCGTTGTCTCGGAGGGATAAGTGGAAGCATTTGAGTTTGAGGTTGTCTAGCTCATCTCCTTCTCGGGCAAAAGTGCCGCAGTGTTCTTCGAAAACTGCCAAGTGGGCGTGTGGATCTTCGTTGAGGGCTCCTCCGAATTGACTTTGGCCAAGTAGATGGATGAGAGAGGGCTTAATGTCTCTAGGCTCTTGGCCATGAGGAATGAAGCCGAAGCGGTGGCCGTGTTGATTGTTTCGGCCATTGTTGTTGTGGTTACCGTTACGAGGTGGGGTCATTCCTCGTACGCGGCTCGGATTGCTTCCTTGTCCTTCATGGACAGATTGCTCGTCCTCGTTGATGACTGGATTTATGATTGGTGGTTCCATGCTTAGATGTTCTTCTTCGTCGTCGAAAATCGTCGGAAAAGGAGTATTTCCCGCGCTCATGGACCGCTGAAAAAGAACTTAGATTAGTTTTCAAAAAGTAAAAGAAAATCTGAAATAAATCGCTAAAGTAAAAATTCAGTATTAAAACTATACTCCCCGGCAACGGCGCCAAAAACTTGATACGTCCAAAGGGTATATATAAAAAGCTTTATCCTCAAATACACTTTCGATTTAGATTGCAAGTATACAATCCTACCGTGTAGTATATTATCGGGTATCGAACCACAAGGAGTAAGATAAATACTTAATTTTCAACTTTAGATGATAAATTTCAGAAAAGAAAGAAAATAAAGTGCAATAAAGTAAATTTGGGGGGGTTTGTACTAAAAATCCTAAGGTTGGGTTCAATACCCGAAGGAAGGAGTTTTTAAACAATTAGAAGTAAAAGTAAAAGAAAGACAAGTCGGTTTGTTTTCAAGGTTAAGAGAATCTAGGGGTCTTTGGTCTACAATCCCTTGTTAACTCTATTTATTCGGTATTTGCTTAAATTCATGTTTGATTTGATGAGGTTTCTAACCTAATATGTCATTAAGGGTCACTTTCATGAATTAATGACGTGTCTAAGTAATTCGGACTTCACGTTTAAGTCCTTCATCCTAGCTACCTCGACCATAAGCTCTTGTTAGTCTCTCCTCTCCTCAAATATTGGTATTTCACAATTAAGTCCATGACACCAATATCCGATTCGATTTGAGATGTCCTAATTAGGGTTTGACTTCACGGTTAGGTTCTTCACCAAATCCCTAACCTTAATTTCTATAGTTCCGGCTTAGATTAAATTGGTTAGAATCTTAATCTAAACCTAAGGTATTTGCATTCATAATTTGGTACTATCCTATTGATCCTAGTCAATTTTGGTTCTTTTGAAACCAAAACGAGATGCTACAATTCAAGTACTAATTATGTATTTAACACAAATTATTTAAATCACAGAAATTAACAATCAAATCCGATAAAACAATCATAATAAAAGCAAACAATCGAATAAAATAGAATTAAACAAGTTCATGCATATTGACCTAAACCCCTAGAGAGAGAACTACTCCCTCTTGGAGGAAAACATCACAAAGTTTGGCAAATGATAAAAGGAAATGGAATAAAGAATAATTACACCCTTTGAATCTAAAACCTCTATCTTGCCGAATCTTGCTCAGGAAATCCTTCTTCTCCTTGCTTGAAAGCTTTACCTCCTTCAGAAATTATGGCTAAGAGTTTGTGTATAGAGAGAGAGAATGAAATATGTTGTCTGTTGAATGGAAATGAGCCCCCCTTTTAAAGCAAGAGATCATGCCCAATTTAGAGGCTAGAGTGTGGAGTTAGTGGGTGCTCTTTTTACATTTCTTTCCTGGCAAGTATGTCTATTTTTGTCTTCTTAAATCGTGTCCTTGGAGTGCCAAAAATAGAATCCGTGTTGAAATTGAGTAATTCTGGCTGACTGCGGGTCATGTCCATCCGCACTGCGGGTGGTCTCACCCGCACTGGGTCTAAATTTCCTTTTTTAACTTTCCTGGATTTTCTGCGAATTCACATGAGTGCGGGTGGAACTGCGTATGGATGACCCGCACTGCGGTTGGACTCTGTGTTTTGAAGTTTCTGAAATTGGCTAAGTATTGAGTGCGGATCGCAGTGCGGCTCTCAGTGCGTCCGCATTAGGCTCGGGAAAAATCCTGCGCAGGGCTGAGAGGTTGGAAATGCGGCTAAGTCCCTAGTGCGGTTGAATCAATCCGCAGTGCGTGTCAATGATCCGCACTGAGAGGTATTTTCACCAATTTGCATCATTTCCTGCATTGAAAAGCCAAATAACCGCAGTAACTTGATTCCAGGTGTATTTTAATCATTTTATATTCTAAACACAAGATATTTGAGGTTGTTTTATGATAAAATCAAGATCAAATGTATATATAATTTATCGTTATCAACATGTGACCGCATTTTTCCGGGCCCGTGCCGAGGCATAAGCATGGAAAAAACGTGTGTTACGGTCGCCATTTGAGAGCCAATTACAGCGGGATCTTTGATGCCACCGAGTCTCTATGTTATTGGACAATTCGTATGCTTTCTCTCTTATTTTATGTCTGAGCCGAAATTCTCTCAAATCCAACTTGCGCTTTTCCTCTATTTTGTCAAAGAACAGCACCGCCAATTTACAATATTGTAGCTGGTCCTCTATATGTACAAATCTGGTTCTGTGCCACTTCCTTAAATTGAGATGCAGTTTTTCCACCTTTCGATCAAAGGCCCCAACCGGCTCTCCACCATCTCCTTCTGGGTCGGCAACCCAAAGTGCATGCACTGTGCTATGCGCATATTCATAATTGAACCAAAAATTTTCCAATCTTATCGAAACCCTACGCGGCTGTGGGGTCTTGCAATGCAACAATATTTGTGCATGATCGGAGACAATTGTCTCCAGAGCCGTGAGTTGAATTATTGGGTACATGAGAGCCCATTCCGGAGTAAGAAAGAACCGATCCAATTTTGAAAAAATTGGCTCGGGCCGTTTGTTGGACCACGTGTAGTCTTTGTTTTGGAGTTGAACATCACAGAAATTCAGATCACGCACCACATCATTAAACTCGAACATCAGCCCAAAATTCCTCATATTGCCGGATCTGTCAACCAACCACCTTACTAGATTGAAATCCCCAGCCAAAATCCATGGGACATGAATATTTTCAGCTAGCCTCCTAATCTCCACCAGAAAATCCTTTTTTTGATCATCTCTACTTGGGCCGTACACCGAGGTCACCGCAAAGGGGTTCCCGGTTGATGGGTGTTTCAAGATAACCGTGCACATGTGCCGTGTCACAAAGGAGTTAAGCAAGGTATAGGCATGCCTCCATGCAACTAAAGTTCCCCCGGCGGAATTATTCGCATCAATTAGGACACATCTTCTTTCAAAAAAATTCGGTAGAACATTCGCAACATACGCAAATTCAAATTTATTCCACTTCGTCTCTTGCATACACACAATATCACATCTCGACCTTCGGATAACATTTTTAACCACATTACATTTTTGAACATCTCCCAAACCCCTTGTATTCCAAGATAGAAACTTTAACTTTTTAAGATACATGATAAAAACCAAATTAAACAACCAGCAGATGCACATTCGGCCTACTATCACTCACAGGTCACTCTGGACCTCTTCTGACTCCCCCTCTTCTTCTGAATCGTGGAAGTGCACATGAGAGTTTGGGCGATCAGCGGTACGCGCTGTGGCGGGGTCATTCTGGTCAGGTTGTTGCACCTGTTGTGCTTCGACTCTCTGCATGTTGTCCTCTTGAACCGTAGCCAATACATCCTGTAGGTTAATACCACAGCCCTCTGCCACTTGCCTACAGTGCTCAAAGGCCACATGTATTTCATAAAAACCTTCAGCATTCTGGACCAAGCCCAAATCCCTTTTCTTGGGTCCAGTTGAATGAGGATGTGAAGAAGATGGGCCAGGCCTAGAATTAATTCCACTTTTCGGGCCTGCACTGTTGGCTTTTCTCTTTTTTCTAACTGACGTTCTCAATTGAACGAGGGGTTGCGTGAGTTGAATTGGCTCTTCCCCATCCCGAGGCATAGCATTAAATGGCCTCTGAACCAAGGTACCCGAACCTTGCCCAAAAAATGCCTCTCTGTCAGGGGAGGAGACCTGCGTACTGTACCTCGTACTGCTTTGAGGCTCCCTTTCCACGCATGGCACTTCACCCAGCTGTAGCGTCAGAGTCCCTGTACGCAGTTGCGTTTGTTGGTTTTTGGTAGCGGGTGGTGTGTCTCCTTCAGCCCGACCCGCTTCACGCTGCAGCAGCCGTACTGGCTTTGCCTGGGGTCGCTGACTTGCGCTGTCCCTATCAGCACACTGTTGGAACTCCTGTTCCTCGAAGTCCTCTCCAAGTAACCGAACCGTTGGGTTGGGATCAGCGTTGTGAGGCTGTGACCCTTGGGCAGTAGCAATCGGTGTGGTGGTTTGGGGTGACTCAACAATCGGACCCGCTTCAGAAGTCGGGATCGCGTGAGGATCCGCTCCAGGACCTGGTGTAGGGCCCACCTCAGCATGCAGATGTACGGATTGCTCCGGTAGATTCTGTGTGACTGGCACCTGAGTAGCCAGCTGCGCCGCATCCACAGCGGTCATTCCCGGTCGCTCAGATAAAGCTAGCCGGAGCTGTGCCGGCAGGGATTGAAGATCCCTATCTCTAAACAACTCGCGCAGAACCTTGCGTGACATGGGAATCATGTCGTCACCTTCCTCCATGCCGGCATCCTCCCCGGTCGCCGCAGCCGGCATAGTCTCGTTGTTATTGGGCTTAATCGGTTTGCTAAATTTTTTGGTCGACTGCGGAAAATCATCATCCTTATACAGCGGCGCCGCGCACCAATTAATCGGCACAACCTGAACCTCACGTGCAAAACCCTTGGCCACCATAGTGACTTGATGGGGGATGTGTTCCAACTTACGCGTGGCAACCACAGCCGTCCATTTAGCGATGCTGGTTTCGTTCGGCTGTTCCACAGTCCCCAAGTATACTCCGAAAGTGCTGACAGCCTGAATGACCGCCTCCTCCCTATATAACGGTGGTGGAACACCTACCAGGTCAAGCAAGACTTTGAACTCCGGGATGACCTTCGTACCTTGCTCCAGTGGGTCCCACATTTGGAAGGTTACTCCTTCATCCCAGACCTCAAAAGGAATTGCCTCAATTAGTGTCTCCGGGGCCAAACCGTCGGGCATGATGATAAGGAACTGGTTGCCTCCCAAGGAAGCGATCGTTATATCTCGCATGGGGATGAGTTCTGCCCGTTCTATCCATTCTGCTACCTTGTCAGTGGAGATCTCGAAATTGATGGCTATGGTGCTTGCATCAACTAGCACCGCTTGCTTGAGGCGATCAGACTCATGTTGGTATTCCTCATCGCAATCTATGAAGCAGACCACATTGGAAGCCCTACCTGTTGGCATAGGTGGTGGGTTTAGTGGGCGTGGTCCAGTTAACAGCTCGCTGAATTCTGGGTCCCGCAGGAGTCCGGACCTTGAGATGGTTGCAGGTCCTGTTGGCAGAGGTGCCGGTTTGGTGTCTTTGTCTTTGCAAACTGACCCCGTGTGGCCATTTTTCCAGCATCGACCACATTTGGCCGGGTTACGGCAGACGGCAATGGAGTAGCCAACCCGGCAGCAGCGGAAACAACGGCCTTTCCACTCGATAAACCGTGGAGAAGGTGGGAAACGCAACGGCGTTGGGCTGTGGGGGGATACGTAATAGGTCGGGGAGCGGGGTGAATTTGGTGGTGATGTGGCCGGAGAGATGGGCGGGGTTGTGACTGGGTTGAGGGTGGCGGGGTTGCGACTAAGTTTCGGGGGAGGGTTAGGGTGGGAGCGGCTGGCCACCACCTGGGCATAGGTGGGGCGGTTTTGGTAAGGTTTGTAGACATTAGTTCGGGGATATAAACTTCCGGTGTGTGCCTCCCACCCGCTCTCCATTGGTCAGGGAACCAGCGTTTACGGCGAACCACCTGCCACTCCGGTTGTTTTGGTGGGTTGGCTGCCATTCTCTCTCTCTCGGCAGTAGCTACCAATCTCTCTCTCTCTCTCCTCTCTCTCTCTCTCTCTCTCTCTCTCTTGCCTCACGCCTTCTCCTCCTTGTTCTTTCTCTCTCTTACTTCTCCCTTCCCTCTCTCTGTCTCTCTGTCTCTGTCTCTCTCTCTCTCTCACACACACACACACACACACAAACACAGATATGTTCGTCGGTGATTCATGGACAAGCTACAGATGATCCTTCCTGAGTGAAGAAATTAAATTAAAAAATAATGAAATTTAGAGAACAGTGTACCCTCTGACACTTGCGTCATACTCATACTACATACCTTGGATAGAATTTCGCTTGAGATCGAGCTACAGCCTTTGACTGAAGAAATCAGGAGTAGGTGAAAAAAAAAAATAAACACTCAATCATGCTTTTAGACTGCATGTCTGAGTGTTTCTTGCAAGAAAAATTAAACAAACCTATATATTGCGTAAACTTTCGATTAACCAACATTTTCAGAGGAGGCATAATTTTTTTTTTAATCACAGGAGACATAATTATGGCTCAACAGTGTTGAAACAAAAAGAGAAAATAATCTGTCATCTCAGGACTATTGCAAGACAAAACCTAATTTAGATTCTTTAATTACAAGCACTCCAATATTATGTAACAAGTAAAGACTATAGCTTCTGTACACATTGTGACAGAAAGAAAAGACAAGAAAAAGAAGCTTCCGAGCACCTGAATTTGAGTATTTGTGATTTCAAAAACTTATAAATTAAGGTTTGCAAATGGAGCGAAAATGTTGGAAGTCAAGAATACTGTCAATTTTTTTATTATTTAAAATCATACAAGATCTTTAGCCCTGTTGAGAATTATGAGACTATTTCTTTCTGAGGAGAAACAGAATTTATGAATGCTTTTCTATTATTTTCACTATGTTGTTACAAGGTTCCTAATTTCTATATATATACACACCAGATTCTAACGGCTATTTATTGTACCGTTGGTACTGTACAGTACAGTGTTCCTATTCTATTTTAATTGATCAATGATGAGTGGCTGAGATCAATCCCCTCTTATTATCTTTTATTTTCAACACTCCCCCTCAAGCTAGGAAGGTATATATCATACAATCCTAGCTTGCTAATGATAGTCTCGAAATGCGTCGGGTCTAAGCCTTTGGTAAAAACATCCGCTAGTTGTTCTTTGCTACATACGAACGGTGTCTCTATTTCTTTGGCTTGGACCTTTTCTCTAACAAAGTGGCAATCCACTTCTATGTGCTTCGTCCTCTCATGAAACACTGGATTCGATGCGATATGACGAGCGGAATTATTATCGCAATACATCTTCATAGGTTGATCATTTTTAATGCCCATGTCTCTAAGTAGTTGTTTAATCCATATTAACTCGCTTGCGGTAGATGCCATAGCCTGATACTCCGCTTCCGCACTTGATCGAGCCACGACATTTTGTTTCTTGCTTTTCCATGTGACTAGATTCCCGCCTACAAATGTACAAAAGCCGGTGGTGGATTTTCTATCATAGCTACCGGCCCAATCTGCATTGGAATAGCCACATATTTCGTTAGAATTATTGTTCATCATTTTTATGCCTTTTCCGGGATTCTTTTTTAAATACCTCAATATTCTATTTATGGCCTCCAAATGGGGTGTTCTTGGAGAGTGCATAAACTTACTAATTTGGCTTACCGAGAAAGAAATATCCGGACGGGTTACCGTGAGATAAATTAATTTTCCTACAAGTCTTTGAAATTGGCCTATGTCTTCTAAGGGTTCACCATCCTCGGTATTTAATTTATATTTGGTGTCAATTGGTGTAGAGGCCGGTTTACATCCTATTTTACCGGTTTCCTTTAGCAATTCTAAAGTATATTTTCGTTGTGAAATAAAAAGACCCTTATTTGAAAAAGCTACTTCAATTCCTAAAAAATATTTTAAGTATCCTAGGTCTTTAATATCAAATTTATCTTTTAATTGAGATTTAATCTTTTTAATCTCCTCAAAATTGTTTCCGGTAATAATTAGGTCATCTACATATACCAATACAATAGTTATATTTTCTCCCTCGCTTTTGGTAAATAAGGAGTGGTCGGCACTACTAATTTTAAAATTACACAAAAGTAAATAAGAGCTAAGTTTGCCATACCATGCTCGAGGTGATTGCTTCAATCCGTAGATTGATTTATTTAAACTACAAACTATATTAGAGATATTTTCCATTTTATGACCCGGTGGTAATGTCATATACACCTCTTCTTCAAGTGTTCCTTGAAGAAAAGCATTTTTTACATCCATTTGGTATAGATTCCAACTATTGTTTACCGCAATAGAAAATAAAATTCTAACAGTATTCATTTTCGCCACCGGTGCAAATGTTTCATTGTAGTCTATACCATAGGTTTGAGTGTACCCTTTGGCCACTAATCGTGCTTTATACTGTTCGAGGGAACCATCACTTTTGAGTTTGGTTTTGTATATCCATTTACATCCAACGGATTTTTTATTTTTTGGTAATGGAACGATTACCCAAGTATTATTTTTTTCAAGAGCCTTTAATTCTTCTTTCATGGCCTTGCACCATACCGGGTTGGTTATAGCATCTTTATAATTACTTGGCTCAATTTCTTTGTCAATAGAGGTGAGAAATGCATGATACTTAGGTGAAATATTTTGATAAAATATAAAGTCTTGTATAGGATATTGAACCGTATAAGTTACAAAGTCTCTAAGTTTGGTAGATGGTTGACGAGCTCTAATTGATCTTCGTACCATAGTGTTCTCTTCTTCCTCATTATTATCATTAATATTATCATTATTGTCATTCTCATGATTATTATCAATATTATTATTTATTTCCTCCTCATCATTATTCGGCTCAATTTCATAATTCACATTGGGTATGAAATCTAGATCATATAGATAAGGTACTATAGGCCTTACAAGATTGTTCTTATGTGTTTCTTTAGTAATTTCATTTGGTTTAAAATATGGTTCATCTTCACAAAATATTACATCTCTAGATATAAAAACTTTTTTATTAATTGGATCATAACATTTATAACCCTTTTTTGAAGATGAATATCCTAAAAAAATAGCTTTTGTTGACATATAGTCAAATTTGTCCTTCCTTTTAATATGAACAAAACATACACAACCAAAAATTCTCAAATAATCTAGATTCTTTTTTTGTTGATAAAGAATTTCGGTTGGACTTTTATTTTTTAAAATAACACTAGGTAGCCTATTAATTAGATGAGTAGCACAAAGGATTGCATCCGACCAATATATTTTTGGAACATTGTTTTGAAATAATAATGCACGTGTCATTTCTAATAAATGCCTATTTTTTCTTTCCGACACTCCATTTTGTTCGGGAGTGTTTATGCATGTTGTTTGGTGTATAATTCTCTTTTCTTTAAAAAGAGTTGCAAAATTTTTATTTATAAACTCCGTTCCGTTATCCGATCTAAAAACTTTGAGTTTAGTATTGAATTGAGTCTCTATAAGACATAGAAATTCGCGAAAACAATTAAATACTTCATCTTTGGATTTAAGTAAATACAACCATATAGCTTTAGAAAAGTCATCAATAAATATAACAAAATATCTAAATCCATTATAAGAAATAATTGGGGCCGGACCCCATACATCGGAGTGTACTAAATCAAACGGAGCTTCACTTTTGCTATTAGAAAGTGAAAAAGGAAGTCTCGTTTGTTTTGCCATTTTACAAACATCACAATTAGTACAATCATTTTTTGAAATGTCTAAGATGCAATTTAAAATCTTGTCGGAAGGATGCCCAAGTCGTTTGTGCCATCTATCATAATTAATTGAGCTTGCTGAAGCACAAAAGTTTAATTCTTGTAAATTCAAAAGATAGTGCCCATTTTCGAGAAAACCTTCACCAATCTTCTCCCCGGTTACCCGGTCCTCAAATACAACATTTTTATAAGAGAAGATTGCTTCACAATTAAATTCTTGAGTTAATTTTCTTACGGAAAGTAGGTTAATAGGAAAAGACTTTAAAAATAACACATCATTAATTTTTTTATTACATAAATTAATTTCGCCTAGACAATTTATTTTTTCTTTCATACCATTGGCAACTATCACATATTGGTTATTTTTTGGCAATTTGAGATTTGTAAGAAATTTTTCATTTCCAAACATGTGGTCAGTTGCACCGCTATCAATAATTATTTGGTCGATTAAATTAAAATTCTTAGGGTAAGAAACAGTACCACATGAGCTTTGATTTTGAGTTTGATTGGAAATCAGCACAGAGAGCTGTTGGAGTAGCTGTTGCATTTGATCAGCTGAAACTGACCCGTTTGACCCGCCAGTGAAAAACCCCTCACTGTTTCGATTTGCACTTGGTTCGGTTGAACCAGATGAGTGAAATTTAGGTCCGGTTTGAGAGACATAACCCCCACGCGAAAAGGCCTCCCTTTCTTTCTCTTTTTTCTTCTCCTCATTTCCGTCGGCTCCCTTCTTTGGTTCTGCCTCCTTCCACCATTTGGGTCTGAGGTGTGGATGAAGGAAGAAGCACCTCTCGGTTTTATGGCCATCCTTCTTGCAATAAGTGCATCTCTCACCCTTTTGATTTTGTCGATTTGGTTGAGATTGAAAGCTAGGGTTTCGGACGGCATGGCCGTGAGGCTCAGGGTTTCGAACGGCATGGCTGTGGGGCTCGTGTCCTTCGCCATGGCTGGCTTGTGGACCCCCCATAGCCTCCCGTAAGGAGTCTTCTCGTTGGATTTGGTTTACAACCTCGGAAAAAGAGGGAAGGTCGGGAGCTCGAATAATTTGTGACCGAATATTCTCATAGCTTGCATCAAGGCCCGCGAGGTACGAGAAAATTCGATCTTCCTCTTTTCTTTTTATGAGATCTTTCGGGTCGGTTGTGAATGGCCGATAGATATCAAGTTCATCGTATTTCTTCTTTAAAGATGCGAGGTATTCTAAATGGGTTTTTGTTCCCTTTTTTTCTTGCTGGATTTCGAGTTGCAAACGATAAACATGGGAATGATTTTTGCGCTGCCCATAAAAGGTTTGAACTTCATCCCATAGTTCTTTTGATGTGTTGCAGTTTTGGAGAAATAAATCGAGGACTTGCTGTTCCATTGATCCAAATAGGAGAGACATTACATAGTGGTCTTCTTTTTGCCATTTTCTGATTTGGATTTTCTCGGCCTCGGTTATTTTTTCTGGATTGGCTGGTTCTGGTTTTTTGTTGTCTCCGGTGATGAAATCGATTTTGTCTCTACCGCTGAGGGTAATTGAGACTGATTTGGCCCATGAAATATAATTCGAGCCGTTTAGCAATTGTGGAGAGAGTTTCGATGGGTTGGTAGCTTCGTGAGATTGCTGCCCCCATTGATCCATTCTTGCACTGCTTATGGTTTTGATTGAGACTTTATCGGAAGCTTTATCGGGTTATTGGATATTGAATTATCAGAATCGAGCTTGAAGCTCTGATACCATGTTGAGAATTATGAGACTATTTCTTTCTGAGGAGAAACAGAATTTATGAATGCTTTTCTATTATTTTCACTATGTTGTTACAAGGTTCCTAATTTCTATATATATACACACCAGATTCTAACGGCTATTTATTGTACCGTTGGTACTGTACAGTACAGTGTTCCTATTCTATTTTAATTGATCAATGATGAGTGGCTGAGATCAATCCCCTCTTATTATCTTTTATTTTCAACAAGCCCCAACATTGTGTCTACTTCTACGATTTGGTTCATACCCTGTAACCAATAAATATCCAAAAAGGCAACAAGGAAGTTTGACTACCTATGTTTATTGTAGAGTGCAAAATAAATAATCACCAACTTACGTAGTTTTTTTACCTTTTTTTAATGCTTTTGCATATGTATGCATGCGACTGTCTCCATAATAAATTGGGCAGAATACATAGCTTTTGGATTTATTGACAGAATTCAAACTATAAGTTTCCTCTCCACCTATATATGTTTAAGTATCAGACATCTATGATAATGTAACATATAATTTAATTGCTTTATTTTATTTCCATCTTACATAATTTTACTTTTTTTTCTTTATTTTTTTCTTATGGTTGACGGCGAAGCCAGTCAACGATAATATATTAGGATAAAGATAAAAAAAACTATTTAATTACACGGACTTTGCTAGAAGTCCCAATCCCTCAAATATTTACATTGTTAACTTGATGAAATAGCTGCTAGTAAAGTACAGTAAGCCCCCGCGTGGCCTATGCCCGCACTATACCCATTGTGCCCATAGAGAAATATCCATTGTCGTATCATTAATAAGGATATGCACCGTTTTCCTCTGGTTTGAGAAGAGGCGCCTGTTCCTCTCTCTCCAAATGGTCCAAACGCCTGTTGCCCATATCAGGTTCCTTCGCGCGTTGTCTCTGTCCGGCCTACGTGTTTGCCACACCCTGAGAAGTGACGTGCCCACCGGTATAGCCATGTTGTAGTGCATGAACAATCCTCTCCAAAAGTTGTAGGTGAAATTGCATGACCAGAATAAATGGTCTCTTGTCTCTATATCCCCGGAGTGACAGAAAACACATCCTGGGGGCACCACACAGCCTCGTTTGATCAATACCTGCTGAGTCAGAATTTTGTTTGCCCTAAGCAACCAAATGAAAATCCTTACCTTTAGCGGGACCTTCATTTTCCATAGTTGCTCTTGCGATGCGGACAGGACACCCGTTTGGTGTAATACCTTGTATGCCGATCCACACGAGAACGACCCCGAGGAGGACCAGCGCCATTGCAGGCCTGCCGACCTGTCCACTGATACCTTGAAGAATGGGACCAGGTTTGCCAGCTCCCTGAGGAAGAAGGATACGCTGAAGGTGTTCCACCGCGGAGATGTGATGCAATCTATTTAACGTGACCGCCCATAGGCCTTCCGGTTTGGCTTCCAAGTTCCATAACCACTTTGCCAGGAGCGCATCATTTTGACGATTGAGATCGATTACCCCCAACCCCCCGTTGGATCGCAGGGCACATACCTTTTCCCAATTGACCAGGCAATTGATGCCCTTGCATGGGTCCTTGCCCTTCCATAGAAAGTTCCTCCGCAATCTGTCAATGTGGCGCACGACCCCCGCCGGGATTTTTAATGCCTGTATGTAGTGTAGCGGCATAGCTGAGAGGACGGATTTAACCATGATGGCCCGGCCGCCGTATGATAAGAAAGAAGAGGTCCAGCCTTATAGCCTATTCTGAATTACTGACAACATTGGTTGGTAATGGATCTTACACAATTTAGTGATTGTAAGGGGTAGGCCTAGGTAAGTGAGTGGCAGCTGAGACGGCCGTGCCGAAAGAATTAGCTGAATGTTTTGGGTTAAGCGAGCCGGGATTGCTATGGGGACGAAAGTGCTTTTGTTTGGATTAATCCTGAGGCCCGATAATTCAGAATAAAGTTGAAGAAATGCCAAATGACCTTGAGGGTGGTAGGGTGCGCTTCGGAAATAATGATAGTGTCATCTGCAAATTGGATCGTTTCCGGTGGCATGAAGGCGTGGGGGTGCATTTGTGGCTCGGAATTCCTGAGGAATCTGTTCAAAGAGTCTTCAACCAGGATAAATAGCATCGGGGAGAGTGGGTCTCCTTGTCTCAAACCCCGTTTGTGTGTGAAGGCTCTTGTTAGGTTTCCGTTTACCTTGACTGAGGACGTGGAAGAGCGCAGGATGTTTAGCACCGCCGAGATCCATTTTGGTGGAAATCCCCTTTCAATTAGCAGATTAACCAGGAAGCACCAATTTACCATGTCGAATGCCTTTTCGAAATCGACTTTGTATAAAATGGCCGGTAGCTTCTGTTTTGAGCAAAATGCCAGAAATTCCGGGGCCGTCGCAAAAGATTCCATGAGTGATCTGCCTTTGACAAACGCTGTTTGGTTTGGTAAGATGAGCCGCGGTAGGTGTGATTGTAGTCTGGAAGCCATCACTTTGGGGATAACCTTGGCTATAGTGTTTATGACACTGATTGGCTTGAAGTTTGAAATGCGCTCCGGATTGGTGATTTTTGGTAGGAGTGCAATAGTCGCTTTGTTTATGCACTTGATTGAGGCCGCATGTTCCACGAATTCCTGGACGAATTGGACGACATCCAACCGGACTATTGGCCAGAAACTTTGATAGAATTCTGCCGGGAATCCGTCCGGCCCACTGGCCTTCCCCTTTGGCATATCATTTATTGCTTGGAGAACTTCGGTTTCGGTGATAGGATCATCGATGGTTTGGAGTTCATCTGATAGGCCCGGGCCCACCTTTCCCCGCAGGTCGAAGGGTCTCTGTATTTGATCTCTCTGGCCCAATGTGCGTTTGAAGTGACTGCGAAGGTAATTCGGTAGCTGCTGTGTGGTTATCGGTGGGCCGTTAGGTGATTCGTTGGACAGTGATAAAATAGAATTTGCATTCTTCCTACTGTTTGCCACCGCGTGAATTTTTTTTTGTGTTTTTGTCTCCCAATTTTAACCAATGACAGCCGGAACGCTGTCTCCATTTCGTTTCCTTGTCTGCGGATAGAGCGAGGACGTGTTCTTTCAGGCGTACTCGAAGACGAAACTCGATCGTGTTGAGTTGTCATCTTTCCTCTGTCCTATCAAGTTGCTGTAAAACCCATTTGGATTTGGACAGGTATGTTTCCCTTTTCTGAAATTTCTGCTGAGCCCATAGCTTTAGCTCCGTCTGCACCGCACGAATCTTTTTTTGGATCCTGAAAGATGGGTGTATAGCGGTGACTGAGTCCCACGCTCGTGCGACAATCCCCCGAACCTCCTCATATTTGAGCCAAAATACTTAAAAGCGGAACCTTCTTTTTGGTGGGTTCGTGTGTGGAGTTATGGAGTTTATTTTTCTTTGCCCTCATTCTAAGTCCAATACCTCATTTTATTGAAAAATTAGCTAACTGTCAATTTTATTTTAACTCGTAATACTTTTTATTTTTACTTTCTCATCCTAATGGAACGGATACCATCATGCTTATGTAGATCAGTAATAACCCTTATAGATCTGACGCACTATATATCATGATATCACTTAATTCACACATAAACGAAAGTGTAAAATCAATTTGCACAACCTTAGATAACCTAACTTGCTAATTGTAGTAAACCATTCATCCACCTTAAAAAATATATACATTTATTATGACCACATCAAATTATTAAGACCTAACACTCAGGTTATAGACTCAAATCATTTTCATGTTCTTTATTCTTAACTATCAGTAAACTCTAATTATGCTGCATTATACATGGAACGCAAATATAAAGGATAAAGGAAATGAGTTATCATGGTAAAAAGACATTTATGAGTACTTGCTTGTTAGTCAGAAATTGAGCTGAAAAAGCAAGTTTAGAGCAAGCCTCAAGTGTAACCCAATTTAAGTATGGATATTGTTAAGATAACAAATCAGCAATATAAAAGTTGGGAGAAGCCCCATCTTTATCACAATATAAAAGTCACAAAATATGAAGGCATACCAATTGCTTCATGATCATGATATTCAAGGGAATAAAAATCCTTTGCCTTGCTTTTAATACGGTTGTTGTTCTCATTAACATATAGCAATTAATCAGCAAGAGATATACGTTATCTTGAGCAGGACATACATAGGTCGACAATAACTCAATTCTCAATATATAGATGCCTCTCTCCAATAATACAAAACTAATTTGCAAGTACATGCATGTAATTTACTGTCCTCAAGAGTAAGCTATATCTTTCATGCATCAGAAAAATATACATTCATCATTAGCAAAGAAAGAAAAATAATCCTAGCTTAGGAAATAATCATCTGAAACAAATCCTACCAAATCCATCAACAAAGAATCTAGGTCCCATTCGCAATTTCTTTCAACCATGGAAGCACTTGTATAAATTTCTCTTAGGTTATTTGCATCAACTAAGCATGAACCTTGGTTAATTAACAACTGATGAGGCATACTGTCTGGCATTTGATTGATACCGCTATCTTTTTCAATTGAACCAAATGAACTTGATTGTGAAGTTGGAGGGGATATTGTTTTGCAAAAGTTGCATGTGTGCTTATTTAATTTGTGTATGTCTGGAACAAAGGCGTGTCTCCGTCGCTTGTTTGTTGTACTACCCTTTTTGCTTTGCATTCGTATTCTTCTTTGTATGTACATCTGAAGTAGCTCCTGTAAGAACAGGATGAAAAAGTATGCATCAGTATTTCCGTCGATCTTACATCAAGTTCTTATTTTATTTTCTTTTTTCCGGAAGGTAGCTATACTAAGTAAATAATGGCATGCAAAATAGTGCGGTAATGCAGCAAGGGATAAAACCTAAATAAAATATTATGCACCTACCTTGAAAAATCAGTGCCGCTAATCTTCTTGTCACCATATTTTCTCCACTGATAGCAATCATCATATGGCATGCTTGTATTATTTATCCAAGAGTTGTCTTCTACCCTGTATATATAGTTCAGACAATTATTATTGCATGTCATTAAAAATAAACTAAACTAGAAGTTATATGCAATATATATAGTTTCTCACATGGTCTTCCAATTTGTAATTAAAGTTTGTTGAACAAGTGTCAGGTACTTTCAAAAGTAAAGGTGCTTCGATGTTTCGAAAACTGAGAATGATAAATAGCTGTCCAAAAGCTGCAAACAACAGATATGGAGCATATATAATTCACATGAATTGACTGAAATACTAAGTCGAGATTGCTAATGCATATCTAAGAAAATCTATTTTACAATTTGGCCTAGACATAACTATACCCGGAGTCTCACCCCAAATACAAAAAAAAATAACTATAGAGTCCCCAGAAAAACAAAAAACAAAAAATCTAGAAATTGATATCTTCACAAGAAATAACTGATAAAAAAAATTCCATCTTTTCCATTAAAATCATGCAAAAAGAGACATAAGAATTGAGTTAATATATCTAAAAAGCTTAGGAGAATGATTGTGATTGTACATACCTTCTTCTTTTGCTCCTTCCATTCTCAATTCTCTGATTGGAATCATAAGAAGCCACACTCTCATGGCTACTATAAGTCAGGGAACCTGACTCGAGAACTACAATCTCTGATTTAACCCCGACACTACCTACACCAGACCTCATCATACAAAGCGCATGGTTTAAAGCTTGCAAAGCCTCTCTGAAAAGAGGCTCAGCCAAATATTGCTTAAGTACCACTTCCTCTCCATTCCTCGAGTTCAACTGGAGAAGACCTTGCAGTTGTTGTGAAATAACCACATGGGATCCGAATAATCAGCAGGGGAAACAAAATATTCAGCAGAGGAAACAAATTGATATCAAGCAAAGATGGAAAGAATCAATTACAAATTGATATCCAGCAGCTTCTCTCCCCAGTAGATTCCTTAGATGGTTCAGGAATTGATTTGTTGTATTATCTATCCTTACATTCTAAATTTAGAAGATGTAATAGGATTCAATCTTTATGTTAAATAGGATTGGCTGGTGCCATGTAAGAATAGAACAAAATATTCTTTGATCAATAAAATATGGGAGGGAAGGGAGATTCATGGGAGTTCTGTGTTATTTAATTTTATACAAGTAATTTTGTCATGGTATCAGAGTGGGAATTGTTTTGAGGTACGGATTGCTGATGGTCATACCGAAGGTGATCTAGATACCTCATTCAATCCTATATCTCTGGTGTTCCGCTGCTAGACAAGAAATGACGAACACACCTCCAGAATCAAACATTGACATGCGAGATACAGCGAAAATTCTCATAGAAGAGTCCTCAAAGAAGCTCTCCCAAATCATGGCACAAAGTCAGAATAAGTCCTCTGAAGGCGTGGGGCAATCTCATTCAAGCGAAAACTCGAATTCAGGCATCACCATAAAGTTGGATGGCCACAATTATCGAATTTGGGCGCAAATGGTTGAGATGGAACTAAAAACTCGAGATAAACTCGGGTATGTGAAAGGGGACCAGAAAATTCCGTTACCAACCGATGGGGCATACAAACGATGGGAGATCGAAGACAACATGGTGAAGAGTTGGCTGATCAAATCCCTTGACAACTCATTAGTTGGAAGCTTCATCAATTGTTCCACTGCACGAGAAGTTTGGGAAGCACTCGCCACGACTTTTTTCGATGGTAATGATTCTGCTTAGTACTATGATCTAAGGCGTAAAACCTATAACTTGAGACAAGGAGGCAACTCTGTTGAAACCTATTACAAGGAACTTCAAGGTTTGTGGAGAGAGATGGACTATCGTAGACCCAACACCTTTACTGGCATCGAGAATATCGAAAGGTATAACAAAATAGTTCAAGAAGAAAGGTTGTTTAATTTTCTGAATGGTCTTAGTGATCGGCTAGACCAGATGAGGGCACATATACTCCAAACTTCTCCACTTCCCACCACAGAACAAGCCTTCGCCTGGGTTAGGAGAGAAGAAGTGCGCCACAATCTAATGGTAGGAAGAGATGAGATGTCGGCTGCAGTCATGTATGCCGGAATTAAACCCACTCTGAAATCTCCCTCTGAAATGCTACCTAGTAACCAGAAATCTGATCACAAAAAACACCTAAAATGCACTCATTGTGGGGGCACACGGCACACTAGAGAAACATGCTTCGAAATCCATGGATACCCTGAATGGTGGCGAGAAGGGAAGAAGAAGACTGGAGGGTACAACCGTGCAAGACCAAATGTGAACATGATTCAGTCAACAGCTGCTGGCCAAACCACAGAAGCTGCTGGAATTACTGAAGCTGCTGACCGAACCATTGAAGAGAAGCAGTATGAGGCAGCAGCTTGCGCAAGTCAACAGCAGCCTAGTTTTTCCCTAATCCCAGCGATTTCCAACCATACTCACCTAGGTGAAGGTAATTTAAATATTGGTACTAATAAAAATTATGAATGGATAATAGATTCGGGAGCGTCAGATCACATGACTTATGACCAAAATGATTTTTGCGGCTTGGTTACTCCACGAAGACTCGAGATTGTAAATGCAAATGGGGAAAAACACCCGGTTACGGGTGCAGGAAGAGTATCTCTTACACCTTCAATATCATTATCTAATACTTTACTTGTTCCTTCACTGTCATCAAAACTACTCTCTGTTGGACAGATTTCAGATGATTTGAATTGTATTGTACTCATGTACCCACGTTTCTGTCTTTTTCAGGACGCACATACGAAGGAGATTTTAGGGCGTGGTACTAGAAGGGGAAAATTGTACGTTATGGAAGATATCAGTGAAGGAAGAGTACATCATGTTCAGTCTCGAGAAATCACCTCTTACTAAATTATCAAGTGGCATAAACGGTTAGGGCACCCATCTTTTGGGTATATGAAAAAGCTTATTCCCGGTATTTTTGAAAAATGTGATAAAGAATCTTTTGATTGTACAACGTGCATTAAAGCCAAAAATCACCGTGTCTATTTTCAAAGAACTGATAATATAAGTATTGAACCTTTTGCTCTTGTTCATTCCGATGTTTGGGGACCATCCCCGGTTAAAACTTTGCATGGCAATAGATTTTTTGTTCTCTTTGTCGATGATTGTACTCGTATGACATGGTTATACTTGTTAAAAACAAAAGGGGAAGTTGCAAGTGTAATCAAATCTTTCTGTAATCTAATAAAGACTCAGTATGGGAAAGAAATACGAGTTTTAAGGAGTGATAATGGGGGAGAATTTCTAAATAGGGAATTACAAGATTTTTTTCTAGAAAAAGGGATAATCCACCAAACATCCTTTGTTAATACACCACAACAGAATGGGGTGGCAGAGCGGAAAAATAGGCATATTTTGGAAACAACCCGAGCGTTAATTATTGACAATAATGTTCCAAACAAATTTTGGGAAGAGGCCATTACCACCGCAGTTTACCTCATTAATAGAATGCCTTCAAAAACTTTGAATTTCAAAACCCCTCTTCAGATCTTAGCATCGTTTGTCCATCTTCCTTCCATTCTTACTTTGCCTCCTAAAATCTTTGGGTGTACAGTTTATATACACATCCACAAGAATAAAAGAACGAAACTAGATCCTTGTGCAGAAAAATGTGTATTCCTTGGATACGGAACAAATCAAAAGGGATATAGATGCCACAACCCCATTACAAACCGAACGTATGTAACAATGGATGTTGATTTTTTAGAAGATGAACCATATTTCCAAAATAATGAATTTCCTTCTCAGGGGGAGAGTAATATTGAGCAGGAAATCTTATTTCTTGAGCCACAAATTTCTGAGCCGGAAATTTCTATTTCTGGTTCTAAGTCGCAAACCACTAACCTGCCACAAACCGAAGTGCCATTTCCAGCAGAAAATTCAGAAACCGAAGTGCCATTTCCAGCAGAAAATTCAGAAACCGAAGTGCCATTTTAAGCAGAAAATTTAGAAACCGAAATGCCATTTCCAGCAGAAAATTCAGAAATAGATCCAGCAGAAAAGTCACAGCAGAATCGGACTGAGTCAGAAAGTAGAACAGAAGAAAGGGGGAGTCCTGCTGGCCTCGATATATGGATAGAATTAGGTGATGAAGATGTACAATTTTCCCCCTCTCAACCACAGGGCCCATCTCCTGAGGTAAGTGCTCCTGAATCTTCGAGAAAGTTACCGCCTAGAATCAATCGTGGAAAGGCTCCAGTGCGGTATGATCCACATTATGATCCAAAAAACCCTGCAAAATTTTCAATGTCCAATTTTGTGACATTAAATAAACTAACAAAAGAAGCCGAAGCTTTTGCTTTCAACTTGTCTTTGATACAGGTTCCAAATAAAGTAGAAGAGGCACTTGGTGATCCAAACTGGAGAAAGGCAATGGAGACCGAGATGGAGGCACTCCAAAAGAACGAGACATGGTCTGTGACAGAATTACCTGAAGGAAAAAGATCAGTTGGATGTAGGTGGATATACTCCATCAAGTACAATGCCAATGGGACCATTGAGAGATACAAGGCAAGACTTGTTGCAAAGGGGTACACACAGAAGTATGGAGTAGACTTTCAAGAGACATTCTCTCCAGTTGCAAAATTGAACACTGTAAGGGTCTTATTATCCCTAGCAGCAAACATGGATTGGCCTTTGCATCAATTTGATGTAAAGAATGCATTTTTGCATGGAGAAATTGAAGAGGAAATCTATATGGATTTGCCACCTGGGTTTAAATATTCGGGACCGGCAAATGCAGTCTGTAAACTAAAAAAGGCATTGTATGGTCTTAAGCAATCTCCTCGAGCATGGTTCGGAAGATTCTCTGGAGCAATGAAGAAATATGGGTTTGATCAGTGTGATTCAGATCATACTCTATTTATTAAACGAAAAGGAGATAAACTAACAGTGCTCATTATCTATGTTGATGACATGATTATCACAGGAAATGATGAGGAAGAGATGCACAGACTAGAGGAGAAACTATCACAAGAATTTGAAATGAAGAACCTTGGAAGGCTCAAATATTTTTTGGGAATAGAGGTAATGAGGTCTAAGGAAGGTATATTTTTCTCTCAAAGAAAATATGTACTTGACCTTTTGAAGGAATTAGGGATGCTTGAGTGCAAACCCGCAGATAGTCCAATGGTACCTAACACTAAGGTTGAAATAAACCTTGAACAAATACCTGAGAATAGGGAGAGATACCAAAGATTAGTTGGAAAGTTGATCTACTTGTCACATACAAGACCCGATATTGCATATGCTGTAGGAGTAGCTAGTCAAGTTATGCATTCTCCTAGTAAAGAACACATGGATCTGGTTATTAGAATTGTGAGATATCTAAAGGGGTCTCCTGGAAGGGGTATTTTGTTTAAATCTCATGGACACCTGGACATTATGGGGTATTCGGATGCGGACTGGGCTGGAAGTAACATAGATAGAAGATCTACATCTGGCTACTTTACCTTTGTGGGAGGCAACCTAGTGACCTGGAGGAGCAAGAAACAAAAAGTGGTGGCTTTATCAAGTGCTGAAGCAGAATTTCGTGGCATGTCAAAAGGTATCTGTGAATTATTGTGGTTACGAAAACTATTGAAAGAACTAGGATATCCCACATGCAAGGAAATAAGTCTATTCTGTGACAACAAAGCTGCCATAGCTATAGCTCAAAATCCCGTCCAACATGATAGGACGAAACACATTGAAGTGGATCGACATTTCATCAAGGAAAACTTGGAAACAAAAACAATCAACTTCCCATTTGTGAAATCTAGTCAACAGCTCGCGGACATCTTAACCAAAGCAGTACCAAGCAAGTTGTTTCACGATGTATTGGACAAGTTAGGCATGTTCGATCTTTTCATGCCAACTTGAGGGGGAGTGTGAAATAACCACATGGGATCCGAATAATCAGCAGGGGAAACAAAATATTCAGCAGAGGAAACAAATTGATATCAAGCAAAGATGGAAAGAATCAATTACAAATTGATATCCAGCAGCTTCTCTCCCCAGTAGATTCCTTAGATGGTTCAGGAATTGATTTGTTGTATTATCTATCCTTACATTCTAAATTTAGATGATGTAATAGGATTCAATCTTTATGTTAAATAGGATTGGCTGGTGCCATGTAAGAATAGAACAAAATATTCTTTGATCAATAAAATATGGGAGGGAAGGGAGATTCATGGGAGTTCTGTGTTATTTAATTTTATACAAGTAATTTTGTCAGTTGTTTCAGTATGTCATAACCTCTACTGACTTCTTTCAATGGCTGCCTCTTGATCACGGTATGATGAGTTTCCCATGCAGGCAAAGAACTATTGCTTCTTTGTTTCTTATTTAGTTTTTGCTGGTGTTTTAAAGTGAAGGGGTGTCAATGGCTACCATACTGGTAGAGGGTGAAAGTATTTTCATACTCATACCCACTAAGAATTGATCTTATTCATATCTTATCCTTACCAATTAAGAATTGACCTTACTCTACCTTACCCTTACATGTAAAATTATCGGATAATGAAACGGTAGCGGGTGAATAACAAATAATACTAATATAATAATTAATTTATTATATTTTTACGAATAGAAAATCAAAACTTATTCATTTCACGCATATAAAATCACATCACTAATAAAAAAGATGTGCAATCAATTCCAACTAATTATTTTTTATAAAACAAGAAAATAAAAAAAAACACGAATATCTCTTTCGAACAAATTCAATTATTTAACTAAATAACAAGACATACAAATAAAAATAATATTTTAACATTTTTCTTATAACAAAATATATACATCACTAATTATTACTCAAACATTAATTATCATATGAAATATCACGCAAATTAATTTTACCATAAAATGATAGATTTTGATATGAATGAGAATGCTCTATCAATTTTATCGGAAGATCAATCTATTCATAATTAATATAATTAAATTAGAAATATGAGAAACCAAAAAAATGCTACGCATATCAATTTTATCATCTATGCCCTGTATCAGCCTTGCTTAGTCATTTTGCTTTTTTTATGCCCTATATCAGAACTCAATTTATCATATGTAACATATTGGCTTGAATTTCAAAAATGAAGGTATAACTTGTACTACACGTCTTGGGCTTGCTCAGTCAAAGCCTAGCTACGCCATGTATCATAATATCATATACATCTACATTTCATGCTATTAAGTATAACACAGTGTTGTAAGACTTCATTAATTGAGAAAAAATAACAAGAAAATGAAGAGGAAAAGAAAAATATATCTGACACAATATTTGGAATGCACCAGAATAGAAGAGGCACAATTTAGGTGCGCTGAAACGGAAATAAATTTAGGTGCACTGGAAGTGGAAGGTTAATTAAATATTTATATGATATTAATTAGTTTTTATAATTATTCTATAGAATAACTGGTATGAAATAAATAATACCCTTATTCATTTAGTTAACGAAATTTTTTTTACTAATATTCACCTTAACGAATATCGGATAAATGACCAAATGAGTACCATTGACACTCCTAATCTGGGAAGACCTCCAGCTATTTTGATCACGCGCTTATTGGTGATTAGCAATATAAGATCTTCTGTGGCTCCTTACATGTAGTAAGATTTATGAAAGAGTTGATTTTCATGTTGTGGATTCTTTTGGTTTTCACATCGTTGTACGTACATTCTAGTAAAAATAGTAAGATATCTAAACTATAATTTAATTTATCATTTAATTTCAGAGATAAGATATTCGACTGACAACTTGTTTCCCACTCTCCTTAACCAAGTATATATTTATCAATACCTAACCGTATAGCAGAGACGTGCCACAGAAGATCTGCTAAGCGCATGTGCTATTGTTGTTGACTCTTGACTGAATTGGTTGTTCAATTTCTTTAAAAAAAAAAAAAATTGGTTGTTCCAAATTCCAATAGACTGCACTTTACTGTTTTATAGTGAACTGAATACAATTAAAAGAATGAAGTCAGAGAGATTCATACTTATGCCCACTTTATCTTTAATTGAATTTGGTTTGGTACTAACGTCATATGCTTGCTCCTATTTTGAACTTACACATAAAATTCGTTGGCAATCTTTGCTGACCGTAGGACATTTATTGAAAAAGATCATCCAATTATTAAATATGCAATTGCTTTCAATATTAATTCTTTTTAAAACGATGGTAGACCTACCTTTCGTTTTTCATAGTTTCCATTTACATTCAATTGGGATGATGTGAGGATCTCGAGTTAGTCCGGGTTGGGTCGGTCGGGTTAAGAATCATTATTTGATCTTAGATTATTTTTTTGAGTATTCATCAGGTTTTAGGTGGTCCGATTTTTTTTTTTTAAGTAAAGATTGGAGGTTAAATCACACAACAATTTAATACCTCTATTATTACAATAAAGATTTTCCAACTAGATTGTCCGGCTTTAAAACTACTTTGAATTTTTAGTCGGTGTCTGATTTAAGATTGTCAGGTTTTAAATTATTTTTTTATGTTGAAGTTCTTTGTACTAAGAGTCATTTTAATTTTCATATAACGGTTCATTCAAGTTTTGTTTAATACGTGTTTCGAATCGGGTTCAATTTGAAATCCCCTTTTGGGTCAATTTTGTGTTGCGGGTCTTTTAGATCAGGTCGGTTCGAATTTCAAATCATCCAACTTTAAGTTGCGTTAGATCCGCGCGTGCTTGCTTAATTTTTGTAAGCATGGTCATTTCGGATCAGTTTTGAGTTTGGATCTGCTGATCAAGTGAGATCTTCATATTGAATCAGATATTGTCACTTCTATTTTATGTTTTTAACCATATGTTTTTATAATACTACTAGAACAAAAGGTATTGAGATTCAATGATATATGGAAGTATTTGAAAAGATAATCTTAGATTGTTGATGAATGCGTGTGCATACACAAGTATGCATTATTGAAGATTGTTATATATGAATTAAGATAACACTAATTCTGTGTTTAAAGTTTTCAAATAAAAAATAATCAAGTAGAGGGATAATTTTTTTTTTTTATAAATTTGATGAGGATCAGGACCACAACTCACTCCCAATTGTATGCATCGAGTTTTGTATGTGCAATTTTTCCAAATAAAAAGCAAGTGATGTAGACATAGTTAGGAATTAAGGTTTATGGAGAAGGCAGTTATGAGTAGTGTTGTAGAGAAAATTATTCTTTTAACAAGAAATTCATTATCTTTCAAAAAATTATGAAATCTATATACGTTTTACAAAAGAAGTGATTGAAAAAACATATAAAAAAAAGAAAGGAAGCAGAAGCATTAAATTATATATGTTTGATTTATCATGATTTGTAAGTATATATATGATTTCACTTACGTAATTAAGTAATAGAACTACAAAATATTTGCATACAAATAATCAAATTATGCAAAATTTTAATTATGCCTCAAATAAAAATATATACAATTACCAATACAAGGATCACATGCGAGTATACAAAAGTTAAAGCAACAACCCCAAGATTCCTAAAGTCAAGGCAAATATAATTAATACGTATAATAAAAAGGTAAAGGGAAAAAGTAGTAAATCAAAATTCCACCATAAATTTAGACCTGGCCCATTCTGGATGAAATCAATAAACATAGTGAAATATTATAGTTTTTATTTTATAAAAAGCCTGAATATATATATGAATTGCAAGTTGCAACTAAGAAAATGTTTTCAGAATATATAGTTGAGACGAATCCTCAAAAATATAAACGACACATTTTGATTTTAATTTCAAGTTTTATAGCTTAAAATTAACAAAAAAGGAAATTATTGTTTCATCCTTTATCTACACCTAAATATTTATAGTTAATATGCAAGTTGTTCATATATCTGAAATCACAGGTGATTTATAAGTCGTATACAAAGTGCTCAAAATTTTTCTTTTACTAAATAAGCATAAAACAATCAAGTTAAATACATTTATAAATAAGTCAAAACACAACCACAGTTGATAGTTTTTATTCTAATAATATATAAGGTGGAAATATTTTATAGTCAAGTATATTTTATTTTATCAAACATATATACCAACACATGAGTGCAAGAAAGTGATTCTGATAAAGGAGTATTATCATCCCTCTTAAGACATTTGAAATATCATCAATGCTATTTAATTATATAAGTATTGAAGATAAGTTGAGAACTTTAATCCACATTTGATGCTTAAAGAAATCATAAATAGTTTGTAACTCATAGATAAAAATTACCCCAAGCAAGCACTAAATAAATGCATATGTGTTTTTGTTTGATAGCGTGAAATTGTGTTCAAACCCAATAAAATTTCTTTTGAAAAGTAGTCCATATCTAGCTTAATAGTGTATATATGTATCTATATATATATGAGGGATGCTTCTGTGCATACAAGGACCTATTTGTAAAATGAGCATATTTTCATTTTCAAAGTTCAAACAGTCAATCCGACCGTTCAACATTATCTCCATATTAAAATGTACTTGGAGGTCAAATTTTACATTTTTTTGATTTTTTTACTATTTATTAAGTATTTTACAAAACTAGTCAAATTCAGACCATTGAATTTTGTTCCCATCTTAATAAATAGTAAACAAATTCAAAAAAATGTAAAATTTGACCTCCAAGTACATTGTAATATGGAGAAAATGTTGAACGGTCGGATCGACTGTTTGAACTTTGAAAATAAAAATATGCTCATTTTACAAATAGGTCCTTGTATGCACAGAAGCATTTGCCTATATATATATATATATGAGTAGAACTAGGGTGCTCCTAAGCTCACCAAGCCATTCGTGAGCGCGACTCTAAAACCTATCAAATTGACTTCAAACGACATTTTCAAACCATTAGATGTTCAATCTATATTAAAATGTGATTGGAGACCAAATTTTACATTTTTTGGAATTTTTTACTATTTATTAAGATGGTTTGAAAATCGCTGTTTTTATTAAAATTCTGCACCATTGGAAAACAGCGATTTTCAAACCATCTTAATAAATAGTAAAAAAATTCCAAAAAATGTAAAATTTGGTCTCCAAGCACATTTTAATATAGATTGAACATCTAACGGTTTGAAAATGTCGTTTGAAGTCAATTTGATAGGTTTTAGAGTCGCGCTCACGGAAGGGCTTGGTGAGCTTAGGAGCACCCTAGTTCTACTATATATATATATATATATATATATATATATATATGGGCTATTGTGCTTTGCAAAGTAAAACATCCTCTTTACTTCGGGTCATATTTTTATATGTATCTCCAAGCACATTTCAATATTTAAAACATGTTGAACGGTTCGGATCGGTTGTTTGGATTTTCAAAATGAAAATATGACCCGAAGTAAAGAGGGTGTTTTACTTTGCAAAGCACAATAGCCCATCTTATATATATATAGAGATGAGCTATGGTGAGACGTGGAGTAAAACCAAGTTTTTACTCCATGGCACTATATTTCCATTTTGAAAATCCAAACAACTGCTCCGAACCGCTCAACATGTTCTCTATATTGAAATGTGCTTGGAGACCAAATTTTATATTTTTGGGAATTTTTTACTATTTATTAAGCCACTTTGAAAATCGCTGATCCGGTGGTCCAGAAATTTTTACTGTTTTTTACTGTTCACAGTGGATCAGCGATTTTCAAAGTGGCTTAATAAATAGTAAAAAAATTCCAAAAAAATGTAAAGTTTAGTCTCCAAGCACATTTCAATATAGAGAACATTTTGAGCTGTTCGGATCGGTTGTTTGATTTTTCAAAATGAAAATATAATATGGAGTACAAACTTATTTTACTCCACGTCTCACCATAGCTCATCTATATATATATATATTATCGGGTGTTTGACACGCGTGCTATATGCAATTAATTACTATATACTAGTACTCTAATAGACTCATATATATCTATCCCGCGTTGGAGAGAAAGAAAACGCGTTCTCTAACCCATGAAAGATTTGCCTTTTTTCATGGATGGCCCAAAATCTATGTCAGTGCGTGTTCCTGCTAAAAAAATAAAATAATTGCAAATTGCAATGCATTACCTCACTCTTCTTTATAAGCATCAATATGCATGCACTTGTTTATTTGAATGTTAGTAGTGTTATTGACCAGAGATATTTATTTCTGCTAACTGTTTGCGGGGAGAACTAATGAATACTATAGCAGTTCGAGAAAGTAGATTTTTTATATTAATTTGCAGAGAAAAAGCATTTTTTAAACATAAATCACTGTTTGAATTGCGGTATCAACAGCGGCGGAGTACGTCATGATTTTTAATAGGATGTGACAATAGTTTATGGTAAAGCGTAATTTTAGAATTATTTGAATATTAAGTGTATTTTTTTTTTTCCTGAGAAAAGCATGAAATAGAGCATATTTTCGAAGCAAACTGTTAGGGTGTGGAATAATTATTTTTTAATTTTTTTAATGTTAAGTACAATTATATATTTATTTTTTTGAGAAATGCATAGAAATAGAAGCATATTTCAGATAATTAAATATTTTAGGGTGCGGCATAATTTTATAACTTTTTATTATTAGGTATATATTTATAATTTTTTATGAGAAAAATATAAAAATAAAAATATATTTAAAATATATTTTAGCAAGGGGGAGATTTAAATGCAAGAGGCGCCCTGGGATGGATATTATAAATAAAGAATCTTAGGGCCATTACAAAATATTTAATTGACAAACTTTGGAAAAAAAATCCTAGGAAACAAAAACCAAATCTATTTTCATAGCTTTAGAGGTTGGAAATTGCCTTAATTAGATCTCCAAAAATCTTTATAATTATTCGTAACTGTTATAGAATCTTGTGATCAAGTCTCATATATGGACCTGGAGGGCCACTTGGTCCCCTTGACTCAAAAAAATTTCAAAAATATGTTTGCAATTTTAGAAAGAAAACAAACTATAAAATTATACTTAGATTAAAAAAAAATTGAAAAATCCAGAAATATTTTCCATAATAGATGTTTATATATTTGAATGCATTTCTCAGAAAATTATCCAAAAATAATACTTAATATTAACAAATTATAAAATTGTACCTCATTCTAAAATTTTATCCTACCCAATATACTAAGTATCTTGGTTCCCCTCTTACTTGTGGTTCTTTATAAGTTTCTATCGTTACATACTATGTACGATTCAAAATCCTCTTACCCCAAACAGCTTAAGAAAACCAACAAATTAAATACCTCACCATAATATCTCTCTATAGCGAATTCCAATAATAATAATAAGGAAGAATCGGTTATATATCCATTAAAAGTTTAGAATTTGAATATTTGCCCATCAAATCTTCAAATTGGACCCAAATTTCTAATACAATATGGGTAAATATTCAAATTCTAAACTTTTGATGGGTATATAACCGATTCCCCATAATAATAAAATCTAGCTAGTGGTGATCATACGTATTTGGTTCCCACAGTCAGAGTGGCGTTAGTTGGTATTGATTGAAACAATAATTTGTAAATACGCACGTGGTTAATTAATTAGCATTGTAACAAAAATTTATATGTGAAGTCTAGTAACATATATTCAATCCACGTGGAACGAATTGCAAATTCCAAGCACCAATTCAAGGAGAAGCAAAATTTGTCCGTATCGAAAACTTCCTACTTTTTTTTAATATGACACGTACGTACGAATCCAATATAAAATTGCAAATTGAAAGTAAGAAATATTTTCAGAATATATGTATATATATATATATAGAGAGAATGGCTAATATACAAACGTTTGTTCGTGGACTCAGGAACAAATGATTCGGTTCTCTAATTTTTAAAGTCCAAACAGTCGATCCAAACCGTTAGATATTCAATCCATATTAAAATGTGCTTGGAGACCAAATTTTACATTTTTTTGAATTTGTTTACTATTTATTAAGATGGTTTAAAAACTGCTGTTTTTATTAAATTTCTGCAGCATTGAAAAACAGCAGTTTTCAAACCATCTTACTAAATAGTAAAAAAATTCCAAAAAATGTAAAATTTTGTCTCCAAGCACATTTTAATATAGATTGAATATCTAACGGTTTGGATCGACTGTTTGGACTTTGAAAATCGGAGAACCGAATCGTTTGTTCCTGAGTTCAGGAACAAACATTTGTATATTAGCCATTCTCTCTCTCTCTCTCTCTCTCTCTATATATATATATATATATATATATATATATATATATATTGAGAGGAACCTTCCTTGTCAATACATCAAATTCAAATAAATTTTATCAAAGTTTTTATTTTATACTGCATGTCTTTTTCAAATTGGAAAAAAAATATATCATCTTAATAATCATGCCAATGGGATATTTTGAACTCACTGCTGAGTAGTTCACAGTGAGAGGATATGTAATTAGTTAATGAAATTTATGTTCAGCAGTGAGATCGATATTAATGATAAAGGCTTTTATTTGTTATGAAATAATAAATAGTAAACATTTTACCTTCTCCACCTCATCAACTTTCTATTAAATTTAATTTCTGTATTAACTATTTTGTTAATTGTATGACTTTTTCATTTGCTTTCTCTAGCCTATAAATAGAGGTTTTGTAAGTGGTTGAGATATATACTTATAAGGAGATATAATACAGAAATAAGATTTAGCCTCTCCCCAGCTTTGTTTTGTTTTGTTTTATAATACGTTATCAGCACGAATTTGCTCTAGTCAAGTTGCGACGGGATTTTGTTTTCCAGTAGAAGCACAAGTTCGTTTTCTCTAGAAGAATGTACTCTTTAGATTACATTTCATTAACCTTACTGTTAGTAATAATATTTATTTCTTAGATGAAATTTTCTTATTTTATATTGAATGCGAATAATATTTTCATTCCCTGAAGAGAATGATAAAGCAAGTACATGATAATGGCCAGTAGCTTTTGTACATACTATAGCTAGAAGCCTTTTCTAAGAGAACCTGAAGTTCTTAGCCAAAAAAAAAAGAAAAAAAAAAGAACCAAAAGTTCTTATATGAACCAGAAATTCTCATATAAAATATAATAACCAGAAGATATTGTATGCCACTGAATGTTTTTATTTTACCCAACAACTAGAAGTTATTGATATTTATGATAACCGGAAGTTATCAAATAAATAAAATGTCTCCAATATTTAATTCTCTTAATAACCTGAAGTTATTAAGATTCTTTTTCTTCAATCGGTTTTTCTTTTATATCTAACACAAATGCATATTTAATTAAATTAGTTAATAATAGTAGCATTTTTTTTATTTTGTAGTCCTTATGGCAAACCTGACAAAACTTAAGTTCACTGCCCTTGATATATCGGGCAAGAATTATCTCCCGTGGACTCTCGATGCTAAGATCCACCTTACCGCAAATAATCTTGGAGAAACAATAAAAGTTGAAAATAATACCTCCCAGCAGGAGAAAGCCAAAGCAATGATATTTCTGGAGAGGATTTAAAAACTGAATACTTAACGGTGAAAGATCCGTTAGAACTGTGGAGAAATTTAAAAGAAAGATATGATCATCAAAAACAAGTACTCCTCCCAAAGGCTCGTTATGAATAAATTCATTTAAAGTTACAAGATTTTAAATCTATGAGTGAGTATAATTCCGCAATGTTTCGCATAACTTTTGAATTAAGTTATGCGAAGAAAAAATTACTGATGAAGACATGCTAGAGAAAATATTCTCTACATTTCATGCTTCGAATTTGCTCTTGCAGCAGCAATATCGAGAACGTGGTTTTAAAAAATATTCAGAATTGATATCATGTCTTCTTGTTGCGGAACAAAATAACGAGCTTCTGATGAGAAATCATCAATCACGACCCACTGGTTCTAGTCCATTCCCTGAAGCGAATGCGACATCATTCCCTGAAGCGAATGCGACATCATTCCCTGAAGAGAAAACAACATCATTTAAAGGAGGTCGTGGAAGAGGACGTGGTCGCGGCCCCAGAAGAGGTCGTGGACGTGGTCGCAATAATGTTTGGCGATGTGATGGTCATAATCCTAAATCAAATGAAAATAATGCGGGGAGATATGAAAAGGGAAAGAACTCACCATCTTCTAAGAAATCTGAAAATAGTTGCTATAGATGTGGTATGGCAAACCATTGGTCATGCACATGTCATACTCCTAAACATTTAGTCGAACTCTACCAAGCACCCATCAAGAAAAAGGGAAAAGAAGTAGAAACAAATTTCATTGAAAATGACCCAAATGATTTGCTTATGGATACACACCTAGATGTTTCTTATTTCTTTGAAAATGTTGATGAAGAAATTAATATTATGAAATAGTTTTTTTCTTTTTTGTTTTAGTCTTTATAATAAGTTTAGTTTTTATTTATATGTTGTAAGTTGATGTTTCTCATGAAATAAAATTAGTTTCCTTTTATTTAATCTTATACATTTTCTTTTATGTTCAAAGGAAAAAGAATATGATTGGAGACTCCAGAAGAGCTATGGTAAATATTAGAGATGAATGTCTAGTAGACAGTGGAACAACAAACACAATACTAAAAAGCAAGAAATATTTTTCTCTATTGTCTTCTGCAAAGACACATGTTAATACAATTTCTGGCATTAGTAATTTAATTGAGGGCTCCGGAAGAGCTTGTATCTTGTTACCTGAAGGAACAAAATTAATTATAAATGATGCATTATACTCTAGTAAATCCAGAAGAAATTTACTAAGCTTTAAAGATATTTGACGTAATGGTTATCATCTTGAAACCATGACTGAAAATAATATTGAGTATCTCCAAATTACATCTATTGAATATGGCCAGAAGCTCATATTGGAAAAGATAGAAGCTTTATCCTCTGGATTATATTGTACGAACATAAATCCAATAGAATCAAATATGGTAAGTAACCAGAAGTTACTTGACACAAAGATGTTCACTCTGTGGCATGACATATTAGGTCATCCAGGAAGCATTATGATGAGGATAATAATTGAAAGTGCAAATGGGCATCCCTTAAAGGACCTGAAAATAATATTATCAAAAGATTTATCATGTGCAGCATGTTCTCTTGGAAAACTGATAATTAAGCCATCTAAAAATATAATTGAAAATGAATCTCCTTCATTTTAGAAAGAATTCAAGGAGATATTTGTGGGCCTATTTCTCCTCCATGTGGACCATTTAGATATTTTATGGTTTTAATTGATGCATCAACTCGATGGTCACATGTTTGCCTATTAGCCACAATAAATGTTGCATTTGCTAGGCTATTAGTACAAATAATCCAATTGAGAGCAAATTTTTTGGATTATCAAATTAAGAGAATCCGGCTTGATATTGCAGGAGAGTTTACATCCCAATCATTTAATGATTATTGTATGTCAATTGGGATTAAGGTAGAACATCCAGTGGCTCATGTACATACACAAAATGGTTTAGCTGAATCATTAATTAAAAGATTGCAATTGATTGCTAGACCATTACTTATGAAATGTAATCTACCATCTTCTGCATTGGGACATGTCATTTTACATGCTGCTGCACTTATTAGATTAAGACCAATTGCATATCATAAATTTTCTCCATTACAATTGGTCTCTGGAAGAGAACCAAACTTGTCCCATTTTAAAATTTTTGGTTGTGCTGTGTATGTTCCAATTTCTCCACCACAACGTACAAAAATGGGACCACAAAGAAGATAGGAAATTTATATTGATTTTAGCTCTCCATCACTTATTAAATATTTAGAACCATTAACTGGAGACGTTTTTACAGCACGTTTTGCTGACTGTCAATTTAATGAGACAATATTTCCAATCTTAGGATGAGAAAAAGAAAAGCTGGTAAAATAAGAAGTAACTTGGAATGCATCTCAATATCTTATCTTGATCCCCGAAGTGGTCAATGTGAATCGGAAGTTCAAAAGATTATACATTTGCAAAGAATAGCAAATGAGTTACTAGATGCATTTACAGATACAAAAAGAGTGACTAAATCACATGTACCAGCTTTAAATGCAACTGCTCGAATTGATGTAATCCCAACAGAGGTTACTATACAGAGAAAACATGGAAGACCAATTGGTTCCAAAGATAAAAATCCACGAAAAAAGAAAGAGCAGAATAAAGCAGTTGGTGTAACTCCAAAAGAGATTAATAAAATCCCAGAAGAGATTGATAAAACCCCAGAAGAGGTTGATGAAGTTCCAGAAGAAACTCAGGTACCTAGTGATTATAAGATCTCCATAAACTATGTACAGAATGGTACAATATGAAACCGAAATGAAACATGTGCTGATGAAATTTTTGCATATGCTATAGCAATTGATGTGCTAAATGAGAAAAATTATGTGCCAAAAACTCCTGAAGAGTGTATGCACAGAAATGATTTGCCAAAATGGAAAGATGCCCTGAAGGCTGAATTAGATTCGCTTGAAAAGCGTAATGTTTTTCGACCTGTAGTTTTAACCCCCAAAGATGTTAACCTTGTAAGTTATAAGTGGGTATTTGCAATAAAAACGAATGAGAAAAATGAAATTGTGAGATATAAAGCAAGGCCTGTGGCACAAGGTTTTACACAAATACCAGGAGTTGATTATGAAGAAACATATTCACCTGTAGTGGATGCAATAACTCTTAGATTTTTAATCAGTCTCACAATCACTGAAAACCTTCAAATGCGCCTCATGGATGTTGTCACAGCTTATTTGTATGGATCACTTGATAATGATATCTATATGAAAGTCCCTGAAGGATTAAAAATGCCTGAAGCATTGAAATTAAAACCTCGAGAAATGTATTCTATAAAGTTAAAAAGATCTTTATATGGACTAAAATAGTCAGGTCGAATGTGGTATAATCGACTCAGTGAAATCTCATAAAAGAATGATATAAATCTGATGTAATTAGTCCATGTGTTTTTATTAAAAGATCAATTTCAGATTTTACAATTATTGCAGTATATGTTGATGATTTAAATATCATTGGGTCTCCTGAAGATATCGAAAAGACTTCAAAATTATTAAAGAAAGAATTTGAAATGAAAGATCTTGATATAACAAAATTATGTCTCGGCCTGCAGATCGAGCATTTGTATAATGGTTATTTTGTTCATCAATCAAACTATATCCAGAAGATGTTGAAACGTTTTAATATGGACAAAGCTCATCCTCTACGTACACCAATGGTTGACCGATCACTTGATATAAAAAAGGATCCTTACCATCCTCGAGAAAAGAATGAAAAAGTTCTTGGTCCAGAAATACCATACTTAAGTGTAATTGGGGCTTTGATGTATCTTGCTAATAATACGAGACCTGATATTGCTTTTTCTATAAATGTACTAGCAAGATATAGTTCTGATCCAACACGCCGACATTGGAACGGAATTAAACATGTATTTCGTTACCTTTGTGGGACACGTGATATGGGACTATTTTATCAAAAAGATACAAAGTCCAAATTAGTTAGGTATGCAGATGCAGGATATTTATCAGATCCGCATAAAGCTCGATCACAATCCGGATATGTGTTTACATATGGCGGTACTGCAATTTCATGCCGATCGACACAACAGACACTGACAGCAACATCATCAAATCATGCTGAATTAATTGCTCTATATGATACTAGTCGAGAATGTGTCTGGTTAAGATCAATGATCCAACACATCCAGGAGGAATGCGGGCTCGAGTCAATCAAAGGAAGCCCGATAGTACTATATGAAGATAATGCAGCATGTATTGCTCAAATCAAAGAAAGATATATTAAAGGTCACAGAACCAAGCACATCTCGCCAAAATTCTTCTTAACTCATGATCTACAAAAAGATGGCTTGATAGATATTTGTCAAATCAGATCAAGCGACAATTTGGCAGACCTATTCACAAAATCATTGCCAAGAAAGTGTTTGAGCAATTTTCACAGAAGATCGGCATCCGTCGCTTAAAAGATATACATTAAAATGAGGGGGAGTATTATACACGCTGCACTATTTTTCCCTTCACTAAGTTTTGTCCCACTGGGTTTTCTTAGTAAGGTTTTTAATGAGGCAGCATAACTAATCCGGAAGTATCAGTTAATTCAAATTAGTACTGAAGTACCAAATTAATATTTGTCCTGCAGTACAATATTAATAGTGTATAATATAAGGTAAAATATCTAAGGGGGAGTGTTATGAAATAATAAATAGTAGACATTTCACCTTCTCCACCTCATCCACTTTCTATTAGATTTAATTTCTGTATTAACTATTTTGTTAATTGTATGGCTTTTCATTTGCTTTCTCTAGCCTATAAATAGAGGTTTTGTAAGTGGTTGAGATATATACTTATAAGGAGATATAATACAGAAATAAGATTTAGCCTCTCCCCAGCTTTGTTTTGTTTTGTTTTATATATTATTCATTAATTCCATCCCTCATTAAATATATGTCTCACCCAACATAAATAGTGAATGAAAAATTATTTCCAACATAAATAGTAGGTCCTCTTGGAAAGTGGCACGTACCGCGAGCCCGACATATCAACCACCTCAGGACTACATTGAGACAATTAAAAGAGAGACTGAGTTACAAAACCAGGCGAATGCTGAGAGACAGTGGAGACTCGAAGAGGAGACATACTTTGATTAGCGTATGAGAGCAGGCGCAGCGACCGCTAGAGCTGAGTTTTCAGGGGCGACACCATATGATGCCCCTACAAACGAATATGATCAGTTCATCCAGGCTGTACAATGGATGAACTTGAATTTTGAAGATCTCGCCACACACTCACGAGAGAGCAACCAGCGTGGAGGAGATCAAGATGAGCATTGATCAAGTCCGCAACAGCATGGAGGAGATCAGGAGGAGCGTTGATGAGGGTAGGCACGAGATCCAGCAAGCGCGCTACCTCAACCAACAGTACTATCAGTTCGCTCTCGACTCCAGATTCCAGTACCAGCCACCGCCTCACGGACTCTTCGACCCATCATTCTTCGAGGAGATCCATCATCCACCACCACCTCCACCACCTCAGGATTGACGTGCAGTGAGTTGTATCTCTCTCTCAGTCTTTTTTTACTTTATACTTCCTTTATTTTTATCTCTCGAGCATCGGGCATAATGCTTAATTTTATTCGGGGGTTAGGAGGTAAATTGACCATGTATCTTTAAATTTTTTTCATTTTTATTTTCTTTTAGATGCTAGTAGTTTTACTCAATTTTTGACTAGGGTTGGAGGCTTTACCGAAAATCCTAGAATGATTGGTTAAGCTTTTTAGCTAGCTTGCATTTTAATTTCTGTAGGAGTAGGTTAATCAAATAAGGAACTGTTTTGAATTGAGTTAGGCTAGGGTTTAGACAATTGGCCATAATACAAAAAATTCAGAATTTTTAAAAGTAATTAGTGACCTCAAAGTGAATAATTAATTGCTAACCATGAATGTTGTCCAAAACCACAGACCTTATATTTTTTTATTATTGAGTAATTTATTTTTGCAAAGCCTCTTAAGTTTGAAAGTGTTCTAGAATATCCATTTATTATAGATAGACCCCTAGCGAAACTATGCAATACTTCCTTGTATGAATGAATACTTGGAATTGTGTGTAATTATGGTACTTGTGACACAAAAAATATTTACTTGTACAAATCTTTAATTTTCAGAAAAACAGAAAAATACAAAAAAAATCAGAAATGAGAAAAATAAAAAAATTCAGAAAAAGGAAAAAAAAATAGAATAAAAGATGGAGGATAGAAAAAAGAGTACGGGTGCCTACGCAAGATTGGTTACCAATAGACTCGACAAAACCTCCCAAACTTTAATTTTGTGCATATTTAATTTTTCAAAAAATCATCACAAGTACCAACACACTTAGTTGTCATACTTTGCTCCAATCAATTATGAAGGAAAATCAAAATTCATATCATTAGAATTCCTATTGATTGGAAGGGATCCATTTATAATCAAAGGAGAAATTAATACTCTCGAATTTAGGGATATTTGTGAAGTGAATTGTTCGATAATAATTTTTCTACAGATCGCACAATGAGGTCAATTATGGGGTGAATAAATTGTTCAAGGGAGAGGTCATGAATATTTTTGAAGTTCTAAATTTTTAAATGTCATGTCAATTGTACCAAGCCCAAGTTCTAGTTTAATTTAAAGCAAGTCCTTGAGATTGTATGGTTTAACCTAGACCAGACCTTTGACTAGCTAGGATGTCGTTGCTTGAGGACAAGCAACAATTCAAGTTGGGAGGCGTGATCAAAGTCAAAATGATGATGAATTACGTAAGGTTTTGGCTTAGGTTTTGCATATTATCTCACACTTATATTTAATTAATTAGAGAAAAAGGCTACTGTCACCCTTCTTTATGTTTTATCGCAGAAAACATGTTTTGGGACTATTTCACATCAAATAGAGCAAGAATCAGGTCAATCGAATAAGTGACGCTCATCGACTAAGTCTCTGTTACAGCCCGCACTGACTGATACGGACCTAGCTGGATACGAACCAGGAAATAGCGCGATACGCATTAAACCCCTCAGCAATATGGTCTGGATACAGACCATACCAGCCAGTACGATCCGTAACCAAGGCGTCCTTTGGGGAATAACTGCTCCAGCTGTATCCAGATCAGATTTCTTGACCTCCACTTATCTCCAGACATCCCCTCACTCCTATATAAGCACTCTGGACAGAAGAAGAAGATATCTTTGTAATTTTAGTTAAATTTGATTAAGTGAGAAAGAGAGGAGTGTTGTAATCATGCCGTTCCGCGGCTATGTTCTTTTCTTAGGGGCTAGGCAGTAAACCTTGTTACTCATGATGCTTTAATATATATATTTTCTGTTGATTATGATTTCTTGTTGTTGATTGAAATGCTTTTGTGATTTACTCTCCCTTCACCTGATTTTGATGATCTAGTTTAATCCGTTAGAGTAGTGACAGTGCTTCAATGGTAAGAGAAATTATGATAGACGAGTCAGCCTCGTTGGAAGCCATTAGATTTATGTGAAGAAAACCTTAGCGGGGAAACCATAAATCGGAACAACAAAATGGGAATCAAGTTCTGTCATTTACGTAAGTAACTCGCAGTGTCCTATGTAGTAACTTGTGTATTTAAGAGATCTGTCATTTGCGTAAGTAACTCGCAGTGTCCTATGTAGTATCTAGATGGAAGTCCCGTCATTTGCGTAAGTAACTTGCAGTGTCCTATGTAGTGTCTTCCATAAACAACAACAGGAAATCAGACCCGACAGAAGTAGAATATCAAAGAGGATTGAGTAGCAATGGTGTGCCGAAAATCTAGGAATTCTCATCTCTATCTTTATTTTAATTACTTTTAAATATTGCCAAATTTACATTGATCACAACTTCAACTCTCAAATATTTAGATTTTGTCTAGCCTTTCGAAAGATTGTGATTTGATCGCTCAAGACTCAACCAATATTCCCTGTGGATCGACCTCGATTATACTACTCGATAGGATTGTGCACTTTTGATCTGAACTGATAACATTTCTGAGTTCATAAATTTTAAAAGATAACATCGCTCACTTTTGGGTGATCAATTCTCAATCTCTTCAGGAGATCCAATAATGTTTAAATCATCAACATACAGAGTAATGATTGTAAAATCTAGATTTGATCTTTTAATGAAAACACATGGACTAATTATATTATTTTTATATCCTTATTTTAGAAGGTACTCACTCAGTCGATTGTACCACATTCGAACTGATTGTTTTAGTCCGTATAAATATCTTCTTAATTTTATAGAGTACATCTATCTAGGTTTTGACTTATATGCTTCAGGCATTTTCAATCATTCGGGGTTTTTCATGTATATGTCACTGTCAAGTGAACCATATAAATATGCTGTTACGACATCCATAAGTTGCATTTTTAGATTTTCTGTGACTGTGAGACTTATTAAAAACCTGAGAGTTATCGCATCCACTATAGGTAAATACGTCTCTTCATACGACTCTAGGTATTTGTGTAAAGCCTTGCGCCACTAGTCTTGCTTTATATCTCACAATCTCATTTTTCTTATTTTTTTTATAACAAATACCCATTTGTAACCTACAGGGTTAACATCTTTGGGTGTTTGGACTACAGGTCCAAATACTTGCTGTTTTTCTAATGAACTTAATTCAGCTTGTACGATATCTTTCCATTTAGACCAATCATTTCTATATCTATACTCTTCCAGAGCTTTTGGCACATTGTCTTCTTCGTTTATAACATCGCTTGCTATAGCGAATGCAAAGATTTCATTAATTTATGTTTCTTCTGGAACTTGATCAACCTCTTCTAGGGTTTTATCAACTTCTTCGTGAGTTTTACCATTAATCTCTTCTGGAATTTTATCTACTTCTTCAAGAGTTCTACTACCAACCTCTTCTGGGGTTTTATTAACTTTTTCAGGAGTTTTACCATTAACCTCTTCTGGGGTTGGACCAACTGCTTTATTCTACTCTTTCCTTTTACATGGATTTACATCCTTAGAACCAAGTAGTCTTCCACGTTTTCTACGCACATTAGATTCATTAGATATTTTTGTAATGGAATATGTGATTTAGTAACTCTATTTGTATAAGTAAATGCACCAGGCAATTCATTTGCAATTCTTTGCAAATTTATAATCTTTTGAACTTTGAGTTCACATTGACCACTTCGGGGGTCAAGATAAGATAACGATGAATTCCAAGTTACTTGTTTATCTAACTTTTGTTTTTCTTCCCCTAAATTTGGGAATATTGATTCATTAAGTTGACAATCAGCAAATCTTGCGGTAAAAACATCTCCTGTTAATGGTTCTAAATATTTAATAATAGACGGAGAGTTAAAACTAATATAAATTCCCAACCTTCTTTTAGGTCCCATTTTTGTACGTTGTGGAGGAGAAATTAGAACATATACTGCAAATACCTTTAGATGAGACAAATTTCGTTCTCTTCCGGAAACGGGAAATACTTATGATCTGTAGTTGGCCTTAACCTAATTAGTGCAGCGACATGTAATATGGCATGTCCCCATGCAAAAAACGGTAAACTAGATTTCATAAGTAAAGGTCTAACAATTAATTGCAATATTTTAATCAATGATACTACTATACCGTTTTATGTAGAACATGGACCACTTGATGTTCTACCGTAATTCCAATAGACATGCAACAATCATTAAATGTTTGAGAAGTAAACTCCCTGCATTATCAAACCAGATTCTTTTAATTTGATAATCCGGGAAATTGGCTCTCAATTGGATAATTTGTGATAATAGCCTAGCAAACACAACATTTCTTGTTGCTAATAAACTCACATGTGACGAGCTTGTTGATGTATCAATTAACATTTCTTGTTGCTAACAAACTCACATGGAGTTTTTTAATAGGGTTGTAACTACCCTCTTATCGTGCCATCGGGAGACACTACTAGAGTGCATCAAAGACCTTCAATTGTAGTGCTGTAATAGGTTTGCAACTACCCTCTTCTGTTGCCATTTCTAGAGACTACTAGAATGCTGCAAAGACCATCAATTGGAGTGTTGTAATAGGGTTGCAACTACCCTATTCTTTTGCCATATGGAGACACCACTAAAGTGCTACAAAGACCTTCATTTCGAGTGTTGTAATAGGGATGAAAATACCCTTTTGTCTTACCATCTGTAAAGACTACTAGAGTGCTGTAAAGACCTTCAATTTGAGTGTTGTAATAGGGTTGCAACAGCCCTCTTATCGTGCCATTTGGAGACACTACTAGAGTGCATCAAAGACCTTCAATTGTAGTGCTGTAATAGGGTTGCAACTACCCTCATCTCTTGTCATTTCTAGAGACTACTAGAATGCTACAAAGACCATCAATTGGAGTGTTCAAATAGGGTTGCAACTACTCTCTTCTTTGGCTATATGGAGAAACTACTGGAGTGCTGCAAAGACCTCAATTTTGAGTGTTGTAATAGGGTTGAAAATACCCTTTTTGTCTTACCATCTGTAGAGACTACTAGAGTGCCGCAAAGACCTTTAATTGGAGTGTTGTAATAGGGTTGCAACAACCGTCTTCTCTTGTCATCTGGACACACAACTAAAGTGCTGTAAACACCTTCTGTTAGAGTGTTGTAATAGGGTTGCAACTACTCTCCTCTCTTGCCATCTGGAAACACTACTAGAGTGATGCAAAGGCCTTCAATTGTAGTGTTGTAATTAGGTTGCAACTATCATCTTCTCTTGCTATCTAGACACACTACTAGAGTGCTGCAAAGAATTTCAATTGGAGTGTTGTAAAAGGCTTGAAACTGTCCTCTTCTCTTTCCTTCTCGAGACACTTCTAGAGTGTTGCAAAGACCTTCAGTTAGAGTGTTGTAATTAGGTTGTAACTACCCTCTTCTCGTGCCATCTGGAGACACTACTATAGTGCTGCAAATACCATCAATTGGAGTGTGGTAATAGGGCTGCAACTAACCTCTTCTTTTTCCATCTGGAGACACTACAAGACTGCTGCAAAGACCATCAATTGGAGTGTTGTAATAGGGTTGCAAATAACTTCTTTTGCAATCTGGAGACACTCCAAGAGTGGTGCAAAGACCTTCAATTGTAGTGTTCTAATAGGGTTGCAACAACCCACTTCTCTTTCCATCTAGAGACACTACTATAGTGTTGGAAAAACCTTCAATTTGAGTGTTATAATAGAGTTGCAAGTACCATTTTTTCTTACAATCTATAGAGACAACTAGAGTGCCGCAAAGACCTTCAATTAGAGTGCTGTAATAGGGTTACAACTACCCTCTTATCTTGCCATCTTGTTACACTATTTTAGTTCTCCAAAGCCCTTCAATTGTAGTGTTGTAATTGGGTTGAAACTACCCACTTGTCTTCTCATCGGGAGACACTATTAGAGTCCTGCAGAGACCATTAATTGGAGTGTTGTAATTGGGTTGCAACTGCCCTCTTCTCTTGCAATCGAATGACACTACTAGAGTGCAACAAAGACCTTCAATTGGAATTTTGTAATAGGGTTGCAACTACCCTCTTATTGTGCCATCTGGAGACACTACTAGAGTGCATCAAAGACCTTCAATTGTACTGCTGTAATAGGTTGCAACTACCCTCTTCTGTCGCCATGTCTAGAGACTATTAGAATGCTGCAAAGACCATCAATTGTAGTGTTGTAATAGGGTTGCAACTACACTCTTCTTTTTCCATATGGAGACACTACTAGAGTGCTGCAAAGACATTCATTTTGAGTTTTGTAATAGGGTTGAAAATACCCTTTTGTCTTATCATTTGTAGAGACAACTAGAGTGCTGCAAAGACCTTCAATTGGAGTGTTGTAATAGTGTTGCAACTAGCCTCTTCTCTTGCCATCGAAAGACCCTACTTGAGTGCTGCAAAGACTTTCTATTAGTGTTGTAATAGGGTTGCAACTATCCTCTTATCGTGCCATCTGGAGACACTATTAGAGTACATCAAAGACCTTCAATTGTAGTGCTGTAATATGGTTGCAATTGCCCTCTTCTCTTGCCATTTCTAGAGACTATTATAATGTTGCAAAGACCATCAATTGGAGTGTGGTAATAGGGTTGCAACTACGCTCTTCTTTTGCCATATGGAAACACTACTAATAAGGTTGAAAATACCCTTTTGTCTTACCATTTGTGGAGACTACTAGAGTGCTGCAAAGACCTTCAATTGGAGTGTTGTAATAATTGGGTTGCAACTACCCTCTTCTCTTACCATTTATAGAGACTACTAGTGTGATGCAAAGACCTTCAATTGGAGTGTTGTAGTAGCGTTGCAACTGCCATCTTCTCTTACCATCTGGAAACACTACTAGAGTGCTGCAAAGGCTTTCAATTGTAGTATTGTAATTGGGTTGTAACTATCCCCTTTTCATGCCATCTTGAGACACTACTAGAGTGCATCAAAGTCCTATAATTGAAGTGTTGTAATAGGGTTGCAACCTACCCTCTTTTGTTGCCATCTGTAGATTACTAGATTCCTGCAAATACCATCAATTGGAGTGTTGTAATAGGGTTGGAACTAACCTCTTCTTTTGCCATATAGACACTACAAGAGTTCTGCAAAGACCTTCAATTGTAGTGCCGTAATCGGGTTGCAACCACCCACTTCTCTTTCATCTAGGGACACTACTAGAGTGTTGCAAAGACCTTAATTTTGAGTGTTGTAATAGGGTTACAAGTACCCTTTTTTCTTACAATCTATAGAGACAACTAGAGTGCTGAAAAGACCTTCAATTCGAGTTTTGCAATAGGGTTGCAACTAATCTCTTATCGTGCCATCTGGATAGACTATTAGAGTGTGCATCGAAGACCTTCAATTGGAGTGTTGTAATAATAGGGTTGCAACTACCCTCTTCTCTTACCATCCATAGAGACTACTAGAGTGCTGCAAAGATCTTCAATTGGAGTGTTTTGATAGGGTTGCACCTACCCTCTTCTCTTGCCATCTGGACACACTACTAGAACGCTGCAGACACCTGCAATTGGAGTGTAGGAATAGGGTTTCAAATACACTCTTATCTTGCCATTTGGACACACTACTAGAGTGTTGCAAACACCTTCAATTAGAGTGTTGTAATAGGGTTACAACTACCCTCTTCTCTTGCCATCTGGAAACACTACTAGAGTGCTGCAAAGGCTTTCAATTGTAGTGTTGTAATTGGGTTGCAACTACCCACTTCTCTTCTCATCGGGAGACACTATTGGAGTCCTGCAAAGACCATTAATTGGAGTGTTGTAATAGGGTTGCAACTAGCTCTTCTGTTGCAATCGAAGACACAACTAGAGTGCTGCAAAGACCTTCAATTGGAGTTTTCTAATAGGGTTGCTACTACCCTCTAATCGTGCCATCTGGAGACACTACGGGAGTGCATAAATGTCCTTGAAATGAACTGCTATACTAGGGTTGCAACTAACCTCTTATGTTGCCATTTCTAGAGACTACTTGAATGCTGCAAAGACCATCAATTGAAGTGTTGTAATAGTGTTGCAACAACCATCTTGTTTTGCCGTATGGAGACACTACTAGAGTGCTGCAAAGACCTTCATTTTGAGTGTCGTAACAGGGTTGAAAATACCATTTTGTCTTACCATCTGTAGAGACTACTAGAGTGCTACAAAGACCTTCATTTTGAGTGTTGTAAAAGGGTTAAAAATACCCTTTTGTCTTACCATTCGTATAGACTGCTGGAGTACTGCAAACACCTTCCATTAGAGTGTTGTAATAATTGGACTGTAACTACCCTCTTCTCATGCCATCTGGAGACACTACTAGAGTGCATGAAAGACCTTCAATTGGAGTTTTGTAATAGGGTTGCAACAACCCTCTTCTATTGCCATCTGTAGACACTACTATAGTGCTGCAAATACCATCAATTGGGGTGTTATAATAGGGTTGCAACTAACCTCTTCTTTTGTTATCTGGAGACACTAGAAGAGTGCTGCAAAGATCTTCAATTGTAGTTTTGTAATAGGGTTGCAACCACCCACTTCTCTTTCCATCTGGAGACACTAGTAGAGTATTGCAAAGACCTTCATTTTGAGTGTTGTAATAGGGTTGCAAGTACTATTTTTCTTACAATCTATAAAGACAACTAGAGTGCTGCAAAGACCTTCAATTAGAGTGTTGTAATAGGGTTTCAACTACCCTCTATCTTGCCATCTTGTTACAATACTGTAGTTCTGCAAAGTCCTTCTATTCTAGTGTTGTAATTGGGTTGCAACTACCCACTTTTCTTTTCATCGGAAAACAATATTAGAGTTCTGCAAAGACCATTAATTTGAGTGTTGTAATAGGGTTGCAACTACCCTCTTCTCTTGCCATCGAAAGACACTACTAGGGTGCTGCAAAGACCTTCAATTGGAGTTTTGTAATAAAGTTGCAACTACCCTCTTATCGTGACATCTGAAGACACTACTAGAGTGCATCAAAGACCTTCAATTGTAGTGTTGTAATAGAGTTGCAACTACCGTCTTATGTTGCCATTTCTAGAAACTGCTAGAATGCTGCAAAGACCATCAATTGGAGCATTGTAATATGGTTGCAACTACCCACTCCTTTTGCTATATGGGGACATTATAAGAGTGTTGCAAGACCGTCAATTTGAGTGTTGTAATAGGGTTGAAAATAGCTTTTTGTCTTACCATCGGTAGAAACTACTAGAGTGCTGCAAAGAATTTTAATTGGAGTGTTGTAATAATATGGTTGCAACTACCCTCTTCTCTTACCATCTATAGAGACTACTAGAGTGCTGCAAATACCTTCAATTATAGTATAGTAATAGTGCTGCAACTACACTCTTCTCTTGCCATCTGGAAACACTACTAGAGTGCTGCAAAGACTTTGAATTGGAGTATTGTAATAGGGTTGCAACTACCCTCCTCTCTTGACAACTGGACACACTACAAGAGTTATGCAAACACCATCAATTAGAGTGTTGTAATAGGGTTGAAACCAACTTCTTCTTTTGCTATCTAGAGACAGTACATGAGTGATGCAAAGATCTTCAATTGTAGTAATGTAATAGGGTCGCAACCACCCACTTCTCTTTTCATCTGGCGAAACTACTAGAGTGCTGGAAAGACCTTAATTATAAGTGTTGTAATAGGGTTACAAGTACCCTTTTTTCTTACAATCTATAGAGACAACTAGAGTGCTGCAAAGACCTTAAATTAGAGTGTTGTAATAGGGTTGGAACTACTCCGTTATCGTGCCATCTGGAGACACTACTCGAGTGTGCATCAAAGACTTTCAATTGTAGTGCTGTAATAGGGTTGCAATTATTCTCTTCTGTTGCCATTTATAGAAACTACTTGAATGCTGAAAAGACCATCAATTGAAGTGTTGTAATGGGTTGAAAATACCCTTTTGTTTTACCATATGTAGAGACTACTAGAGTGCTGCAAAGACCTTCATTTTGAGTGTTGTAATAGGCTTGAAAATACCCTTTTGTCTTACCATCCGTAGAGACTACTAGAGTGCAGCAAAGACCTTCAATTGGAGTGTTGTAATAATAGGTTTGCAACTACCCTATTCTCATACCATCTATAGAGACTACTTGAGTGCTGCAAAGACCTTCAATTGGAGTGTTGTAATAGGGTTGCAACTACCCTCTACTCTTGCCATCTGCACACACTACTAGAGTGCTGCAAACACTTCAATTGGTGTGCTGTAATAGAGTTTCAACTCTCTTATCTTGCCATTTGGACACACTACTAGATTGCTGCAAACATCTTCAATTAGAGTGTTGTAATTGGGTTACAACTGCCATTCTCTCTTGCCATCTGGAAACACTACTAGAGTACTGCAAAGGCTTTCAATTGTAGTGTTGTAATTGGGTTGCAACTACCCTCTTCTCTTGCAATCTGGACACACTACTAGAGTGCTGCAAAGACTTTCAATTGGAGTGTTGTAAGAGAGTTGAAACTAGCCTCTTCTCTTGCCTTATGGTGACACTTCTAGAGTGTTGCAAAGAAGTTCTGTTGGAGTGTTGTAATTGAGTTGTAACTACCCTCTTCTCGTGCCATCTGGAGATACTACTAGAGTGCATCAAAGACCTTCAATTGGAGTTTTGTAATAGGGTTGCAACTACCCTCTTATGTTGCCATCTGTGCACACAACTGTAGTGATGCAAATACCATCAATTGGAGTGTTATAATAGGGTTGCAACTAACCTCTTCTACTGCCATCTGGAGACACTACAAGAGTGCTGCAAACATCTTCAATTGTAGTTTTGTAATTGGGTTGCAACCACCCACTTCCCTTTCCATCTGGAGACACTACTAGAGTGTTGCAAAGACCTTCATTTTGAGTGTTGTAATAGGGTTGCAAGTACCAATTTTTCTTACAATCTATAGAGACAACTAGAGTGCTGCAAAGACCTTCAATTAGAGTGTTGTAATAGCATTGCAACTACCCTCGTATCTTGCCATCTAGGTACACTACTGTAGTTCTGCAAAGTCCTTCAATTGTAGTATTGTATTGGATGGCAACTGCCCACTTCTCCTCTCAAAGACCTTCAATTGGAGTTTTTTTAATAGGGTCGCAACTACCCTCTTATCGTGCCATCTGGAGATACTACTAGAGTGCATCAATGACCTTCAATTGTAGTGCTGTAATAGGGTTGAAAATACTCTTTTGTCTTACCATCCGTAGAGATTATTGGAGTACTGCAAAGACCTTCAATTAGAGTGTTGTAATAATAGGGTTCCAACTACCCTCTTCTCCTACCATCTATAGAGACTACTAGAGTGCTGAAAAGACCTTCATTTGAGGTGTTGTAATAGAGTTGCAACTAACCTCTCTTGTTATCTGGACACACTACTAGAGTGCTGCAAACACCTTCAATTTGAGTGTTGTAATAGGGTACCAACTACCCTCTTCTCTTGCCATCTGGACACACTACTAGAGTTCTGCAAACACCATCAATTAGAGTGTTGTAATCGGGTTGCAACTACCCTCTTCTCTTGTCATCTGGAAACACTACTAGAATGCTGCAAAGGTTTTCAATTGTAGTATTGTAATTGGGTTGCAACTACCTTTCTCTTGCCATCTGGACAAACTACTAGAGTGCTTCAAAGACTTTCAATTGGAGTGTTGTAAGAGGGTTGAAACTATCCTCTTCTCTTCCCTTCTAGAAACACTTCTAGAGTGTTGCAAAGATCTTCAGTTGGAGTGTTGTAATGGGCTGTAACTACCCTCTTATCGTGCCATCGGGAGACACTACTAGAGTGCATCAAAGACCTTCAATTGGAGTTTCGTAATAGGGTAGCAACTACCATCTTTTGTTGTCATCTATAGACACTACTATAGTGCTGCCAATACCATCAATTGGAGTGTTGTAATAGGGTTGCAACTAACCTCTTCTTTTGCCATATGGTGACACTACAAGAGTGCTGCAAAGACCATCAATTGGAGTGTTGTAATAGGGTTGCAACTAACTTCTTCTTTTGCCATCTGGAGACACTACAAGAGTGCTGGTAAGATCTCCAATTGTAGTGTTGTAGTAGGGTTGCAACCACCCACTTCTCTTTCCATCTGGAAACACTACTAGATTGTTGCAAAGACCTTCATTTTGAGTGTTGTAATAGGATTGCAAGTCCCCTTTTTCTTAGAATCTATAGAGACAACTAGAGTGTTGCATAGACCTTCAATTTGAGTGCCGTAATAGGGTTGCCGCTACCCTCTTTTGTTGCCATTTCTAAAGACTACAAGAATGCTGCAAAAACCATCAAATGGAGTGTTGTAATTGGGTTGCAACTACCTTGTTCTTTTGTCTTATGGAGACACTACTAGAGTGCTGCAAAAACCTTCCTTTTGAGTGTTGTAATAGGCTTGAAAATACCTTTTTGTCTTACCATCTGTACAGAATACTATAGTGTTGCAAAGCCTTTCAATTGGAGTGTTGCAATAATTGGATTGCTACTACCCTCTTCTCTTACCATCTATAGAGAATACAAGAGTCCTACTAAGACCTTCAATTGGAGTGTTGTAATAAGGTTACAACTACCCATTCTCTTGCCATCTGCACAAAACTAGAGTGCTGCAAATACCTTCAATTGGAGTACTGTAATAGGGTTGCAACTACCCTCTTCTCTTGCAATTGAAACACACTACTAGAGTGCTGCAAAAACCTTCTATTGTAGTGTTATAATTGTGTTGCAACTACCCTCTTTTTGTGCCATCTGGAGACACTACTAGAGTGCATCAAAGACCTTTTGTTGTAGTGCTGTCATAGGGTTGCAACTACCCTATTCTCTTGCCATTTTTAGAGACTACAATAATGCTGCAAAAACCATCAATTGTAATGTTGTAATTGGGTTGCAACTACCCAATTCTCTTCTCCCCGGGAGACACTATTAGAGTCCTGGAAAGATCATTAATTGGAGTGTCGTAATAGGGCTGCAACTACCCTCTTCTCTTGCCATCGAAAGACTCTACTCGAGTGCTCCAAAGACCTTCAATTGGAGTTTTGTAATAGGGTTGCAATTACCCTCTTATCGTGCCATCTGGAGACACTACTGGAGTGCATCAAAGACCTTTAATTGTAGTGATGTAATAGGGTTGCAACTACCCTCTTCTGTTGCCATTTCTGAAGACTATTAGAATCCTGCAATGACCATCAATTGGAGTGTTGTAATAGGGTTGAAAATACCCTTTTGTCTTACCATCGGGAGAGACTACTAGAGTGCTGCAAAGAACTTCAATTGATGTGTTGTAATAATAGGTTGTAACTACCCTCTCGTCTTACCATCTATAGGGACTACTCGAGTCCTGCAAAAACATTCAATTGGAGTGTTGTAATAGGGTTGCAACTACCCCCTTCTCTTGCCATCTGGACACACTACTAGAGTGCTGCAAACACCTTCAATTAGAATGTTGTAATAGGGTTGCAACTACACTCTTCTCTTGCCATCTGGAGAGTGCTGCAAAGGCCTTCAATTGTAGTGTTGTAATTATGTTGAAACTACCCTCTTCTCTTGCCATCAGGACACACTACTAGAGTGCTGCAAAGACTTTCAATTGGAGTGTTGTATGAAGGTTGAAACTATCCTCTTCTCTTGCTTTCTGGAGACACTTCTAGAGTGTTGCAAAGACCTTCAGTTGGAGTGTTGTAATTGGGCAATTAGTACCCTCTTCTCGTGCCTTCCGGAGACACTACTAGAGTTCTTCAAAGACCTTCAATTGGTGTCTTGTAATATGGCTATCACTACCCTCTTCTGTTGCCATCTGGAGACACTACTAGAGTGCTGCAAAGACCATCAATTGGAGTGCTGTAATAGGGTTGCAACTGACCTCTTCTTTTGCCATCTGGTGACACTACAAGAGTGCTGCAAAGGCCTTCAATTGTGGTGTTGTAATAGAGTTGCAACCACCCACTTCTCTTTCCTTCTGGAGACACTACTAGAGTGTTGGAAAGACCTTTATTTTAAGTGTTGCGAAGAAATTCAATTGGAGTGTTGCAAAAACCTTCAATTGGAGACACTACTAGAGTGCATCAAAGACCTTCAATTGGAGTGTTGTCATATGGTTGCCACTTCGCTCTTCTGTTGCCATCTAGAGACACTTCTAGAGTGCTGCAAAGACCATCAATTGGAGTGCTGTAATAGGGTTGCAACTACCCTCTTATCTCGCCATCTTATAACACTACTGTAGTTCTGCAAAGTCCTTCAATTGTAGTGTTGTAATTGGGTTGCGACTACCCACTTCTCTTCTCATCGAGAGATACTATTAGAGTCCTCCAAAGACCCATTAATAGGAGTGTTGTAATAGGTTTGGAACTACCTTCTTCTCTTGCCATCGAAAGACATTACTAGAGTGCAAAGACCTTCAATTGTAGTGTTGCAACTACCCTCTTCTGTTGCTAATGCTACAGACTATTAGAATGCTACAAAGACCTTCAATTGAAGTTTTGTAATATGGTTACAACTACCCTCTCATCGTGCAATCTGGAGGCACTACTAGAGTGCATTAATGACCTTCAATTGTTGTGCTATAATAGGGTTGCAACTACCCTCTTCTCTTGCCATTTCTAGAGACTATTACAATGCCGCAAAGACCATCAGTTGAAGTGTTATAATAGGATTGCAACTACCCTCTTCATTTGCCCTCTTGTTACACTACTGTAGTTCTACGAAGTCCTTCAATTGGAATGGTGTAATTGGGTTGCAACTACCCACTTCTCTTCTCATCGGGAGACACTATTAGAGTCCTGCAAAGGTCATTAATTTGAGTGTTCTAATAGGGCTGCAACTACCCTCTTCTCTTGCCATCGAAAGACACTACTTGAGTGATACAAAGACCTTCAATATGAGTTTTGTAATAAGGTAGCAACAACCCTCTTATCGTGCCATCTGGAGACGCAACTAGAGTGCATCAAAGACCTTCAATTGTAATGCTGTAATAGGGTTGGAACTACCCTCTTGTGTTGCCATTTCTAGATACTATTAGAATGCTGCAAAAACCATAAAGTGGAGTGTTGTAATAGGGTTGCAACTACCCTCTTCTTTTGCCATATGGAGACACTATTAGAGTGCGGCAAAGACCTTCATGTTGAGTGTTGTAGTAGGTTTGAAAATACCCTTTTGTCTTTCCATCTGTAGGGACTACTATGGTGCTTCAAATAACATCAATTGGAGTGTTGTAATAGGTTGCAACTACCCTCTTCTCTTGTCATCGGAAGACACTACTAGAGTGCTGCAAAGACCTTCAATTGGAGTATTGTAATAGGGTTGCAACTACCCTCTTATCGTGCCATCTGGAGACACTACTAGAGTGCATCAAAGACCTTCAATTCTAGTGCTGTAATAGGGTTACAACTACTCTTCTCTTGCCATTACCAGAGACTACTAGAATACTGCAAACACCATCAATTGGAGTGTTGTAATAGGGTTGCAATCACCCTATTCTTTTGCCATATGGAGATACTACTGGACTGCTGCAAAGACCTTCATTTTGACTGTTGTAATAGGGTTGAAAATACCCTTTTGTCTTATCAACTATAGAGACTACTAGAGTGCGGCAAAGACCTTTAATTGGAGTGTTGTAATAATAGGGTTGTAACTACCCTCTCCTCTTACCATCCATAGGAACTACTAGAGTGCTGCAAAGACCTTCAATTAAAGTGTTGTAATAGGGTTGCAACTACCACCTTCTCTTGCCATCTGGACACACAACTAAAGTGCTGCAAACACCATCAATTAGAGTGTTGTAATAGGGTTGCAACTGCCCTCTTCTCTTACCATCTGGAAATGCTACAAGAGTGCTGCAATGGCCTTCAATTGTAGTGTTGTAATTAGGTTGCAACTACCCTCTTCTCTTGCCATCTGGACACACTACTAGAGTGCTGTAAAGACTTTCAATTGTAGTATTGTAAAAGAGTTGAAACTATCCTCTTCTCTTGCCTTCTGGAGACACTTCTAGAGTGATGTAAAGACCTTCAGTTGGAGTGTTGTAATGTGCTTGTCACAACCCTCTTCTGTTGCCATCTGGAAACACTACTAGAGTGCTGCGAAGACCATAAATTGGAGTGATGTAACATGGTTGTTACTAATTAATTGGAGTGTTGTAATAGGGCTACCACTACCCTCTTCTCTTGCCATCGAAAGACACTACTAGAGTGCTGCAAAGAACATCAATTGGAGTGTTGTAATAGGGTTGCCACTGCCCTCTTCATTTGCCATATGGAGACACTACTAGAGTGCGGCAAAGACCTTCATTTTGGGTGTGTTGTAATAGTGTTGAAAAAACCCTTTTGTCTTACCATCTTTAGAGACTACTAGAGTACTGCAAAAAACTTCAATTTGAGTGTTATAATTGGGTTCCAACTACCCAGTTATCGTGCCATGTGGAGACACTACTAGAGTGAACTACCCTCTTCTTTTGCCATATGAAGACACTACTAGAGTGCTGCAAAGGCCTTCAATTGTAGTGCTGTAATTGGGTTACAACTATCCTCTTCTCTTGCCATCTGGACACATTACTAGAGTGCTGCAAATACTTTTAATTGGAGCATTGTAAAAGGGTTGAAACTATCCTCGTCTCTTGCTTTCTGGAGACACTTCTAGAGTGTTGGAAAGACCTTCAGTTGGAGTGTTGTAATTGGGTGGTAACTACCCTCTTCTCATGCCATCTGGAGACACTACTAGAGTGCATCAAAGACTTTCCATTGGAGTGTTGTAATATGGTTTGCAACTACCCTCTTCTGTTGCCATCTGGCAAGATTACTAGAGTGCTACAAAGACCATCAATTGGAGTGTTGTAATAATGTTGCAATTATCCACTTCTTTTGCCATCTGGAGACACTACAGGAGTGCTGCAAAGACCTATAATTGTAGTGTGGTAATAGGGTAGCAACCACCCACTTCTCTTTCCATCCGGAGACACTACTAGAAGGCTGCAAAGACCTTCATTTTGAGTGTTGTAATAGGGTTGCAAGGACCTTTTTTTCTTACAATGTATAGACACAGCTAGAGTGCTGCGAAGACCTTCCATTAGAGTGTTGTAATAGGGTTGGAACTACCCTCTTATTTTGCCCTCTTGTTACACTACTGTGGTTCTGCAGAGTCCTTCAATTGTAGTGTTGTAATTGGGTTGCTACTACCCACCTATCTTCTCATCGGGAGACACTATTAGAGTGCTGCAAAGACTTTCAATGGTAGTGTTGTAAAAGGGTTGAAACTATCCTCTTCTCTTGCCTTCTGGAGACACTTCTAGAGTGTTGCAAAGTCCTTCAGTTAGAGTGTTGTAATTGAGTTGTAACTACCATATTCTCTTGCCATCTGGAGACACTACTGGAGTGCATGAAAAACTTTTAATTGGAGTGTTGTAATATGGTTGTCACTACCCTCTTCTGCTGCCATCTGGAAACACTACTAGAGTGCTGTAAAGACCATCAATTGGAGCGTTGTAATAGTGTTGCAACCACCCACTTCTCTTTCCATCTGGAGACACTACTAGAGTGCTGCAAAGAACTTCATTTTGAGTATTGTATTAGGGTTGCAAGTATCCTTTTTTCTTACAATCTATAGAGACAACTAGAATGCTGCAAAGATCTTCAATTAGAGTGTTGTAATAGCATTGCAACTACCCTCGTATCTTGCCATGTAGTTACACTACAGTAGTTCTGCAAAGTCCTTCAATTGTAGTATTGTAATTGGATGGCAACTGCCCACTTCTCCTCTCATCGTGAGACACTATTAGAGTCTTGCAAAGTTCATTAATTGGAGTGTTGTAATAGGGCTGCAACTACCCTCGTCTCTTGCGATCGAAATACACTACTAGAGTGCTGCAAAGACCATCAATTGGAGTGTTGTAATAGGGTTGCAACTGCCCTCTTCATTTGCCATATGGAGACACTACTAGAGTGCGGCAAAGACCTTCATTTTGGGTGTGTTGTAATAGTGTTCAAATACCCTTTTGTCTTACCGTCTTTAGAGACTACTAGAGTGCTGCAAAAATCTTCAGTTGGAGTGTTGTAATAGGGTTCCAACTACCCTGTTATCGTGCCATCTGGAGACACTATTAGAGTGCATCAAAAACCTTCAAATGTAGTGCCGTAATAGGGTTGCAATTACCCTCTTCTCTTGCCATTTCTAAAGACTACTAGAATGCTGCAACGACCATCAATTGTAGTGTTGTAATAGGGTTGCAACTACCCTCTTCTTTTGCCATATGGAGACAGTACTAGAGTGCTGCAAAGGCCTTCAATTGTAGTGCTGTAATTGGGGTGCAACTATCCTCTTCTCTTGCCATCTGGACACACTGCTGCAAATACTTTCAATTGGAGTATTATAAAAGGGTTGCAAAGACCATCTGGAGACACTACTAGAGTGCATCAAGGACTTTCCATTAGACAGTTGTAATATGGTTTGCAACTACCCTCTTCTATTGTCATCTGGAAACACTACTAGAGTGCTGCGTCCATCAATTGTAATGTTGTAATAGGGTTGCAATTATCCTCTTCTTTTGTCATCTGGAGACACTACAGGAGTGCTGCAAAGACCTATAATTGTAGTGTGGCAATAGGGTAGCAACCACCCACTTCTCTTTCCATCTGGAGACACTACTAGAGTGCTGCAAAGACCTTCATTTTGAGTGTTGTAATAGGGTTGCAAGGACCTTTTTTTCTTACAATCTATAAACACAGCTAGAGTGCTGTGAAGAACTTCAATTAGAGTGTTGTAATAGGGTTGCAACTACCCTCTTATTTTGCCCTCTTGTTACACTACTGTAGTTCTGCAGAGTCCTTCAATTGGAATGGTGTAATTGGGTTGCAACTACCCACTTCTCTTCTCATCGGGAGACACTATTAGAGTCCTGCAAAGATCATTAATTGGAGTGTTGTAATAGGGCTGCAACTACCCTCGTCTCTTGCGATCGAAAGACACTACTAGAGGGCTGCAAAGACCATCAATTGGAGTGTTGTAATAGGGTTGCAACTGCCCTATTCATTTGCCATATGGAGACACTACTAGAGTGCGGCAATGACCTTCAATTGTAGTGCTGTAATAGGGTTGCAACTATCCTCTTGTGTTGCCATTTTTAGATACTATTAGAATGCTGCAAAAACCATCAATTGGAGTGTTGTAATAGGGTTGCAACTACCCTCTTCTTTTGCCATATGGAGACACTACTAGAGTGCGGCAAAGACCTTCATGTTGAGTGTTGTAGTAGGGTTGAAAATACCCTTTTGTCTTTCCATCTGTAGGGACTACTATGGTGCTTCAAATAACATCAATTGGAGTGTTGTAATAGTGTTGCAACTACCCTCTTCTCTTGCCATCGAAAGACACTACTAGAGTGCTGCAAAGACTTTCAATTGGAGTATTGTAATAGAGTTGCAACTACCATCTTATCGTGCCATCTGGAGACACTACTAGAGTGCATCAAAGACCTTCATTTCTAGTGATGTAATAGGGTTGCAACTACCCTATTAGAGTGTTGTAATAGGGTTGTAATAGGGTAGCAACCACCCACTTCTCCTTCCTTCCGGAGACACTACTATAGTGCTGGAAAGACCTTCATTTTGAGTGTTGTAATAGGGTTTCAAGGACCTTTTTTTCTTACAATCTATAGACACAGCTAGAGTGCTGGGAAGACCTTCAATTATAGTGTTGTAATAGGGTTGCAACTACCCTCTTATTTTGCTCTCTTGTTACATTACTGTGGTTCTGCAGAGTCCTTCAATTGTAGTGTTGTAATTGGGTTGCTACTACCCACCTATCTACTCATCGGGAGACACTATTAGAGTGCTGCAATGACCATTAATGGGAGTGTTGTAATTGGGTTGCAATTATCCTCTTCTCTTGCCATCGAAAGACACTACTAGAGTGCTGCAAAGACCTTCAATTAGAGTTTTGTAATAGGGTTGCAACTACCCTCTTATCATGCCATCTGGAGACACTCCTAGTGTGCATCAAAGACCTTCAATTGTAGTGCTGTAATAGAGTTGCAACTATGCCCTTCTCTTGCCATTTCTAGAGACTATTAGAATGCTGCAAAGACCATCAATTGGGGTGTTGTAATTGGGTTGCAACTACCCTCTTCTTTTGCCATATGGAGTACAGCAAAGACATTCATTTTGAGTGTTGTATTAGGGTTGCAAGTACCCTTTTGTCTTACCAACTATGGAGACTACTAGAGTGCTGCAAAGACGTTCAATTGAACTGTTGTAATAATAGGGTTGTAACTACCCTCTCCTCTTACCATCTATAGGAACTACTAGAGTGCTGCAAAGACCTTCAATTAAAGTGTTGTAATAGGGTTGCAACTACCCCCGTCTCTTGCGATCTGGACACACTACTAAAGTGTTGCAAACACCTTCAATTAGAGTGTTGTAATAGGGTTGCAACTGCCCTCTTCTCTTACCATCTGGAAATACTACTAGAGTGCCGCAATGGCCTTCGGTTGTAGTGTTGTAATTGGGTTGCAACTACCCTCTTCTTTTTCCATCTGGACACACTACTAGAGTGCAGCGTAGACTTTCAATTGTAGTGTTGTAAAAGGGTTGAAACTATCCTCCTCTTGCCTTCTGGAGACACTTCTAGAGTGTTGCAAAGACCTTCAGTTGGAGTGTTGTAACTACCCTCTTCTTGTGCCATCTGGACGCACAACTAGAGTGCATCAAAGACCTTCAATTGGAGTGTTGTAATATGTTTGCCAGTACCCTCTTCTGTTGCCATCTAGAGACACTACTAGAGTGCTGGAAAGACCATCAATTGGAGTGTTCTAATAGGATTGCAACTAACCTCTTCTTTTGCCATCTAGAGGCACTACAAGAGTGTTGGAAAGACCTTCAATTCTAGTGTTGTAATGGGGTTGTAACCGCCCACTTCTCTTTACATCTGGAGACACTACTAGAGTGTTGCAAAGACCTTCAATTTGACGGTTGTAATAGGGTTGCGAGTACTATTTTTTCTTCCAATCTATAGAGACATCTAGAGTGGTACAAAAACCTTTGATTAGAGTGTTGTAATATAGTTGCAACTACCCTCTTATTTTTCCATCTTGTTACACTACTATAGTTCTGCAAAGTCCTTCTATTGTAGTATTGTAATTGGGTTGCAACTACACACTTCTTATCTAATCTGGAGACACTATTAGAGTCCTGCAAAAACCAATAATTGGAGTTTTTTATAGGGTTGCAACTACCATCTTCCCTTGCCAATGAAAGACAATACTAGGGTACTGCAAAGACCTTCAATTGGAGTTTTGTAATAGGGTTGCAACTACCGTCTTATCGTGCCATCTGGAGACACAACTAGAGTGTATCAAAGACCTTCAATTGTAGTGCTGTAATTGGGTTGCAAGTACCCTCTTGTGTTGCCATTTCTAGTGACTACTAGAATGCTGCAAAGACCATCAATTGGAGTGCTGTAATAGGGTTGCAACTACCCTCTTCTTTTGCCATATGGAGACACATCTAGAGTGCCGCAAATGCCTTCATTTTGAGTGTTGTAATAGGGTTGAAAATTCCCTTTTGTCTTACCATTTGTAGAGACTACTAGAGTGTTGCAAAAGACTTCAATTGGAATATTGTAATAGTGTTGCAACTACCCTCTTCTCTCGCCATAGAAGGACATTACTAGAGTGCTGCAAAGGCCTTCAATTAGAGTGTTGTAATTGGGTTGCAACTACCCTCTTATCGTGCCATCTGGAGACACAACTAGAGTGCATCGAAGACCTTCAATTGCAGTGTTGTAATTGGGTTGCAACTACCCTATTCTCTTGCCATTACTAGAGACTACTATAATGCTGTAAAGACCATCAATTTGAGTGTTGTAATAGGGTTGCAACTACCCTATTCTTTTGCCTTTTGGTGACAATACTAGAGTGCTGCAAAGACCTCCATTTTGAGTGCTATAATAGGGTTGAACCCTTTTGTCTAACCATCTGTAGAGACTACTAGAGTGCTACAAAGAACTTCATTTGGAGTGTTGTAATAATAGGGTTGCAAGTACCCTCTTCTCATGCCTTCGGGAGACAATTCTAGAGGGTTGCAAAGACCTTTAGTTAGAGTGTTGTAATATGGTTGCAACTACCCTCTTCTATTGCAATATGGAGACACTACTAGAGTGCTGCAAAGACTTTCATTTTGAGTGTTGTAATAGGGTTGAAAATACCCTTTTGTCTTACCATCTGTAGAGACTACTAGAGTGCTGCAAAGACCTTCAATTGGAGTGTTGTAATAGGGTTGCAACTACCCTCTTCTCTTGTCATCTGGACACACTACTAGAGTGCCGCAAACACCTTCAATTCGAGTGTTGTAATAGGGTTACAACTATGCTATTCTCTTGCCATCTGGAAACACTACTAGAGTTCTGCAAAGACTTTCAATTAGAGTGTTGTAATAGGTTTGAAACTATCATCTTCTCTAACCTTCTGGAGACACTTCTAGAGTGTTGCAAAGACTGTCAGTTGGAGTGTTGTAATTGGGTTGTAACTACCCTCTTCTTGTGCCTTCCGGAGACACTTCTAAAGTGTTGCAAAGACTTTTCGTTGGAGTGTTGTAATTGGGTGGTAACTACCCTCTTCTCGTGCCATCTGGAGACACTACTAGAGTGCATCAAAGACTTTCAATTGGGGTGTTGTAATATGGTTGCAACTTCCCTCTTCTGTTGCCTTCTAGAGCCACTACTAGAGTGCTGCAAAGATCATCAATTGGAGTGTTGTAATAGGGTTGCAACTAACCTCTTCTTCTGCCATGTAGAGGCACTACAAAAGTGTTGGAAAGACCTTCAATTGTAGTGTTGTAATTGGGTTGTAACCACCCACTTGTCATTTCATCTGGAGATACTACTAGAGTGTTGCAAAGACCTTCATTTTAAGTGTTGTAATAGGGTTGCAAGTACTATTTTTTCTTACAATCTATAGAGACATCTAGAGTGCGGCAAAAACCTTCAATTAGAGTGTTGTAATAGAGTTGCAACTACCATCTTATTTTGCCATCTTGTTACACTACTGTAGTTCTGCAAAGTCCTTCAATTGTAGAGTTGTAATTGGGTTGTAACTACCCACTTCTCTTCTAATCGGGAAACACTATTAGAGTCCTGCAAAAACCAATAATTGGAGTTTTGTAATAGGGTTGCAACTACCCTCTTCTCTTGCCATCAAAAGACATGTTGCGCGGTCGACGTGGTTGATAAATTGGCCAAAGGCCCACTCCGTGAGGAATATGGCAGCTCATTTAAAAATTATCCTGATTATTTAGCTGATTTGCAGGTGAAGAAAGCTGCCAAAGAGAAGATGTGTGCTACAGAAGTGAAGTTTGACAATCTGGAGGAACTGACACACGGACCGCACTCAACTCACACGGACCGTGCACCACAGTCAGAGGAGCTGGAGAATGAGGAAGCACACGGGGTGCACAAGGTTCACACAGGGGCAGAACATGGATCGCACACGTCTCACACGGACCGTGCATCAGCCCAGACAGAGCAGCCCACTCCTGAACTTAAGCCTCTTCCAGCTAACCTCAGGTATGAGTTCCTAGACCCGAATAAATCTTGTCCTGTGATTTTGAATGCAGATCTTGACCCGGATCGCAACCTCAGATTCTTGGAGGATTTGAAAGCTCAGCAAACTGTGATCGGGTACTTGATCGGGAAGTTGACAGGCTCAGCACACAACTTCTGGCATTCGAAGTTCAGTAGGGCACATGGACTGCACGCAAACGCACACGGTCCGTGCATGATTCCTCCAGACTACTGATCATGTTTGTTTTCTTTTCCCCAGGTTTTACTTTTTTTCTATCTATCTGTCTTGAAGCATTGAGGACAATGTTCAGATTAAGCTTGGGGGGGGGAGAACTTTGTATCTTAGGTTGCATTTAGGCGATATATTTGCATAATTGCTTGAATTAGGGACTTTTATGAAAAATTTTGGTTGTGATTGGAATGACCTTGAGAAATTAGAACTAACCCCATAATTGATAAAAGAACTGATTAGGAAGGGATGTTTTGAGAACTTGAGAAGAAGAAAACTTGAATTGTATCGAAAAAACCATTTTGAAACTGAACTGTGCCTTTTAAATAGGGAAATGGGGATTTTAAATAAGGAAAATTGGGATATCCATTGGTATGAACGAATACCATTGGATGTGTGTATTCATGGTGTATGCGAAAAAAAAGTGATGAAATAAATGAAAAGATGGAGAACATAAGAGTACTGGTAATAAGTCCTATTGGGCGCCTTTGAGCTCGTCTCCCAAACTTAGAAAAGAAAGAACTTTTGCATACATCAACACACGAAGTCCGTGACTTTCTAACCTAAGCTTGTTCCAAGCTTGGGGGGGGGCAAAAAGGAAAAATCACCACAAACGAGGGCATAGTTTCAATAAAAGAATGAAAAATTGATCGATTCGGGTAATTAGCTTTGCAAGTATTAAAACATTTCAGAATTTGAAGTTTGATTAGTCAATTTGTGCGGTGAATCAAATTTGATCAAGGGAAATTCAAATTATACCAAAAAGATTCTCGATATTCTTGATTAAAGCAGCTCATGTAAATTTTCACATTTAGGAACTTAACTTGCATTTAGGTAACATTAGAGTCCAACCCGGTACCTAAGTATGGATCTTTGCTTGAGGACAAGCAAGATTTAAGCTTGGGGGAATTTGATATCTCGCAAACTCATCTATATTCCGACCCGTATTTTGTACCTAAAGCTGTGTTTAAAACCATTAAATCTGTCATATTTTATTGAATATCTATTGAATGTGGTACTGCTGCGTTTTTATTCTTACTTTGCAGAAAACGAGCAAAATCAGGGAATTGTGAATTCTGAAACCCTACACGTGGGCCGCATCAAACCTTGACGCAACCACAGACGCGACCACTCATTAAACACGCGAGAGACACAGACACGCAGGCCGCGTCACACCCGACGCGGGTCGCATCAGCCTATTTCGGAAACATAACAGAAATGAAAACAGAGGCTCAATGAAGAAAAGGTCGGCCAGAATAGCTATATTATGGGATTCCTTGCTACAGAGGGAGTCATTCTGCATTCTAGATCTGATAATCGATACCTAGGGTTTGGAGTTTACGGCTTGGCTTGGAGAAGGAGAATAGAGGCGAAAATCGAGAGATTTGCGACGGATCTTCTTACTACTTTGAGTTTTACCATGAGCTTTATCTTTATCATCTCCTTTATCTGTTTTAGAACTATGTTTGAGTAGACTTCTTAGTTTCTAGGGTTTTGATGTAATCGAATGTTTTGTTTTGCATGTTAGTTATTGGATCTTTGTATTGAAATTTGTGTTTGATTGATTGAGTAGTATTTTAATTGCTTAGATTAAATTGTTTGATTTATATTGGTTTACCACTAGATGAATGGCCACATCTAGAAGGTACTTTGGCCCTTATGATCTCTCAACCAAACTAAGTACATGAGGTAGGATTAGTGATCCGAAAGGTGAAACCAAGTAGTAGCCGACAGGTGAATATTTCCTCTATTGACGGATAGAGGTTACCTTTAGTATACCAATCAAGCAACTAGGTACTTTGGACCAACAAACGACAGTTGAGGTCTAGAACCCGATGAGGGCACATATTGCAACTCCAAACCAAGTTAACGAACCAACAAACGACAGTTGAGGTTTAGGAACATTAGGTTTGGTCAGTAGAACCCTACACAAAGGAACGATACAAAGAAACAGTAACTGCTGCATTCACTTGAGGTCAACACGGACCGTGTAGGAAATGACACGGCCCGTGTACACTGACACGGCCCGTGTAGGAAATGACACGGACCGGACAACTTGAGGCAAAACTGAGATGAAGTCATAACCCTGGAAACACCTTTTATTATTGATTCAAAACCAAGTTTATTTACTTTCTTGCATTTAATTACTGTCATTGAATCTGTAGGAATTATAAACAACCAAAACCAACCTTTTCCAACTTCTAGTCATTAATTAATTTAAGTAGAGTCTGGTTAAGACATGAACCGTCTCTGTGATCGATACCCGATAATATACTACGTGCTAGGATTGTATACTTGCAGCCTGAACCAAAAGTGTATTTAAGGTTAAAAGGTACAGCTTGCTGTACTGAAACTTTGTACTATACCTTTTTGGTGTAACAGGACCCTGGGGCTATAGGGGCATTGTGCGCCCCCTGGCTGGGTTGCATCGACATAGTGCGGACCCCATTAAATGGGGCCACACGGGTATTCTGCGGCCTGAGTAGAATTTGAAAAACCCCGAATTTTGAGATGTTTTGGTTTATTTTTTTTTAGAAAATGATATAAATAAAAATTTCGGATTTATATCTACTATATATGTAACCACTTCCAAACCCCGTGAAAACTATATATTCAAGTGCATATGAAACTTGGCTCAAGGATAGACCACTGATGTGTGTGTGCATACACAAGTGTGAATTCAAGACTAAATAAGTGTAATTCATATGGGTGTGTTTGGATTGCGCAAGGATTCGTACAAAAATAGTTATTTTTGAGTTAGTGGTTCAGAACAGTGGTATGCAAATAGTTCTAATTCATGACTATTTGAATTAGTAAAAATATTGTTTGAAATGTATATTTGGAATTAATAGTGATGGAAGAAATGAATAAAGTAATGATTTAAACTAATATTTTATTAAATACTAAATTAATCTAATATATTATTTATTTAATACTAATTTAATTTTTATTTAATGCTAATCTAATCCAATTAATCTGATATTATATTATTTAATAATAATTTAATATTTTATTTAATACTAATAATATTTAAACTAAAATTGTATTATATTTAATCTAATATCTAAATTAATATTATATTACATTTAATATATAATCTAATGTTTTATTTGATGCTAATTTAATTTAATATTATATTTATTTAATTCTAATATAATATGTTATTTAATAATAATCTAATATTTAAACTAACTTTAATATGGAAGTTGAGAAAAATGAATAAAAAAGATGTATAAACTTATTTTTTATTAATATCACTGACTCCACTAACTTGTAAATTTGCTAACTCACAGTTTCTAAGTAGACTAGAGCTATTTTTGAGCTAATCCAAATGTCTAATTCTTGTTTGGAAAACCACTTTTTGGGAAAATGGAGCTATTTTGGGTTGACACTATTCTTGCCCCCAACCAAGAATATGTGTTTAAAGTCTTCAATTTATAGTAAATTAAAAATTGAATGCTGGCATAGTTTAGGAGTTAAATATTAATTGATGGAGGGTTTATGAGGGTTGGTGCAGAAAATTATGTTTCAAGTGAGGTCACATAAAATGGAGAGGAGGAGCTTACATAAAAAAAGAAGAAATAATGTGAAATATTGTGGTAATTTATGTTCCACTTGTCAGAAGGATATGGTATATACTGATGAAAATAGTATACTGTATGCTTAATTTACCGGGACATGATATTTCTTTGAGATGCTTTTTGATATGATGGTTCTAAGCAAAACTTTTGGACATGTTGGTAATATATATTGTCCATAATAATTGAGGCATGCTAGTACATGCATACTGAACAATACTGACAAAAATGGCTCCTCAAATAAATCCAGGGTCATGTTGCTTCTATATAGGCAAGTTTCTCTTCTAATTAGAAACACATCCTATTAATCAAAAATCACTAATCCATGTCCTTAACAATTTCATAATAGTAAAGAGCTGAAGATTGCTTGGAGACGCGACGGATGGAGACTCACGGTGACTCAAGAAGCTCGGCGACTCAAGGAGACTGGCAACTAGTTACCCGGCGCCGACGCTACCCTGACAACTGGAGAGAGCCGGCTGCGCAACCACAGCAGCCAACTATTCGCCCATTCCTCCCATACGCTGCAACACATGCCCAGATAGTCAGATCGACAGCCCCTAACCCAGGAAAAGCCCTAAACAACCAGCAACCACCTCCAGCTCACCAAAACCTCCAACCCAGGGGCATCCCGCTTACCTCTCTCACAGTTACCCCCCCACCCCACTCCCCGCCGCTTTCTCCCAACCTTCGGCCAAATGCCAAAACTTACATCTCCCCTCATAGTCCCACAGCGCTCAGGTTTCCTCCCTCACCTCTATTCCAAGAATGGCGCGGCCGATGCTTTTGCTGCTGTCGTACCGGACATGCGGCTGCGTCGTGTCGGCACCCGGCCAAATGTGGCAAGTGTTGGGCAGATGGCCATGTAGGGGCTCGGTGTAAAGCTCAGGTACCAATATCTCTCAACCCGGAAGCTGCACCCTATAGACCTACCACTCCCACTATCCCCATGTCTGAACCCCTCAGCCTAGAACCATCATTTGACGACCTCCTCACAGGCACTTACCCATCTCCTCCAGTGATGCCAACCTCACGACCCTTGTATCACACATGCTTCATGGAGAGAGATGAGCAATACTATGCTGAACTAGATCGTCTACAAAGAGCAATAGTAGTTCAAACGGTTGATGGCATTTCGACCAACAAAATTGCCGATCTTATTGCACAGTCAGGCTTCGTGACGGTAAGAGACCTTTCCTTCGCAAAGCTAACAAGAGGTCGCTACCTGGTGCACCTGCCCATGGGAGCCAATGCTGCAGAGGTGATAACTGCAATCCCAGCAGAACCTTGGGAGAGAGGTCTGAGCTTTCAACAGTGGTCACCATTAGAATACTCATCCATTAATATCCCTAACTTCCTCCTTGTCATCGAACTACTGGATGTCCAACCGCCCCTCTACCGAGAGAAAGCAATGATCAGGGCCACGGCAGGTTTCGGTCTTTACCTGGGGACTGTGGACCAGGCAGAACCTTCCAATCTCACCACATGGACAGCGATCATTGCCACTGACGACTTGCAAAGAATCCCCCAGGGTGTTAACATGGTGGTAGGAGGTGTGCAGTGCTATATGCCGGTTAATGTTCTTAAAGTTACGACTGGTCCTATCTACCGGCCACAGGATCTGCCGGTGCAACCACAGAAATTTCACAAACCGGAACAAACATCTCCTGACTCATGCAGCTCTGATAATGACCATGATGCTTTCTTCACTTGCTCCCGGTTTTTACTACAAGATTTGTTTAGGGGACGTGAAATTCCCCTGGATGTTCAGGCGATGATAGCCGGCAACAAAAAACCTAGGTTCTCCAAAGATGACCTAACTGCTATCCTTCTACACCAGCAACAGGAGGATTTGTCCACAGATAATCCCACGCTTCAGATAGTTAAGGCCACAGCAGAACCGAGGCGTCAGGAGGCTTCACACAGCAGAGCGGCAGAACCAAGGCGCCAGCTTTCCTCGGCCACAAAGGATCAGGAGGCCCCACCAAGCATAATGGGATTGGAAAATGCCACTGCTGCCGAATATCCACCCAGGGAGGCGCCACAAACAATCAGGGAGGAGGGAACGCAGTCTATGGCTCGGTTATCCAAAGAAACAAATATCTCACATAGGGACAAAATAGAAGATTTGGAAGGAACTTCTGCTCATTTCCAAGAACAGAGGGGCGCAGGCTCTCAAAAAGGAAAGTCACGGTCAACTAAAGACAAAAACAACGGCCTCCAACTGCGTATCAAAGAAAAGGCAAAACCGATGAAACGGATTGATCTCAAATCGAGATATGGGCTGCTACACAAAAGGGCGCATGGAAAGGGGCCGATCCAAACCCAGGCTGTGTTGGGGGCCAAATCGCGTGGGATACCCCCACGGCCCACGCGAGACCTAACCCATGCAAGGCAGCTGCCTTCACGTGACTGCTCCCAGTGTGATTTTCCTCATGAAGCCCAATCACACTTTCGGCCTAAAAGAAAAGCGGGCCTAGCATCCAGGCCATCTACCTCCAGAACCCAACCGCCGGAACTAGATTTAAGCCTCAATCCTGCTGATTTCTACCAGGTCCATGTAGCTGTCGGTAAAATTACCAGTTTGGCCGAAGGTTGTGGCTTCTCTGTCTCCGAGGTTGAAGCGGCCATTAGAGATGAAAACCAAAATTTACAAAGAGAAAACTCAGCACCAGAAGATCCGAGTGACTTCGACAACATAATCGATGAGGAGCGGGTGTGCACTGACCCGCTATCAGAGGACGATTTGGACTCTGAAGGTGATGTCGCCCTTTAGAGGGTTTCCCTTTTTAATTCCCTCTGAAGCAGTTAAACAATTTTCTCATGAAGCAAATCAAAATCCTTTGCCGGAACACTAGAGGTCTAGGGGAGATTAATAAATGTAATGGAGTAAGAAGTGCGATTAGAATGTCTAGATGTGAGGTAGTCTGTATTCAGGAATCGAAAATCAATGAATTTGATTTAGTGTATTTCTCGAGATTTTTACCATCTTACTTTGAGAAGAGATGTGTGTATATCAATGCTTTCAACAGTTCTGGAGGATGCATTATAGCGTGGAAAAAGAATTATACACTCATGAACTCTTGGTCAACCCGGCACAGTGTTTCGGCGGTGTTAAAACAGAATAATTCGGATCAAACCTTCACGGTAACCAATGTCTATGGCCCTGCTGAAGATGCGTTCAAACCTGAATTTCTGGCCGAATTGGGGGGAATGGTAAACCTGGTGCCGAGCAAGTGGTTACTGCTAGGCGATTTCAACTTGGTGAGATGGATTGTGGACCGTTCCGGTAACATACGAGCGACCAACTTGATGGATCTATTTAATGACATGATACAGGAACTACAACTGATTGATATTCCCTTGAAGAACCGGCTATACACATGGTGTAATAAGCGTCCCACCCCCACCTTCTCCCGGATTGACAGATGTTTTATGTCACCTGATTGGAGTGCAGTGTTTCCCATTATTACCCTGCATGCACAAGAGATGATTATATCTGACCATGTACCCCTACTCCTGACCTTTAAGCACCGCTCCCACCTTAAAAAACAACCCAAAATTGAACTCTTCTGGATGCGACACCCCGAAATGCGGCAATTTGTCTCTCAAATCTGGGGACAGCACGGTGGAATTACTAAGGACTTCATGGACCGCACCTCGACCTTACAATCTCTGCTTAGTAGATGGCACAGGGACCGGTTCACTCAAATGGACTCGCAGCTAAAATATTGCAAAAAGGTAATCTCATTCCTTGATTGCATCGAAGAGAAAAGAAATCTCGATACACGCGAGTTCAGGTTCAGACAGAAGGTCCGACAACGGGCCTATGACCTGGCGGTGGATGTTGAGATCAAATGGAAACAGAGAGCTAGGTGTCTTTGGTTAAAAAATGGGGACAACAACACCAAGTTTTTTCATGCCTTTGCCTCGTGTCGAGCAGCGACAAATACAGTGACAACTCTAAATCATGAGGGAGTGGAAATTACCAATGAGCAAGAGATTCGGTCAGCCTTTCTGGCTCATATGCGCAATACCCTCGGCACTACACATCGGGCCCTCCGTTTCACACCGCAAACACTATACCCCAACCAATCGGACCTCAGCCACCTGACTGCACCGTTTTCAGAAAAGGAGGTTGAAAATGCGATCCGATCATTAGCAAAAAACAAGGCATCCGGACCCGACGGCGTGCCAAATGAATTTCTGCAATGGTATTGGCCGGATATCAAAAATGATATTATGCAGATAGTTCAAGCTTTCTATGCCCATGAGTTAGACCTTACTACGATCAACCAAGCTAACATAATTATGGTTCCTAAGAAGGAAGTTTCCGAGACGGTACAGGACTTCCGTCCAATCAGCGTCCTGAACGTAGTACCTAAGCTTCTCTCAAAGCTGCTGGCCGCTAGACTATCTACTAAGCTTGATGTGCTGGTCTCCATCCACCAAACAGCCTTCATTCGAGGACGCCACATTGCGGAAAATTTCATAGTGACTAGAGAAATTCTAAGTCACATTCACTCGACAAAATCTCCATCGGTCTTTGTTAAAATTGACTTCTCGAAGGCCTTCGACTCGATTAATTGGTGTTTCTTAGAGGATGTACTAATCCAAAGGGGTTTCCCGATTCGTTGGATACGGTGGATAAAAGACCTGCTCTATTCGGCCACCTCAAGGGTGGTCATCAATGGTGAACCCTCAGATTTTTTCCCTCATCGGCAAGGTCTCAGGCAAGGAGACCCGCTCTCCCCTATGCTCTTCATTCTAGCGGTGGATGTCCTGCAACAGATGATTCGGGTTGCCAACACCACTCTCAGCTCGGCCATCTCAACGAAGGTTCAGGACTCAATTCTTGCCTTGCAATACGCGGATGATACCGCCTTGATTGCCAATGCAAGTATCGACACCCTAGTGACACTAAAGATCATCCTAAGACTCTTCTCTAAGGTTTCTGGGCTTAAGATCAACTTTACGAAAAGCTCCTTTGTTGATTTTAATCTACAACCGAATCAGGTCAGAATGGTGCGGCTTTTGCTAGAGTGCCAAAGAACAACCCTACCGGTAACCTACCTAGGCATGCCTCTGACAGCCAACCAACCAGCTAGACACTGCTACATGCAACTAGTAGAGAAACTTGAACGAAGACTACAAGGATGGAAAGAAAAACTGCTTTCGAGAGGAGGGAGAGCCCAACTTGTTAACTCGGTACTCTCATCGATCCCAATTTACTTCATGAACTGCTTTCGGCTGCCCAAGTGGGTCATCCAAAAAATAGACAAGCTACGACGACTCTTCCTGTGGGGCAGAAGTAACCGCGAAGGTCGGGCACTGTCCTTGATTAATTGGGAAACGGCATGTTTACCCAAGAAATGGGGTGGTCTCGGCATCCGTAACATGGAGTTGCAAAATATTGCTCTCCTTCTTAGATGGTGGTGGAGGCTGTACCAAGCTCGAGATTCACTCTGGACCAGCTGGGCAACACGGCTAAGAGCAAGGCCGGTACAGGAAGGGTCCCCAAAACTGTGGCTGACACAAGGATCCTTCTTTTGGAGTCAACTTCTAAAGTTAGAACCCCTATTTCGATGGAGCTCGCGTTGGATCATTGGAGATGGCACAACCATCTCGTACTGGTACGATCACTGGACAGAAGCCCCACTTAGAACACGCACGGATGGCTTGCCGAGTCCTGCCAATCGAGCCTTATCATTGGCTGACGCAATGGCTGATCTTAACGGGTTGCTACCGGCTGGGGTAGACCCGCCTATCCTTAGTGGCGGTCAAGATGAGTTGTATTGGAGATGGAGTGCAAATGGGAACTACGCAGCTAAAACTACCTATGACACTATGGCATCCGGGGGTAGAATCAAATCGGCCACCTACAAGGTCTGGACAGCCAAGTGCCCAGCCACGGTTAAAATCTTTGCATTTCTAATGCTACGTGGAAGAACCCTCACACAGGATATGCTGCGACGACGGAAAATTCAGTGTCAACTGGGATGCGTAATGTGCCAAAATTGCCCAGTAGAATCAATACTTCACCTCCTCTTTCTGTGCCCGTATGCAGTGCATGTTTGGTACTGCGTTTCTTCTGAATTGGGGGTGCAACTATTCAAACCAGCAGGAACTGTGGAACGGATTTGGCATGACTCCCAAGCTACCTTCGCAAACCGTATCAGGCCGACAAAAGGAAAGTGGATCATGTGGTTTATATGTGTCACCTGGCACATTTGGAAAGAAAGAAACGCAAGGATCTTTAGAGAAGCACGAAGGCCTCCGGAAGTTTTGGCAAAACAGATAATATTTGAAGGACGGCTGTGGAGGTTATACTGCTAAGGGGAAGGGGTTTTTAATGCTAAACAGGAAAGGATGCTGGGGTTAGAGGCCAGAGACAAGATGTGTTGTTTTGTTTTGTTTCTTAGTTAATGGGTTTCCTCTAATTTGTCTCTAATTAGGATACTGGCATTTACTACTCTCGAAGCGGTAATGGTAGAAGAGGGATGAGGAAATATATCTCTGATTAGAGGATGTAAACATACAGTGATATAATAGAATTTATCTGGCAGCTTCTGCCAAGATTTCTCAAAAAAAAAAAAAAAAAAAACAATTTCATAATAGTTATACGATGAAATAATAATAGTTGTAAAAATGGCACAATAAGAGATTAACGGAGGGTGGTTTTGTGTTTTATATAGGATGTGATTAGGTAGAAAACAGACCTGTATGTATATATTTGTTGAGTCTTCAGTAATGATATAAACAGTTGGTGCAACTTATTCTACTAATCTACAATCATAACACACAGGCGAATTCAGAATTTTCGTCAGGGGACTAGAAAATAGTGAATCGGGTTTAAATAGCTAATTGGGTTCAAACCAATTAGTTAATTAGATACTAGATAAAAAAGAATGCTCTAATTTATAATATTCAATGCCGTGACTTCTAATTTCCAGCTTATTGGAGCAACGAAGTCAGTTTACCACACTAGCAGAGCAACGAAGTCAGTTTACCAGATCTTCTGTGGCACCCAGTTCGATAAGATATATATCCAGTCATATATATATGTTTTGATACATTTATTTTACTTGGTAAATAAAATGGGGAAAAGAGTCTCTGTCAAATAGTTTAATTTTTTTAATTAAGATATATAAATTACCTGAGGTTTCTAGCTGATTATGTTGAAACTTCAAAACCGTGAAATTCATAAGATAAAAATTAAATTGTTGATAGATCCTTCTACATGCAAGGAACCGCTGAAAGTCTTTTATTGCTCATCACCAATAAAGCGTGTCATAAAAAAGGCTTGAAGTCTTCCTAGAATTTGCTTATTTGTTTATTTTTAAGACCACTTGCATTTATCTATCCTTACTTTCCCAATATATATAAGATCAATAACCTGGACATGCTCTCACCTTCATCCTTATTCCTTCAACACCAGCTAACTAAATAAACAAACAAACTAGCAACAGTTCTCTGCTACATATATGAGAAACTCTTACCTTGATCAAGAGGCAGCCATTAGAAAAGTTGGTAGAGGTTATGAAATACTTAAAGAACTACAGAGTCTTCTCCAGTTGAAATCGAGGAAAGGAGAGGAAGTGGTGAATACCCAAGAGCTGGCTGAGCCTCTTTTCAGAGAGGGTTTGCAAGCTTTAAATTATGCACTTGGTATCATGAGGTCTGGTGTCAGTACAGTTGGGGTTAAATCACAGAATACAGTGCTTGAGAGTGTGGTTTCTTCTGATACCAATCACAGAACTGAGAATGAAAGGGGCAAAAGAAAAAGGTAAATATATAGATAATCGATGATTCACTCAACATTTTTTTATATGTTAATTCAATTTTTATGTTGATTTTCATATTTTTATGAAAAAATTGGCTTCTCAATTCGGAGTTCTGTGTATAAATTTAATACTGTTTTTCTTTGATTACAAATTTTAATGAAGCATAAGTAATCACATCAAGTTTGATTAATGAAAGTGTGTGACAACACAACCATATTTGCACCTGTCTATATTTTGTTTGGAAAAACTTGCTTAAGCTGATAAATCAAAATTCAGAAATATATATTCATTCTCTTGAGATTACATAAAAACTTAAATCTGTTTCTGAAAATTAGCCCAATGAAAAATTGCAGGAAGAACAACTGTGGTTGAAATTTTGTTGAATAAGTAGTGTTGTAGGGACCTGTATGTAAATCTTCTTATTTCAATACAGCTTCCTTGGCAGTCACTGCCAAGATTTTCAAAAAGAAAAAGAAAAATTGTGATATTATCTATATACCCAATTAATTATGTTAGTCAAGTCATGTGATTTGTTCGTCGTATGCTTGTAGAACCTTTTTTTATATATATATGGACTGCGGCTTGATTCAATAATTGTCAGTGACATAGCATTAGATAAATATATATAGATTGGCTAATGTTCATCGCAAATTAAAGCCCCCGTTTTAATTCAGATCAATATTTTGCGATTTCAAGGTTCAAACAGCCGATTCAAAATACTCAACATGATTTTCATATTAAATTGTGCTTGGATTAATTTCTTGAATTAAATACAGGTTAGGGGAGAATTCCTGGACAACTGACACAACCATGCCATATGACGATGGCCATCAATGGAGAAAATATGGAGACAAGAAAATTATTGCCACTAACTTATCACGGTAAGTAGTCAATGCTATTATTTTTTGACTTATTTTACGCTCACACTTAGTGAATATAGTTAACCAACTACGTTTAAGATAAATGTTGTGGTATATATCAATTTAAAATTTAAATAATTTTATCTTCCTATACAGGGGCTACTTCAGATGCACGTACAAAGATCAAGGTTGCGAAGCGAAAAAGTTAGTGCAACAAACAAGCAACAGTGACCCCCATTTGTTCAAAGTGACATACATAAATACGCATACATGCAATTTTCACAAAACAATATCCCCATCATCTCCTCTACAACCAAGTTCATTTAGTTTAATTGAACCAGATAGTGGTGTCAATCAAATGCCGCATTTGCAAGGGTGCAAACCGAGCAGGCCTCAACTGTTGAACCAAGGTTCATGCTCAAGTGATGCAATCCTAACAGATACTTTTACAAATGCATCCGTGGTTGAAAGAAATTGCGAATGGGACTTGGATTCTTTGTTGAGAGATTTGATAGGATTTGCTTCAGAGGATTTTCTCCAAATATAGGACTATTTAATTTATTTTTCTGTGATTTTTGTATCAATTTTATGCTTGAAAGGATAAGAATTAAGGACTTCAACATAATTTTGAGGCGATATATTGCATGTACTAGCTTGTGATTCGAAAAATACATCTACCTAATTTTGAGTTTCTTCTTGTAAAAGGTTAATTAAGCAATAAAGTACTAGTCATATATATAAAAATGTCAGGCATGCATGTTAACTTCTGTCCTCCAATTCAATATTACTTTGTCAAGGAATAGCACAATTCTATTGTTGATTGCTAAAATAATATACATGCTGGAACAACCTTCATATATATATATATATTGTCTTTGTTAATTATCCACTAATGTCTTCACTATCTTACTAACAAATATTTATTAATGCTTTTTTTTCAAGTATGATATTGGATTTTCCATGCGTATATAATACGTACAACAACTATAGCTTAATGATAAGAAATGTAATTTTCAAATGGTTGGGTCTTAATAATTATCCTAATTATTATGTGACTAAATGATCATGTCTTGGAATGACACATGAACAAGATCCAGGACCATGGCAGCAGAAACATTGCAATTTGTCTGAAAATTATACGAGGATAGCTTTCAAGGAAAATAAAATTTTGTATCTCAGTCAATAAAATCAAGCATTATATGTATTTGCCCAATTACGGAGACAGAAAGTCGCATATATACGAAAGCACATGAAAAGGAAATGTGAAATATTATGTATAAACAGGAAGAAAAAGAACAAGTGAATAAACACAGGTGGTCAAACTTCATTGTCACTTCTTTTGAGATAGGTCAGAATATGAACCAAATCGTCAGAATAGACACGGTAAATCCGAGCTGCAGTTATTACTTCAAGTGTTCCTAACTGTAGAATTGACAGGATGCTTATCTTCAAAGAAGGGGGATTGAAACAGCTAGTACTTCGAAATTTCAATTTTAAATGAGGGGAAAAAATCCGAAAGGTATACATACTGATTTCTGAAAACCCCACAACATAGAATTTGTTGTGTTGTCTTGATCAGCCTGTAAAATTGCAGAGAAAGATGAGCCCTCAGTATCATTAGTAAATGCGATGACCGGCATGCTATGTTCATATTAGCACATGTTTATGTCGTACTAATTTTTTTTTTTAATTAAAAGGCCGAAGCCCATTTCATTTAAGAAAATTAACTTACACCTTGCATATTGTTTGGTCATCTTATAGCACCAAACTAACCGATCCTAACAAAAGTATCAAGAGATAGATGTGTCTCATCTAAATATAACCACCAAGCATCAAAGAAGTTCATACAAAATAGAAATCTAAGCCACTCATTGGGGTTGTGGACAAAATATGTAACTACAAAATTTGACTGTAAAGCTCAAGGTCTTCTACTTGTCTTCTTCATAGAGCACCAGCTGGTCCCCTGTCTCCAACACAGTGGAGTTGGCCACTTCATCATCGACATCATCTGGATGCCAGCTAGAAAGAGGGAGTACATTTGTATCAACTGGTAGCCACAAAGCTGTTGAGGCAGCAACTTGTTGTGTGACCCTACCTGTCAAATAATGCACAAGTGAGATGATAAGTAAAATAATTTGTCTCACCGATTTCCTAGATCTTACCATTGTCAAAACACATTTCGTTGCGATATTTTCAGAAAGTCCAGCAAACTGTACTAAAAACCAATCAAAAGGCTGATTTATGAGTATTAGGTAACTGATTAGCAAACTTAATAATATGTGCAAATTTTGACCATTGAATGCTAACATTTTGACAAGAACCCATAAAGAACTAAATCTGTTTTGTAAATGAGCAGTTCACAAATAAATGATTAATTGATTCCGATTGTTGACAAAATTGACAAGTATCATTCCCTTGCCACCCTTTTTTCTTAAATTGTCAGTTGTTAATATTCTATTTTTATGGGTAAGCCACATAAAGATGTGAATCTTAATAGGGATAGAGACCTTCCACCATAACATTGCATTTCTAGGTTTAGTACCTCTGAAATTGAGAAGTTTATATAAGAATCTAACCCAAAAATTTCCATTTGATTCCCATCTTCAACTAAGTTTATCCTCTAGATGAGTATACGAGATGTGACTAATAATATCTAAAATCTCTAACCATTATGTATATTGAACAACATCTAAAATCCTACGAAAAGTAAATGCATTGCCTTGTGTATTGATAACTGTTTGTAGTAAGATGTCAGTATTGGAGCAAATATTAAACAAGTAAGGATATCTAGATGCCATGGAGCAATTGTGATACCCAATGTCAGTCCAAAAACGAACGGAAGTATTGTAGCCAGGTTCATAAGAAACACTAATTTTTCCCAAAGATTGGAAAGATGAAATAATAGACCAAAAGTCAGATTTGGGAGCACTATGAATTGTGTATTTGTGCAATATCATATTTTTCCAAGCACTAGTATATGTGGGATTCGTAATTTTCCACCACCATTTCAAAAGTAAAGCTATATTCATTTGTTTGAGATCTAATATACCTAATCCTCCAAACTCCTTGGCAAAACAAGCTCTTTGCCAATTGATCAAATTATATTTCTTCTTACCGTCATTATTGCCTTGCCATAAAATCAACGTCTAATTTGATCAATTTTGTTTATCACAGAATCTGGTATTTTATAAAGCGAAAAGAAGTACAAAGGTACTGAGAACATAACTGAATTCAATAAAGTCAATCTGCCTCCTATAGAAAGCATACTACCCTTCCAAGATTGAAATTTCTTTTCTATCTTATCAATAAGAAAAGTCCATTCAAGTGATGATAATTTCTGGGTATGCAATGGTAAATCTAAGTAATGCATGAGGAATGAAGCTGGATTACATCTAAAATGTTGAGCAAATCGAGAAACATCAGTAACATTGATAGGGTACATAGCAGTTTTGGAATAATTAACTTTGATGCCTGATATGGCTTCAAAAACAATTAGAGCCCACCAAGCATGTTCTATATTAGCTTCATCAGCTTTTAAAAATATAATGGTATCATCCGCATAATAGCAATTGGTATGCTAAATGTCGTACTAATTAAAAAGGCCAAAAAAAAAAAAATCCTTGAAAACAATGTACAAGGATTCGGTTGGATTCCATGTGAAGTTTACAGTAACATTTCTAGAAGACTTGAATCCGCACTTGCCTAATTAACAATCAGTCTTCCTATGACCATCTCTAGTTTCTTAGAGGATTCTGATAAAGTATAATATCTAACAATAAACATAAGTTTCTTGTTCTTTGTCTCTTTGTTGCTCGATCCTTTTCTTTTATAACGTGTGAAACTACAGTTTGATAATATATTGCTTGGCTAAGATTTGATGGCTAATTCGTACTTAGTGACCTACAAAACCTTATTTGTGCCCAAGTTCAATGATTGACCCCTGCATGCTAAAAACAAACAACAACTAGCTCGTAGGAATCCAATAAATCATCCATTAGTAATAGGTACGGTTTTGGCTTGGAGTTCCTGAGAGTAAGACATTTAATCATCTCTTTTGTATCAACTAGAACGCTAACTATAAATAAGTCTTCATCCAGAGATAAGTAGGTTGCATGTTTAATTTCCTTGACAAAAATACTATAGCATATATGTATTAATCCATGTCGAAAACCTGAATCACTGAAACTGAAAAAGATGTGTACAGTATGAATGAAGAAAATTTCCATAGAAAATGAATTATATATAAAATCTAACAAGTCATATAAATCCTCATCTCTCTTTCCTTTATAACCTCGTCATTACTTTTTAGTCTCCATGTTGGACGCCTGTTAATGCCGAAATCTTTTAATATAATCATAATTAATTTTAAAATCAAATTTTTAGGAAATTAATCTAACAGTATATCTAATTATGAAATTCTGGGCTCAGCTTCAGTACTTCAAATTGAGAAAATTAGGAGATGTATTATGTATATATGCATGAATTGGCTCAGCATTTTTTTCAAGAAGCTTTGCAAGGCCTGAATCTTTAATTTCCCTCTGTATAATGAAATCTGGTATGTTTAATGAAGATGAAGCAGGAGATTATGGGTGTCGAGTCGGGTGTGTCGGGTTGTGATACTCAGAATAGTGTTTTGTTGAATGATTTTTTTATCAGATTTTGTAAATAGAAGAGGCAAAAGAAAAAGGTAATATATGTTACTGTTCAGCAAGTCATTGGTAAAGAAAAAACTAGTCTTTAGTCTAGTAGCAAAGGCACATGGTCTCTATGTGAGAGGTCATTAGTTCGAAATCCGAATGAGAGAAATTTTTTGTTGTAATAGCAAGAGTATTAAATAGTTGGGTGGTTTGACCCCCAACCTTTACTTAAAAATAAAAAGTCCTTGGTAAACAAAAACAATAAGAATGGCAGAAATTGTTCAGTGTTCTCCCTCCATTTATAAATGAGGTAAAGTAAAAAAATAATCAGCATTGCTTTTCTTAAGTATTAATAGCTACATAAAGATAAAATACTATGATTGACAGGGTAGAAAACAAAGAATAAGTTAGGAGTACTCCCTAAGACCCTAACTATATATAAAAGTTCATCATTATATCCAGTTCTGGAATTCAATTTATTTGGTATTCACAGACAACTGGCAAGTCAATCGATTGTTAGCATTCACTCACTACAAAAATATTAATCTTTGTTGGCATATTCCTAATAGCTTTTATTTCTGGGAAAACAGAAGTGTTGCAAAAGATAAATAAATATTTTTTACTGCTTAATTAGATAGGGATGAGTCAAATTAATATGTAGTACCATATAATAAAGTAGTATTGTTAAATAAAAAAAAAAGGCTGGCCCTTCTATAATAATAAGATGTTACTTTGGGCAGCTTCCCTTTCACTATGGACACTCCTTTAAATTTTAAATGATGAATTTAATTTTGATATGATATTTATTGATCTGAAATTATCATGAATAAACTTTTGTTGATATTACTTCTTAAACATAACAACAATTGATCCAACAGAACATTACGAGTGAATATATCGAAGCTTATGAATTCCAAATTTTTATGTTTAGTTTTATATTCATTGAATTTTAATTTATATGTTTATGCTAATTTTCATTTTAATTTCCGGACTCACTCTTAAAATTTATATTATATTGTATCTAGAGAGATAACACAGTTGACAAAAGAAACAAAAATATATGTAGAATCTTTTATTGCAGCGAATTTTTAGAAACAAATAGAACAGAAGTTAGAAATAGGAAACGAGGGTATTTTCGTCATTATAATTACTATTATTTAGTTTTCTGAAGAAGTATCTCCAATTTCTTTATCAATTTTCTAATGGCTGAGAATTAACAGGTCAAAAGATAAATCATGCATGTTCTTTGAAGGAGGCGCATGCTTTACCTAGAAGATATATCAGTAATTTGTTATTGCTTTAAAATGATCTATTTTATCAAAGGTTTATAGATGAAAGTTTCAATTTAACTAATTTATCTTCTGAGTTTCCTTGCTTTTGTAATCTATGTTTATTTTGGTATTTCGCTTTTGTCTGTCATGTACATGTTGCATCTTATTAATAGTATATTTGTTGAGTAGAACTAGGGTGCTCTCGAGTTCACCAAGCCCTTGGTGAACTCAAGTCCAAAACTCATCGGATCGGCTTCAAACGACGAATCCGACCGTTGAAACCCGTCTACCTTACGAGTGATGTGTTTACGTGCAAAAATTTTAAATTTTGAAATTAATTTTGCATAGAGTCAAGTGGTCAAAAAACGTCAAAAAATGAATGCATTAAAATTAATTTATTAACCTTCTAATTTTGACCACTTGACTCTATGCAAAATTAATTTCAAAATTTAAAATTTTTGCATGTAGACGCATCACTCGTAAGGTAGACGGGTTTCAACGGTCGGATTCGTCGTTTGAAGCCGATCCGATGAGTTTTGGACTTGAGTTCACCAAGGGCTTGGTGAACTCGAGAGCACCCTAGTTCTACTCATATTTGTTTGCTTACATAATACTGCAAGTAAAAGCAACAGTTGGTAACCAATTTACTCTGTGGGCCATTTTTATTTTTCAGAATTAATTGTCTTGATTTATGTCTTTATGTATGTAACTATGTATGTGTTGCTCTGAATTTCCCTAGGTTCAGGATGAACAAGTGAGACCAGATAATATCTGTCACATTATAAAACTAAAAATCTTATACTAGATTTAGCAAAGATTTAAATAGCGTTTATGGCATGGAGCAAAAAAATCATCATTCATCAGATTGAGGTGATTTTGTTGCTCTGTCAATTCTTTAGTTTTGTTAATTTTTGCCTTGTTGCTTTATACACGATTGTTGTTGTATTATTTCGTCAGTATAAGGAAACAGTTGAGTAACAGAAAACAAAATGTTTTGCTCCATGAAATTGTATTTTTTTTTTGACGAAAATGACCTTCAAGACCATTGCTTCTATATTCAGAAAAGTACATACATGATACATCAGACCTTTAAGGTTAAACAAACAAGACAAGAATATTCAGTGTCAACAAGACACCAACAAATACAGACATGTGATTATACACCTGCCTTACCTACCTCTCCTATATTATCAGAGCATAATGCAATTACATTAGGAGGCACCACCCCTGAGTACCACTTTTATTGTGTTCTAGCAAAATTTAGAAAAAAATACAAAAATAAAGGCTTTGTCCCACTTCCTAGAATATTTGACATCTATCAGCAACATTGAGATCTTGTTTAGATATGACTGCAGCCCATTGGTGGATCAAGTTAGACTTCAAGGCGTTTAAATAATGGTCTTACAACTGTACTAATTAAGTGCCAGGCTTGAACAAAACGCCAGAGAACTCAGTGCTGCGGAACCAATTTGGGTCTGATGCCCATTGGACTCAAAGTGAGTTCGATGGGTTCGATGACCATCCGATCTGCTTTAAGATTCGCGCCCGCAATTTCGCGTTTGCTTTAAAATTTGTACGCACGAATCTTAAAGTGAATCAAACGGTTCCTAAACCCATCGGACCCAAATTTGAGTCCGATGGGCATCCGACCCAAGCTGTTCTCCAGTGCTGCATATGACTGCAGCGCAGCACTTTCCTATTCGTAAATTAAATGAAGCTTAACGGACTTTGCATTTCGTAGACATTAAAGAAATGAATAAAACAGATAAAGGGTGTACACTTAAATTAAGATCAATAACGGGCTCTAGATTTTGTAGATTAATGGGCTTTGCATTCGTAAATTAAGATCAATAACGGGCTTTGCATTTTGTAGAAGAGCTCTTTCCTATTCGTAAATTAAATGAAGCTTAGTAAATGATCAAGAACAACTTAAAATTAAGTATCAAGAAAGAGAACTCACTGCTAAAATATTTACTGGAACTCAGAAACTTAACAAAAGCCCCTATTGTGTCTTAACTTTTGTAGCATTTAAAGAAAATGAATAAAACAGACAAAGGGTGTACACTTTTAATTCAGTCCATACAAGTTACAACTAAGAAAAAAGTTTAATAAAATACGTGTAATTTAAGCACGTATTCCAAAAGATGAAAATTTAATAAAATAAGGACAATTACCAAAATTGCAGGTTAATCACTCATTTATCTTTCTCCAGAAGTAAACAATCATGTAGTAAATTTGGATTTCATTGCTAAGAATTGTTGCTTCAGGGCGCGGGCGCTGCAGAATAATAAAAATTTAGAACTGAATAGCACAAAGAAAATTATTAAACACAGAAAATTTCATATGCAACAGAAATTGCTGTATATCAAAACAGAGTCTAGTATTAGTTATGAGTGAGGCTACGGTGCTATGCATAGCACGGATTGGGTCCATGCTACGGCTCAAAATTTGACTTTTCAAAATCCTAACAGTCGATCCGAACCGTTCAACATGATTATAAAATGAATATGTACTTGCAAACCAAATTTTCATTTTTTCGAATTTTTTTACTATTTTTTTAGATAGGCTGTTTTTGGATGGTCTAGAATGTTCAGATCAAGTGATTTTCAAAAAAATAGTAAAAAAATTCGAAAAAAATGTAAAATTTGGTTTGCAAGTACATATTCATTTTATAATCATGTTGAACAGTTCAGATTGACCGTTATAATTTTGAAAAGTCAAATTTTGAGCCGTAGCACGGACCCAATCCGTGCTATGCATAGCACCGTAGCCTCACTCATTAGTTATATATGTTCAGGTCAAGCATCCTCCTTCTTTCTTATTGCCAGCAATTTAGGCGTACCAGCTGTCAGAAAAGTGTAGTACAATCAACAAGTATAAAAGCAAAATTACATATAAGAATGGCAATGAACAAATAAGAAATCATCTCATGAATTAAGGAAAGAAACTATGTGCAGGCAAACAAAACTAGGCAACATACTGGTACAGATGACCAGTTACATCAAACTGGAATGTTGCAATACTGTTACAGGGTGTCTATCTCAACATGAATCGGAAAAAATTTAAATGAAAGAAAGATACTGTTAGTCAAATTTCATTTACAAGTTTTATCCATATCTACTATATTCATTGTATCAAAATTAATTGTGTAACTATAAAATTAGCAGCACCAAGATCAAAGAAAAACCAGGACTGTCCAAAAGATCTCCAAAACATCCATTTTCAGCACCTAATTATATATGAATAATATTATTTATCTTCCAATGCTTTATTTTTTCCTCATCTATACTGTCCATTTTTTACGAAATTGAATAATTTCATAAAAGCACTAAGCTATCCCCAAATATACAAGTAATTTTCATATTGCTAACAGTTATGAAAATCATGTTTAAGAAAAGATAATTGAGCCTTACATGACAGAGAAAGGTTCATGTACAGCAACAACCAACAGCTGATATCAAATTTTGGACTCACAAAATGCTACAAAATCAGGCTTTCATACTTGCTAATGCAAATTCTGAGTCATAATTGGCCGAGTCAACCCGGTTCAACCACTTTTTCACTGAAAAAATGCTCGCCACGTAACTCGCTCATAAATCGGATAGGACCCGACCGATTCTGGTCCGACTGGGACGAGTCAACTCAAAATCTGCCAATTCAGAGCCATGGTTATAGAGACTTACAAGATCTCTTTGGCGGTGTAATTGAATTAACTTCTACCAGTCCAGGTTCATGTCCTTCTGGCTTAGAAATAATTGATTTTTCTGAGTTTATAAACTCTACATCCTCTCTACTCACCTAAAATAAGTAGAGTTAACACTTACAATTCAATAAGATAATTGAAAAAAATATATATATCAGAACAAATTCAACTAAAACGTCAGATGTGCGTGATGTTCTTAAATTACAAAAAAATTCCTCCCTTCCAACAAATTGCAATTTCAATTTCGTAGAGGGGGGGCTTCCTGTTGGGTGTACGGGTTTTCCTAATTACTTTAAAACCTAAAACCCTAGGATCCTATGCAAGAAAATAAAGTAAATGTGCAGCGGAACTTACTATCCATCTTCAAAAGGCCTCCTTATTGTCAATCGGACAATATCCTTGGCTCTAGGTTGATTGAGATCCTTGTCTTGACTTGAGAGCTCCTAGAACTTGACTCGGTTGGCTTTTGGGCTCTTCGAGGGCTTCGCAATCACACCCTCTCTTTTCTGAACTTTCCGAATATAAAGAACAGAGTATATTTTCTGTAATGGAGCAGCAAAATTGGTGATGATTGCAGCCATGGAAACCCAGCCTTTATATACACATCAATCTGATCAAAATTAGCTCTCATGGCATTCTATTTTGGTCATAACTAACCCTAATGAGTTAGTTTTCCTATTTTCAGGTTAATCTCCTTCTCCTAAAAATATCAATTACAAATTTTCAGATTTTATTCCAAATAAAACTGTAGCAACCGACACTGTAGCACGCGGTACTGTAGCATTCGGTACAGTAGCAAATTCCGAATAATTCCGAAAATTCATACGAACTCCGTTTTGTCCGAAATTTGTTTCCAAATTTCCGTAAAATCATGAAGATTCATAATTGATATTTTAAACTTTATTTTAACCTAAAATATTATGTGTATTAATTAAATTAATTATAATCGGTCCATTAACAATTATAATTAATTTAAATCTTATTTCTATACGTTTTCGGATCCAAATCCTTATTAAAATACGTACAATGCCATTCCTTAATTAATCACTTATTTTGGCATTAATATTTGTGACAGTATGAGACATATAATTATAATACACGCATGTCCAACTTAATTATTGTATTTAGACGTCTCTAAATCCAACAATCTCCCACTTGGACAAGTGTAACCTTTTAATTTATATGTCCTTATCTTTATTGCATGCAAACTTTTCTGCCTTTTACTTATCGTATTTTCTGTACAATTCCGTCCATCAATTATACTAACAAGGGACCTAAGCGGCAGTTGTTACATTTATATTTATGCGTAACTAAACCGACATAGATCACATTGTCATCATAATTGAATGACATGAATCTGATTTGGACGTATAGTTTGGAAATTACACACGAATGTGATTATAGTGTGACTATTTCCAATTGGGTCAGCTTTAAACTTTAAACTTTAAACTGTAGTGAGGTCATTAAACTTTAAACTTTAAAGAGAGAAATAATGATAACAACTGATTGCAACTTGTATATTCCTTTATACACATCCTTTTACAAATTACATAACATAGAACATCTCTGAAAAACAAAATACAAAATCAGACTCCCACATTTTCTAAGTAACCTAAATAGGTATGACGCCCATACGAGCGACATGCTCGTGAAACTTCTTGGGCGGCAATCCCTTAGTAAGCGGATCTGCTATCATGGTGTCTGTACCTATGTGTTCTATACATAATTCATTATTTTGAACTCTCTCTTTTACAACCAGAAACTTGATATCAATGTACTTCGATTTCGATGAACTCCGGTTGTTAGTGGCGTACAACACAGCTGAATTGTTGTCACATAATAATTTTAGTGGTCTCTGGATAGATTCCACAACTTGCAGCCTTGTGACAAAGTTCTTTAGCCATACGCCATGATTTGATGCTTCGTAGCATGCAACGAACTCGGCTGCCATAGTGGAGGAGGCTACCAATGACTGCTTAGCGCTCTTCCATGACACGGCACCGCCTGCCATCATAAAGATGTATCCTGATGTTGACTTCATGCTGTCGACACATCCTCCAAATGAGCTAACAACTTTGTGAAACTTATGATACCATTGTCGAGATGCTTGTTTTAGACCATAGATAGATTTCTTAAGTCTACAAACCATAGACCCTGCATCACCTGATACAAAGTTTTCTGGCTGCTTCATATAGATTGTTTCATCAATGTCAACATTGAAAAATGCCGTCTTTACATCCATCTGATGAAGTTCTAAATCATAATGTGCTACAAGCGCCAATATAATCCTTAAAGAGTCTTTCGATGAAACTGGAGAGAAAGTCTATTTATAATCAATGCCTTCTTTCTGTGTGAAACCTTTTGCAACAAGACGTGCCTTGTATTTTTCAACATTGCCTTTAGAATCCCGCTTAGTCTTAAATATCCATTTGCAACCAACGGGTTTCTTGCCTTTAGGCAACGGAACGATATCCCAAACGTCATTGTCGTACATAGATTTCATCTCTTCATTCATGGCATTAATCCACATTTGAGAGTTAGAGCTTTCCATAGCTTGTTTGATATTAACAGGATCATTTTCAAACATGCCAATGTCAAACTCATGTTCTTGAAGATATGCATAATCCTTCGATTGTGTAGATCTTTTCTCTCTAGTAGATCTCCTAATTGGCACAGGCTCTAGATTTTCTTGAGGTTCAATTACAACTTGATCTTCAACAGGAGGAGGAACATCATTACCAACTTCTGAATCTCCCACAGGCCCTAGGCCATCAACATTGGTCATGGCAATGTCAGGGTTTGGGTTGGATTCAGGTCCATTTGTGTTCTCTATTCCATGTTGAGTTTCTAACTGAGTTGTTTGGGATGATGAAGTTTGCACATTGTCAAAAGATGTATTTCTAAACGCAATCGGAATTTGAACAAAACCAGGACTTTGGTCCATAGTCTCATTCTCATTCGTCTCTTCTTCTTCAAAAATACTATCTTTTGTCATATCTCCCCCCACAAACTCATTATCCTCAAAAAATTTTGCACTTCCTGACTCGAAAACTATATGTTCTGTTGGATTATAGAATTTATACCCCTTAGATCATTCAGAATAGCCTATAAAGTAACAACTAACGGTCCTTTCGTCCAGCTTCTTTTCATTTGGCTTATAAGGCCTAGCTTCACATGGACATCCCCAAACTCTCAAATGATTCAAGCTAGGCTTGCGCCCAACCCATAACTCGTAAGGGGTCTTGTTAGTTGCTTTAGTAGGAACTCTATTAAGTATGTATGATGCAGTCTTTAAGGCTTCTCCCCACAAATTCTCAGGTAGAGTTGTACGAACAATCATACTTCTCACTATGTCTTTAAGGGTGCGATTTCGCCGTTCAGCAACACCATTCATTGCAGGTGAACCTGGCAATGTATACTAAGGCACAATTCCGCATTCCTCTAAGTATTTTGCAAAGGGACCTTGACGCTGTTCTCCTGATCCATCATAACGACCGTAGTATTCACCACCACGATCAGAACGAATGGACTTTATACGTTTGTTAAGTTGTAACTCAACTTCTGTTTTGAACTTTATGAACACGTCTAATGCTTCCGCCTTTTCTTTTATTAAGTAAATATGACCATATCTTGAATAATCATCTATGAATGTGATAAAGTAACGGTGACCATTTCTTGTAGCCTTTGGAAAAGGACCACAGATATCCGTATGAATCAATTCTAAGACATCATTACATCCTTTTGCATCATACTTACGTTTATTAGTTTGTTTTCCCTTTATACAATTTACACAATCACTTAAGTTTATAAAATCTAAAGGTTGGAGAATATCATTAGACACAAGACGTTCTATCCTTTTCATAGAGATATGTCCTAATCGCTTGTGCCATAATGTTGCTGATTTCTCACAAGTTAATTTATGTTTTCTATTATCTATATGCAGTGCCTCTGAATGTGAAGTGTCTATATCTAGAAAATAAAAATTATCATAAGAAGACAGGATACCAGAAGCAAGAAGCTTAGAATTTTGACACAAACTGAAATTTCCATTACTAAATGAACATACATAACCATTTTTTTCCAAATAAGATACAGAAATTAGGTTCCTTCTGAATGATGGAACCACTAAAGCATCAAAACTTAAATAAAATCCTGTCCTACTAATAATCTAAATTTTCCTATACTTTTCACTTTTACTTTGTTGCCATTTCCTACGTAAACGTAGCGCTCCGCCTTATTTGGCTTGCGATGGCTTAGGCAACCCTGCATCGATATACTGATGTTAGACGTTGCACCTGAATCTATCCACCAAGTATATCTAGATACAGAACTTAAATTAACTTCAGAACAAACTAAAGTGAGAGACATACTTTGTTTTCCCATGAGGGGCTTAATCTGACTTAGATTCGACATTATGTTTAGATCTGAAAATTAAAGAATAAAGGAATAATTTAGACACGATGCGTCACGATTTGATCCTTAATCATAATTCTAAAATCTATCTAAAGGCATGTGTAAAACTATTTGCTCCATTAAATCTTTAGCCAAAACACCATTCACTAATGAAACACCTTTGGGTGCAATCATTACCTTCAGGCACTCTGGTGTAGTGAATAAAGTACAAACATGTAACCTTTTTGTCAATCAACCTTTGGGTCAAATTAACATATCCATGAACTAACGACCAGGCCAGTCAACGGGGGGAGGAGGATCACAGACGGATCACTTATGTTCCAAGCCCCCGATGCTTTTCTAGACATCGCTAGCCCATGTGTGTTGCAACTTATTTTTTTTATACACTACCCTTATGCACTAAACAATTTTAGCAAGTGCTAACCCTCCTTTGGGAAAGCTAACACTCACATCCATTTCTAGCAAGTCATTTTAAACTTGTCATGTGCCACATTGCACTTGTCTCGCACAGAGAGATCCGTTTGCGAACAATCAGTGCTCAACTTGTACAAAATGACACACGTAAATCCTAATTTCCTTTAAATAGATCCTAAAACTATGCCTAAAGCCTATTCTAGGACATATCCTAAAATGACTACTCGTCCTAAATAGAATATAGTAACTAATGGGAGCTTTAATTAATTAGAATAAACTAATTTTCATATGTTAACTATATTCATCAAAAAATAAATACTAGGCTTTAGAAACACTTTAGTATTCTCCAAAATATAATTTTAGAAATACTTTATGCTTTTATTTAGAAATAGCGAAATAATTTTATTCAGAAATATCTAAATAACTTTATGCTTCTATTTAGAGACAACTAAAACTTTGTGCTTATATTTGGAAATAACCAAATAATCTTATTTAGAATTTACTAAATAACCTTATGCTCAAATTAGCTATAATCATGACAAGAATTTAATATATATATATATATATTTTATCCCACCCTTAATTAGCGTTAAATACTAATTATAGATAATGGCTAAATTCTATAACTAATTAGGCTAATAATAGCATACTTTACTTAATAACTTAATAACTATAGTAATTATAATTAACATAACCTAAATTACAATTACTTACAGTTATTCCTAAGGTATGTAATCGGTAATGATCTAGAGATAACTAACTTTCAGATATGTAAACTTTCAAAAAACCGAAAAAAAAACTGCAAAAACAGCCTTTCTTGCGCCAATTACTTATTTTTCCAAATTTCAAAAACGAAAAATTCTAGTTTGTTGCATAATTAAACCTTTCGAAGGCAGAATCAACGCACCTTCGTATATTTCACCTAAATGTGATAAATTATGCGAATCAAAATCAAAACCATCAAACAAAACCTCTCCAAGATCGCACGAAGCGTAAGGATTGGCACAATTCGAATATTCGATTAAAATACGCATAAAAAATCGATTAAAGCGAATTTTAACAACTATTTGCAACAATAAATTCGATTTGAAAAACAGAAAATAATTTACAAACAATTGAAGATGGCATAACCTTTTCTCTAGATCATAATTACCATAAATTCCTGCATAGATGGCTCTGATACCACTTGTTGGGTGTACGGGTTTTCCTAATTACTTTAAAACCTAAAACCCTAGGATCCTATGCAAGAAAATAAAGTAAATGTGCAGCGGAACTTACTATCCATCTTCAAAAGGCCTCCTTATTGTCAATCGGACAATATCATTGGCTCTAGGTTGATTGAGATCCTTGTCTTGACTTGAGAGCTCCTAGAACTTGACTCGGTTGGCTTTTGGGCTCTTCGAGGGCTTCGCAATCACACCCTCTCTTTTCTGAACTTTCCGAATATAAAGAACAGAGTATATTTTCTGTAATGGAGCAGCAAAATTGGTGATGATTGCAGCCATGGAAACCCAGCCTTTATATACACATCAATCTGATCAAAATTAGCTCTCATGGCATTCTATTTTGGTCATAACTAACCCTAATGAGTTAGTTTTCCTATTTTCAGGTTAATCTCCTTCTCCTAAAAATATCAATTACAAATTTTCAGATTTTATTCCAAATAAAACTGTAGCAACCGACACTGTAGCACGTGGTACTGTAGCATTCGGTACAGTAGCAAATTCCGAAAATTCATACGAACTCCGTTTTGTCCGAAATTTGTTTCCAAATTTCCGTAAAATCATGAAGATTCATAATTGATATTTTAAACTTTATTTTAACCTAAAATAATATGTGTATTAATTAAATTAATTATAATCGGTCCATTAACAATTATAATTAATTTAAATCTTATTTCTATACGTTTTCGGATCCAAATCCTTATTAAAATACGTACAATGCCATTCCTTAATTAATCACTTATTTAGGCATTAATATTTGTGACAGTATGAGACATATAATTATAATACACGCATGTCCAACTTAATTATTGTATTTAGACGTCTCTAAATCCAACACTTCCCACTAATTTAATAGCAACAAACGACCTTGACTAGAAGAGAGCAATTCTTTGACTACTTTTGATAGTCTTTTTCACTTGTTATTCACCAGCACTTTTGTATTTTCCGATTATCTAAACTTCAAATTCCATGACAATTTTTATCAGTGTAACCAACTTCGGTGGCTCAGATTATTTGCAATACAAAAATTACTATATAACAGAATGATATTATCAAGCAATAGGCGTCAATTTTTTTAACAGTGTAGTTGTAAAACAACAAATTGGATCTACTTCAACAGAAAATATCACATCATTCCAGTCGAAAACGTTATCACTATCGATAAAATTTCTTACAATCGGTTTCAGAACCATCGGTTTCACACAGAGAGTGTACACAGTTTGTACTGGTACACACAGAGACAGAGAGAGAGTGAGGAACTGTCTTGCCTTGCCTTGTTGAGAGTTGGCTTGACGCTCAAAGAGATTGAGACCATGCGCCCGTGTAATAAAATCAAAACATTACAGCATAGTGTTGTAAATAACAGTATGCGGCTAATTAATTGAAATTATGCGAACGATTAATCGTTTTTATTAAAATTATGTGTATATATTTATAAATTATAATTTATTAAAAATAATTTATTTAACTCATCATAACTTATCAAATATATTTAATTTAACTTAGCTATTATTATAACATGACCTTGCGTTTATTTCTTCTTAACAACACATACGCATTTTATATGTGTAAGTAACATATTTATTTAATAAAAAAAAATTTAAATTAAGCTTTTTCAAATACTAATAACATATTATTTGAAATAAATGAAACATTCCTACATAAAATGACTAAATTTAGTTTATAATAACAACTTAATTTCATATTTGAAACAAAAATGCAGAATAATATGTCTTTAATTATTATAATAGATAATTATAGTTGAAGTTGAAGTAGTTAGTAAAAGCTGGTAAGTTGAAGTACTTCATGATCACATTAATCTTTCGAGTAAACAGTATAATTGATCATTAAGCAAATAGTACCATGCATGCTAAATGTGAACAATTATTATATGTGTTTTTTCTTCCATTTTGAGCCCTCTCTTCAACTAATAACGAGTATATATATCTTTATTTCCCTCGATGATAATATTATGTCAAAGTTAGAGACCATTGACTTGGAAAGCACCAAAAAAGTAAATCAGAAATTTGAAAATTTGGAATCTACTTTACAGATAGCTCAGCAGAACTGCTTGAATTTTTTATTTTTTATTTCTTCCACTGAACAAGACCACTGTCGTAGTGTCGTGTATCTCATGTGGCATATTTGCACAAATACCCTCCCTTTATGAAGTTTTGAAAATAGATAGGTGTTTGTCTCCTTCATTTTTCTAAACTTGTCGATTTAATCTCTCTTTATTATAAAAAATTGTCAATTAGATACTTTGTAATGAGCTTTAATTGTCATTTATTTGGCACCGCACCTTAAATCAGTGAAAATTAGAAAAACAAAATATAAAGTTCTTTTCTCTTCTTGAAAATTGTTTGCTCAAATAGTTTTTCTTGTCAATAATACTAATAAAATTCAAATAAACAAGTGTATAAAGCGAGACTTGCATTATAATTAAATTTTATCAGAGAAATTTCATGTATATTCTTCAAAAATATCAAATTATGCATTTCTCTTTCTATAAATATGTAATACCAAATTTATCTGTCTAAATTTTAAAACTGACAAATTTATCCAACTTATTATCTTTTCTATCAAAGCTCATATTAAATGTATAAATTAAGTTCCTATTTTCTTTTTGTTAAAAAAAAATATAGCAAGTGTAAGAGAAATATTCAGTCTTGCAATTGTACAATTTGGGAGGGCAAATGATTCATTTCTCTACTTGTGACACATGCACATGATTATTTAGGCATATGTTTGTGTGTGTGTGTGTGTGTCACAAGTAAATAAATGAATTGTTTGCCTCACAACTTAGCCAATAGAAGACTAAACATTTCTCTTCAACAGACAACTTTTTTTTACTAAATGATTAAATGAAAATTTTAGAAATATAAATGAGTTTTAATATAAAAGGAAATAAATTAGACAAATTTATGAGTATTTGAAATTTAGAAGGGTAATATGGTAGTATGAACTTTAGAAGAAAAAATACACCTAATTTCAAAAAAATTATAGGGTACATATAAAATTGCCCCTTCTTTTATTTTGTTTTATGAGCACAAGCTGTAGGGTTACCAATTTTGGGCCATTGATGCAAAAATGCAAATGCGATGGGTTAAAGAACACGTTTTCTTTCTCCAACAACGAAGGATGGGTTTTGAGTATATTTGAATATTAGTATATAATAATTGCATACGTACGGTGCGCCTAACATCTGATGATATAATATTACTATACCACTAAACTTGATATATTGCATTCAAAAAGCAAATCTTGATGGGTCTGAACAAAATTCTCTGTTGAACAAGAGCGCATATGCATTAATATATAGTGCTTGCATATGGCATGTGTAAACTTTTTGTAATAATAATTCTCCCTCCTTAGCACCATCCATTGGAAGTTAACCTTTTTCCAAAACAAAAGGAGAAAAAATAATTCTGTGCATGTGACTGTTTACTGTTGCATGTGGGGATGACTTGGCAAAATTAAACAAATTTCTTTATGATGTGGCCAAATTAATGCACAATATTAAACTTGAAAATATTTTTCGAATGTTTAGTTGCTACGGGACTGTAGGGATGAAGTTTTTTTTAATACAATAATTCACAAATTATGGAAACAGGTCCATACCATTTGGGTATGTACACAAGAATGACTATAGGAATGTGAAATAAATTGTTCGGTTGTACTGCGAAAATAAATGTGAAAAATTCTAATTTAGAAATATATTAATGTCTCTTTGTGGCTTCTACCAAGTATTTCAAAAAAAAAAAAACAAAAGAGAGAAAAAGATATTCATGGAAATACTATATTTTCTGAAATACGTCAATAATACTTTTTTGGTAAATAATTATTAATAAGGTACTGATCTAATAACCTAAAGTGTAATAATTAAAATATAATAATATTTTATAAAAATAAAAACACAAAAATTATAAAAAGTAAAAGTTGCACGTGATAATGAAAGAATATTTTATAACTAAATAAAATAAAATAATCAAACAGAATGCATTTGTTATGACAATAGAAAACAAAATAGATAAGATGTAAAGAGAGAATGAGCAAGAGCTACCAAACTTCGAATTTTTTTCACCATACATTTGTATACAAATTTTATTTCATGTATTTTTTTTTTCATTGTCATTTTTTTATTAGCAAAAGACTACCAATGGCACTGTTTTGGTCAGAGAAAAACCGAAATGGAACACAATTTGCTTGAAGTTTAATCATCAAATATGCAAAACAAAAGAACATATATGCGAGAAAAGGGAGAAAAAAATAATTAAGAGCTAAGGGCACGTAATTAGGAAACCAAATTTGCAAAACAAAAACCAAAGCAAATTAACGACGGATGCAGTAGCAATCATTTTGGTTATTAAACAGGACCATTAATGGATTCCAAAGTCTATACCACAATTTTAATAAACATGCAAAACGCCAAAGGTCGTAGAGAAAGGAAAGGTACTACCCCATTAAATATATTGGACTATGTTATATGTAGCATATATTGAACAAAAAAAATGAATATGTTTATGGGATTATTTAAAAAAAAAAGAATATATTTATGGGATACTTCTAACTTACATAAATTTTTTAGTATATAATTAATGTGTTGATATTTATACTAATAAAAAAAAAACGTGTCCATATCAAAAGTTTTATAGAAAATGTGTCATGAGTGTTTTGTAAATATATATGCTCACTTTATGCTACTGTGATGAAAGATACAATGTGTAAATATTTTAAATGATTTTAGTAATAATTTCTTATAGTAGGAGTGCTCGATGGTACTGTGATACATTGACATGATAATTTAACCAAAGATTCCAAAATAACAGAATTGACTCAATCTTTAAAATTTCTTATAAAATTTGATTCGTGAGATTTAAAGAAAAGAGAAACTTTATTACTAAACTCATTTAACATATTTTTTTTTTGAAAAAAGGCACAAAGGCCCATTTCATTATGTATGAAATCAAGTTAACTTACAGCAAAACAGAAAATAGTACCATATGACTAAGAAAAGAGATAAATCCCTAACACCGAGCAAAACACAAAAGCTCGGCGTTTGAGAAGCCACCATATCACAGTTAAAGAAAACCGACAAACTAAGACTAAGCCACATATGAAAGGGCTAAGGTAACGTAAAGATCCTAAACTCGGATCGAAGTAACTAAAAAAACTTGTCTGCATTCTATTCAAAAGGCTGGAGAACCAGCACCCCTCATCATCTGCAAGGCCGAAGCTCCATCTCCTTGGTAAACCACCATCTGAGAGTCAGCCGGGTCCCAAACGCGCAAAGGAATGGCATTGATCTCAACTGGAAGCCATCTGTCGGCCGCCTCTTTAAGTTTTTTGTCCATATGTCCTGTCCAATATTCAAATAACGAAATGATTAGTAAGATGAGAGACCGTGCACTTTTCCCCGTATGAGATTGAAAACACATTGCATTTCTTTGTTTCCAAATAGTCCAACAAACGGCACTAAATATTATTAAAAATCCAATCTGTTGAACGGTAGTAAACTGACTAGCAAAATCGAAAATGTCAATACACGAGAACCAATTGGTGAAGTACATAGAGCTATCTCCCAACCAGAACCAAATCTGCTGAGCTTGAGGGCATAAAAGAAAAAGATGGTTAGTATCTTCTGGTAATGTGCAAAAGTGACACGTGAGGTCGCCATCCCATCCCCTTTTCCTTAGATTCTTCTTAGTAAGTATTCTATTGTTAAGAACCAACCACATAAAAATGCGAATCTTAGGTGGAATTGGTAATTCCCAAAGAATACCAAATTTATTAGCCTTAATACCTCTAAAATTAAGAATGTTGTAGATGGATTTAATCGTAAATTTTCTAGATGGTTCCCATCTCCAAGCTATATTATCTAATCCATGTGTAAAACTAGATGAACTAATAATATATAAAATTTCATTCCATTCCTTATCTAAGATGCCACTAAGTTGTCGTCTAAATTTAATACCACACCCTTGCGAGTGTATTACATCAGCTATTGTAATATGAGGAGTAGTACAAATCTCATAGAGGTGTGGGTATCGAGATGCTAAGGAACAATTATCAAACCAAATAACATGCCAAAATTCTAAGCGAGACTGATGACTAGGTTCATATTCTACACTTAATTGTCCTAATGTGTTTAGATTCATGATACTTTGCCAAATAGGGGAGTAAGGTAATGGATTAGTGGTGTAATATTGTTGTAAAATCACTGTTTTCCACAAGGCAGAATAGTGAGGGTTGTGGAATTTCCACCACCATTTTAATAGAAAGGAAATATTCATTTCCTGCAAGTTTAATACTCCTAAACCTCCATTATCTTTGGCCATACAAGTAACCGACCATTTAACTAAAGTGTATTTTTTCCTTGTGGAATTAGTACCTTGCCATAAAAATCTATTTCTAATGGAATTTAGTCTACGAAGTATCGTTTTAGGAACTCTATATAAGGATAGAGCATATAAAGGAATAGTAGACAATACTGAATTAATTAAAGTAAGTCTGCCTCCTAATGATAAGAGTTGTCCCTTCCAATTAGGGAGCCGTTTTTCGACTTTATCAATTAGAAAGTGCCAATCTTTAACTCTAAGTTTGCTATCTTTTAACGGCAATCCTAAGTATAGTAAAGGAAAAGATCCTACTTTACATTGAAAAGTATGTGCAAAAGCCGCACCCTCAGAATGAATAGGGTAGAGTTCAGTTTTAGATAAATTCATTTTAATTCCTGAGAGAGCTTCAAAGCTCATCATCGCCCACCACGCTGAAGCTACATTATCATGATTGGCTTTGAGAAATAAAATGGTGTCATCAGCATAGTGACAATTAGTGATAGCTTTATTACCTAGGCATGGCGGACCTAATCCTATAATCCTATTGGCTTGTCTACCCTTATGGAAAATCTTACATAATGTGTCGGCAGCTAATATAAAGAGGAAAGGTGATAACGGGTCACCTTGGCGAACACCCCGCTTACAATAGAAATAAGATGTAAGTTCGCCATTAAAGTTGAGACAAGATTGGGAGCTATACAACCAGTCTTTAATCCAACGTGCCCATTTCCTACCAAACCCCCGACTTTCAAGTATTTCTAGAATATAATCCCAATGAATTTTATCGTAAGCCTTCTCAAAGTCTACTTTAATCACCACCCCCGGTTCTTGTAAATACTTAGTATAATGTATTAGTTCTTGGCTTAAGAAGACATTATCTAGGATATATCTATTTTTTATGAAAGCGGATTGACTAAGATCAATAATTCGTGCCATAACAGATTCTAATCTATTAGTGAGAATTTTAGAAATTATTTTGAAACTACAATTAACTAAACTAATAGGCCTAAACTTACTAATGACATGAGCATCTTTTTCTTTAGGAATTAAACAAATGATAGACTTATTTATGCGGCTCAAATCTAAAGTATGATTGTGAAAGTGATTACATAAGGTAATGAGGTCATGTTTGATTACATCCCAAAAGTGCTGGTAAAATAAACATGAAAACCCATCGGGGCCAGGAGCTCCCTGGGCCGAAGAGGAAAATACAGCTTCGTGAATCTCAGATTCTGAGATAGGTTTATCTAGCTGAAATCTATCTATATCAAGTACTTTATCTTCTAAATCCCAAAAGTTATCTTTTAAAGTAGCAAATTTGGTACCCGATTCACCTAATAATTGCTTGTAAAAATCGAAGGCATGTTTTTTCATAGCATCTAAATTAGTGGTAGGAATTCCATCTATGTCTAGAGAATTAATTCTATTTTTCTTACATCTATGTGTGGCCATAATATGAAAAAAATTGGTATTGTGGTCACCGGCTTCTAACCATTGTTGCTTGGATCGGGTTTTCCAATAGATTTCTTCCTCATGGTAAAGCCCTTCCAATTGTGATTTTAATTGAGCCCAATATAAATATTCGTCATCAGCTAAAGTAGAGGATTCATGTTGTTGTTCTAGTCTAAGTAATTCCTGAACTAATTGTTGTTTAAGTCTCTTTTTAGCTCCATAAAAATTCCTAGCCCAACCTTTAATTTTTTTTTTCAGAAATTTCAACTTGCAATTCCAACTTTTAGCGACATTTGTTTCATTTAAACAGAAATCAGCCCAGCATTGAGTCACTAATTCCTCAAAACCCTCTTGATTTACCCAATCAGGATCAAATCTGAACTGAAATGTTGGTGGGGGCATAGTATGGTTAGTTTTGAGAAGTAAAGGGCAATGGTCAGAACCATGTTTATGCAAATCTCTAAGTATACTATTAGGATAAGTATGTTCCCAAGCTAATGAAGTAAAAAATCTGTCTAATAAAGCAAATCTAGTACCATTAGACCAAGTAAACTTTCGTGAATTAAGTCTATGTTCAACTAAGGAATGTCTATTGATGAAATCGTTAAACTCTCTACTAAGGATCATATCAAAATGAGAACCAGACTTTTCAGATTTATGTCGAATGAGATTAAAATCTCCACAGATGACCCAATGATCAAATGTGGGCTGTCTAATCTGATCTAAAGATTGTAAAAAAGCTGATTTGAGGTGTCGGAGAACAGGTCCATACACTATTGTAAATTGCCATATTGTAGAATCTAATTTATTTTCCAAGATTACATCTAAGTAAAATCTATGTTGATTATATGATATCACTTTAATTTTATTACTATCACATCCAAATAGAATCCCTCCAGACTTACCGACTGATGGTACCCATTGCCATTCATCTAAGCGAGACGAAATATTTTTCAAGAATCTCAAGGTAAAAGTGTCTTTTTTAGATTCCTGAATAGCAAGTAAATCTACTTTATTATCTTTCACTAAATCATGTAACACCTGTTTTTTCCTAGCTGAATTTAACCCACGACAATTCCAAGTGAGAATATTCATATAGCATAATCATCACCCGTAGTAACTAACATAGCAGTGGAGTCTAATTTTTCTAAAGTGAGATTATAAGGTTTTGCCTTGTTTTGTGCCTCTCCCATAATATTTTTAATTACTATTTCAAATTGAGTTCTATCTAGTTGTTGAAGAGCCTCAATTATACTAAGCTGATCCTTACTATTAGTACCTAATTGTATTTGATAAACTCGAAAGAGGTCACTAATTTGTTCTACCGTTAGCCTAAGATATGGAAATTTATTGATTAGAGGAATACCTGCAGAAGTGCAAGCTCCCCCCTCCTTATCTCTAATTCTTTTCAATGCTCTAGCCATAGTGGATTGAGGCGCATCTTGCACCTGAACCCGCAAGCTCCTCCTGGTGGCAGCTGTACGGTTGGAGGCAACCATCTCAACAGCTTCAGGAGTGGTAAGTGCATCAGCAGGTGTGGTCTGAACCGAGGAACTGCGCCTCCTAACCGCTGGAACTCCACCCCACACTATTTTCTTCTTGACTGAAATGGGACTCTGAAGTTTTTTCTGCCCCCAAGTCAACTTTGTTGTCCCAAGTCCGAGTGGAGAATCCTTGCCAGAGGCAAGTGTGGTGGCTGCTGCAGGTGTAGGAGGTTGAGAGGGAGGCAAATCCGCCAGGGGAAGGAAGGTATTCGAGAGAATCGGAGCAGATTTCTTGGAAGGTTTGGGACCCGACCCCCCTTTGGAAGCAGAACCGGACTTAAGGCCCGAACCACTAGGAGTACCAGACCCAATAAGCTTAGAATCAGAAAGAACTAGCTTACCGCGGCCTACTCCCGCACTCTTCTTACCCGAACCAGAGGCGCCATCATCCTTATCTTCCCTTTTGCGAGCTTGACCAGTACCCAACCTGCAAGTGGCAGGGGGCGTACCCTTCGGTGTATGATGGCCATTACTCTTAGCTGGACCTTCATCAGAGCGGGTTATTATGCTCTCGTCAATCACATTCTCGAAGTCCTCTCCTAATTCATCCTCATTAACATCCATTCCTTGATCTAGGAGAGTATTCTCTAGCTGGTTGGGCTGTATCCCAAACTCAGTCCCGTTGGGGAAAGGTCGGCCATTCAAACGAGCGGTCCATGCATGAACACTCTCAGTTTGCGCATTTTCTACTTCAATATGTAGGTCGAAAACACGGATCTTACCAGAAGGGTGAAGGAATTCAACATAATGGATCGGCGGAATCAGTCGCACATCACAGACTCCAAGTTTGATGCGAGCAAATCTCCAATCATAGCGAGCACTGGTGCCCGGATCTATTTCCAAGATATGAGCTCCCAACGGATTGAGTGTTTTCTCTACCTCCTCCCAAGACCAGTGAGTTTTCGGAAAGCCAGAGATACGTACCCAAACTGGAGTGAGGTCCATGCCATCATCAAAGTCGTGCTCCCAGGCCAGAATAGGAAAATCCACCCCTTCAAGAGAGAGGAATCCCCGATTAGCAACAGAACGCAGCCAGGCGGGAGTAGGCGCCTTGATCAAGTATTGCCATTCCGCATAAATCGTAGCAACCCATCGGTGGTCAGACCGCTTGAATTTTTGTGCAAGAATGCGTTCTATCTTCGCTGGACCCCATCCCCCAATGTCATCGAGTATGAAGCTTTGAGCAAATTCCTTCTCAATCAACTCAGATTCTCGAGTAGGGGTCAGCGTGATGATCGGAGTGCGAAGCGGAGCCGCCATTGGTGCAAATCGTTGTCTCTGAGGTTTCACCGCTCTGGACTTCTCGAATCTAGGTTTCACTGGAGTGGGCGGGAAATAAGAGGTAGTAGTCCTGCACGCTCTGGATTTATGTCCAATTTTGTTACAAATGAAACAGAGTTGGCCATTGCGACAATCCCGAGCCAGATGACCCGATGAACCACATCGGAGGCAGATCGGATTCAGACGCGTCGACCGGCTTCTCAATTCGCGGAGAGTACGCAGTATTACCTCGGATCGGGTCTCAGAATGGCGATCAGGTTCTTTAGCCTTCCAAGCCGTAGCAGGCCGTCGAGCCATCTCCAGATAACTAGGCCCAGCGCGAGCCGCCATTAATGGGGGCTTAACAGGCCGCGGGAAGTGAAGTTGCTGTAAGCGTTGTCTAATACGATCCATTTGAAGCTGAGCGACCCGCGACATGAGAACTAGATCTCAATTGAACTTTTCTGGCGATCGATTTTGCTGATTTCGCTTTTTTTTTGTTGTTTTCTTTTCTCGCTCTTTTTTGTTTTTGATTTTTCTTTTCTTTTCTTTTCTTTTCTTTTCTACAGCAGAAAACCTCAACTCATTTAACATATTTACACATGATTTGTCTCCAACATACAGCTACATAAATCCCTTGTACCAGTATTCAAACACAGCTACATGAATCCCTCGTACCATTATTCAGAAATGAAAACACACAGCTACATAAAATTCAGATTTAGTACCGCCTAGAAAACATAATCAATTGAGCTTTATTAATGTAAACTGAATTATGACATTTACATTACTTTAAAACCAAGAGCATTCTTCATAACGGAATCATTTTCTCTAATGCTAAATTGTAAATCACTGTGGGTTCCAAGAAACAAGTTCATATAGGGGTCACACAAGTCTCTCATGGCTGAGAGAGGTTGCCGATCCCATGGTATGTTACAAAACCGAGCAATACCCTAACCATCAACACCCCGCTGTAAACCTTCAAAAAAAAAACACCCCGCTGTAATTTCTAGCCTCTTCGCCATGCTCGAAGCGATAACAGTCAACGGCGTGCTGGAACCTCACCTCCCGCTCTCATGAAGAAGAGAGAGGACGTCGAGGCAAAGAGAGGGGCAGTGGAGGAGGAGGCCGAGTGGAGACAAGTGGCTAGAGAGCGGGAGAATGAGAAGACTGAGTCCACGTCAGTTCTGTTAATTTTTTGGAAGGAAAAACATATAGAGTGACTTAATTAAAATAAATATAAAGTTCAGTGGTTTTCAAGAGATAAATTAAAGTTGAGTGATCAATTTGAAATAAAGAACAAAGTTTAGTGACCTTCTACAAAATTTACTTTTTTTTAATATAGTATATTTCAATTTTAATCGTGTCTATTATGAGAGACAAAATTCTTGCCACATCTTATTTAGTGACAGAGCCACATAGACTATGAGAATGACACTTGTCTCCATGGTTCAAAAAATATTCAAAATTATCCTTCTATTTATCTGTTTTCTCAAAAAAAAATATAAAAATATACTTAAGAAAAAAAATATAAATTTATGTCTAACTCTAAAATTTACTTCTATTTATATATTTTCTCATAAAAAGAAAACAAATATACCAACTTCACTCTACTTAAATAACTTGGCTCCGCCCATGATCTTATATTAATTATATGTTTGTCATTAAATTTCTTCTTTCAAAACATTCAAACATGTCCGTACGCGGTGTTGAAATTCTATTGTCCTTTCCTTGCATCTTCTTTAATTCTCACCAACTTCATATGCTCCTAAAACTTCGGCCCCATACAAGACTTACATATGTAGTACTGAACTATATAATGCTCCTTGTATAATTAATTCCTTCATTCAAAAACAGATACAAAGAAAATAAACATAACCTAACCTTCCTCATATCAAACAATGGCCTCTTTTCCTAATCAAGATATAGTCATTAGAGAGGTAGGAAAAGCCTATGACCAAATTAAAAAACTTCAAGCACTTCTTCAGTTCAAATCCAGGAAATATGGAGAAGATGCATTATGCATGCATGAACTTGCTCAGCCTCTTTTTCAAGAGGCTTTGCAAGGGCTGAATCATTCCCTCTGTTTAATGAAATCCGGTATGTGTAAAATGGAGGTGAAACAGGAGATTATGGCCACTGAGTCGGGTGCGTCCGGTTGTGCTACTCTGGATAGTGTTTTGTTAACTGATTATGATCACAAGATTGCTAGTAAAAGAGGCAAAAGAAGAAGGTAATTTAATTAAGTTAACAATTGAGAGAAATTTATGAGCTTTATATCCAAACAATTGTATCTAGTTCTTCAATTCAATTAACTTTTTTATTTGTATACAACTGGCATAGATACATTTTTTTTTATTAACCTATCATAAGACATTTAAGCATGAATACATGCATGTAGTAAGATAAAGAGAGAGTGTATGATTATAACATTGTATAAACTAACTTTAGGACTCAATAATAAAATAGACGGAGATTAGTTAACATGGTAAAATGATGTTCATTTTGTTTTTCTCTGACATTTCTTGTTCATATTTCATCTACACAGGACAGAGAATAATTCATGGACATGTACTACGACCATGCCGTATGATGACGGCTATCTATGGAGGAAATATGGAGACAAGAAAATCAGTGGCACCAACTTTTCAAGGTGTGTCATCTAATAGAAGTTACTTACATGCTAAATTTAAGTACAAGAAACATTCCAATTGCCGTCAAATAAAATATTTCACATAAATAAATAAATTAGATATAATAAGGTGATCATCAAAAATATTCCATGATGCATTGACATGACAGAACATATTTCATAAATCAATTAAAATGCACTAATTAAAGCAATGGTCTTATTAATGTTTATTCACATTATTTATTGGCTAATTTGGAATCTAATATAATCATATTTCTGACACAGGAGCTACTTCAGATGCACATTCAAAGAAGAACAGGGATGCCTGGCCAAAAAGCTAGTGCAAGAAACAACCAACAATGACCAACCTAATTTGTTCCATGTGACATACACTAATGAGCACACATGCAATTCCCAGATACCAGTATCACCTCCTGTACCAGTATCACAATCAGATGCATATGCACAGATAACTAAGAGAGACAATTGCATGGCTCCTAACTTCATGCCTCCTTATTTACCTGATAATGGTCTAATGGAGGTTCTATCAAATCGTTGCGGTACCGGCGAATGGGATTTCGAGACGTTGATGATGGAACTTGTTGGGTTTGATTCTAGTGATGCTCATCTCCTCTTAACCTAGGTAGAACATGGTTGTAGATGTAATGCACATATAGGAATTGTTGATGACAATATACCGTTATATATATACACAGAATAATAAATTGAAACCCATTCAAAATGATTTAAATTTTTTTTTTTTTTGGAAGATATGAAGGGGATGGTACAGGATTTGGGTGCTTTTATGTGATTTTTGTTGCCCATATCGTTCAGGTTTTATATATGGTGATATGGGCCAGATTATTGTGTTGATGATGGTTTCATATATTATTAGTTTTAATTTTTCACTATATTAACTGAAAATGACAATCGAACTTATGAGGAACTTTCTATGATGCGTGTTTTTATCGGTTGCCGAGTCGCATAAATGGCACATTTGTTCCTTCTAACTCAAAAAATTATAAAAATATGTCGCACAAAAGGATAGTTAATATTCAAAATATTCGAAATATGAACTATTTAAAATTGTACTTAATATTCAAAATAATTATAAAATTGTACTTCATCTTAAAATTTTGTCGTGCGCTACTAATTATCTTGAATCTGTCCCCAATTTTTATCATTAAAATTGTCAACAAATATGAACTGTTTAATCAGATCCAACGAACAGGACATGATCTCAGCATCTTTCTTCAATTATATTTATATACATTAGCGGCTGCTCAATTTGGAGTGCATTTACAGGTTATAAAACCTTTGAACATATTCATTTGATATATTGAATACTTGTCTGAACCATAATAATGATTGGTCTCAACCGAATTTAACCTCTGGCTGCTAAATCTTTTAATTTTGGAATTCTAAAAAAAAGGTTTGAGATATTTGATAAGGTCTTGCTTGATTTAACTAGCATGTTTTGAATTTTATAATCGAATGATTGAACCTGCATCAGATGCCAATGAAAAGTTAGAATTTATTGATGATGCGAACTTAGAGAGGAAAAATTCAGGGGTTGATGTGTAAAAAGTAAGGTATATTATAGTCATAATAAACAAAATAAAAAGGTAGAGTATATAAGCACGTGACGATATAAACAGTGGAAGCATGTTCTTAGAGTGGGGTTTATTATAAATTAAAGCCAACAAAAAGCTTCATCATGTTCCGTGAACAAAAAGCTTAATCAGAATTAATGATCTGTACGTTTAATATTTTTTTAGCGTCTGATGGTTTCCCAGTTCCATTCTGTCAAATGAGTTTAATTATGTGGGTATTAATTACTTTAATTCTGCCACACCCAACTGTTCATTTCTGAATTTCTTTGTTATTTTTATTGTAGCTAATTATTTGTTAATAATATTTAGCTAATTGTTAATTGGACAACTATATTTGTCAAGGCGGACCCACATGTAATGGGGTCAGTCGCCTCTCCTCGATTTTAATTTTTAATGGAGATCTATCAATTCCGATCGATTTTGCCCCCACCTGAAATGCCCTCTCTGGATTTCTAATTTGTAATTCATATTAAATTTAAGGTTAAAATAAAATAATTTTCTTGAATTATGATTGGTAATTAGAATTATAAGTCAGAACATTAGAAATTATAAGTCAGAGCATTGAAAAATATAAGTTAAAACATTATTTTTTATCGAGTACCCAATTAGTTAATTCACTACTAGAATTTCCATTTTTTGTAAGGGGAGGAAAGGCATTTCCATACACGTGAAGGGTCCATGGAAATAAAATCGTCGTTTCTGAATCTGTAAACCATTTCCAAGTGTATGCGCATGGAACAAGTATCGCATGGAAATCCATGTTGTCCGCCCATGGAAATATATCATATCCGCCCTTAGAAATAGTTTTGCATGACCCACGACCCGCCAAACATATAAAATATTATATTTTATTGAAGGTGCTTGGAAATATTTCACCCCATGCACATGGAAATAAGTCTGAAGAAGTGGGACATATTATTTTCATGGGCTTACCTTTGAAAATATTTTGTTTATTCTGTTTATATTATTTTATAGGCGTACGGACTGTCGACAACGCGTTGCAATTCAAGGCCATAGCATGGGCGTTCGGTCCATGTATTCAAGCTGTGCCATACATTAGACCGGTCATCAGTGTGGATGCATGCTTCCTGTCTGGCCGTTACGACGGGAGACTGCTGATCGCATGTGCATATGATGCTGAAAACCAGTTGTTGCCTTTGGCCTTTGCAATTGTTGAGAAGGAGGACGGGGAAAACTGGGGATTTTTCATGAGCTTCGTAAGAAGACAAGTGGTTGGCGACCGGTTCTTTTGTGTCATATCAGACTAGCACAAAGGAATCAAATATGTTTTTTATCTCCCAGATTTCGGGTGGTCGACAGCGAACGGCGATTGTGTGCACAGGCTGTGTATGCAACATGTTACAGACAACCTACACAAGAACTGTGGATCTAAAAAATGGGTTGCAGATACATTCAGAATTGGTTGCAAGAAGAAGAAGCCGAGAAGGGTGGAAGAGATGTTCAAAGATTTTGCCAAGGTATGTATATTTTTATTTGTTGACTTATATTTTCTGAATTATTTACTTAAATTTTCTCATCTAAATTTTTTTTTTTTGCAGTACTGTCCAAAGGCAAATTTGTACTTACTCAAGGTGGGAAAAAATAATCCCGCCGATCTTGCTGAGCCACCCGCATATGAGAAGATATTGCAAGCCCGTGATGGAGGTTTCCGATGGGGAATTATGACCACAAATGGGTCTGAGTCCTTGAATGCTGTTTTCAAGCAGAGCCGGCAGTTGCCCGTGGCAGCAATTGTGGAGGACACCTTCTACAAGTTAAATGCATGGTTTGTTGCACGGCGTGTTAAAACCCTCGAATTACTGTCCAGATATGTATATTTTTATTCAGAGATTTTGCCAAAGTATGTATATTTTTATTTGTTGACTTATATTTTCTGAATTACTGTCCAGGAATCAAACGTATTCAACAAGGGTGGAGGGGAAACTAAGGAAACATAGGGAGAAAGGTGCAGTTATGAGAGTTGTCTCGTACGGGGATAACCAATTGGAATTCGAAGTGCACTGTCCAGATGAGTTTGCTCCAACCGGCCGTAGACTGGATGGGACTACGGAGTTTGTGAAAAGGATGTTCAAGTATGTTGTTATTTTTGCACCTGACAATACTGTAACATGCACTTGCCAAGGAATCCAGTTGGTCCACCTACCTTGTTCTCATGTTATGGCGGTGTGCCGAGAGAGAAACTTCTCTGAGGATGATTATGTCGCTGACATGTACCGTACCGATTACCTTGCGAGTACTTGGGGTGCATCTTTCCATCCTTATCCCAACCAGTATCAGTGGCCGCCCTATGTTGGTGATAGAGTCTGTCCCACAAGCGGGTGGATCAGAAAAGGAAGAAGACCCCACAAGCGTCAAGTAATGACCATGGACGAGATGGAAGGTAGGCAAATGGGACATCAGGCCCGCCGTTCAACAACTGACAGGCAGCGAGCAGGTACGGTTGATTTTATTTATTTACTTATATTTTATTTATTTACTTATGTTTTATTTGTTTACTTATATTTTATTTTGATTTTATTTCAACTGGAATGCAATGCAGATGCCATTAACGAAGTCAACGAAAGAGAAAATGCTAGAGTTGTTGCTGAGGCTACCGGTAGTAGCCACCGCACTCATGAAAGCTCAGGAACCGGTAGTAGCCACCGCACTCATGAAAGCCCAGGAACCGGTAGTAGCCATGGAGAGACATGCGGTAGTGCCGCACAACCACCTGCACCCAGACCCAGACGTCGTATTTTGAGTTTGTTCGGCCGTCGTCGCTGATTACCAAGTTTTGTTAAATTTTGTTATGAACTATTTTAGATGTATATTGTGAACTAGTCTAATTGGTAGTTTATGACCTATGCAATATTTTATTTGCCTCGATTATTTTATATGCTTCATTTTTGTTATTTTTATTACTTAATTACGTATACAAAAACTAATAACATAAAATATAATCAAACACAAAACTAATGAAATAAAGTCTACGACATAAATTCCTAACAATTCTACAACATAAATTCCTAAAAAATTTACTTCTTACAACGAGCCTTGAAAGTGCATGGCACAAAGTCATCATCAGAGTTTGCCTGATTTGGATCAGTCACAGCAGACGAAGTGGTAGCCTTACCAGTACACGGAACAAACTTATCGTCCGATGCTGGAGGCTCTGGATCAACTTTCTTCTTTTTCAAACCAAAGCCGTAGGGGTTTTCCACAAAGTCATCGTCTGAAATTTCATACTGAACATGTCGTCTCCTCCATTCCTCCAGCTTACATGTCTCACAATTAAAAAAATCAAGACATATTTGACACTTGTACTTTTTTTCCTCATTTTTACCTCGATCACTAATTGACCCTCCTCTCGCTACGCCACGATCTCGGTTGCTCACTTTCTTACCTCGTTTGTTACTGTCCATACCTCAAATTCGCCTCAAAATCGCCTCTCTTTCTCTTATTCGGTTCTGAAAATTTGTTGGAAACTTGGAATGAATACTGTGCTCATCAGGAGAGAGAAAAACCCCTTTTATAGGGGTTTTACAGCGGACCGCCCAGCTGCTGGGCGGTCAGATAGTGGTAGTGGACCGCCCGCCTGCTGGGCGGTCAGGTTGGAAAAGTGGACTGCCCAGCCGACGGGCGGTTAGGGTAGAAATAAAAATAAAGTTGGGGTGGGAGCAGATTTGATAATTTGTTTTTTTTTTGGGTATTAATAAAAATATCGGTCACATATGTGACAAATTATTTGTTATATATGGTATCTATCATTTTTTATATATGCCCCCTCCTCTTTTCATTGAAATATGGCTGCCTATGCTTTTGATCTTCTATTTCTTTACTTCAACTTGATCATTTTATAAAGCCAACTCTCTAACTACTATTAATACATGCCAACCTCACTAAAAATATAAAAAGAAGAGTACATCCATAGTCCACAACGCGACAAAACACATCCAATCTAATGATCAATGTTTTAGTATTATAATATATAGGTTCATAATGGAGATCTATCATTGTGAAACTAGTGTTCTGTCTTCTCTTCTCCAACAAAAGAGCACACTTTGAGCATGGCATTCTCTTCATCAAAGAACAAAGATGTCAAGCAAGAATGCGATGATTTGATGTGCGGCGAATTATTTCCGGCTTCGTCGATCGAATTTCAAGGTGTAAATCAGAGAAGTGGAATGCGTAAATCAAGGTTGGTGTTTACTATAATAGTGTCTTTATTCTATGATGTATTGAGATGATTTTTTTTTGTTTTTCATAAGCCTGGTTCAGCTTTTATCAAGTAAATATGTTTTGTACAAATTCTCAGGGAACAACTTATTATGCTTGAGAAGAATGTTAATTCCGTTGTTGTTATATATACTGAAACCCTGCAAATTGAATTGTTTATGTTAATAAGAAAGATATAATTTATGGGTTTTTCTTAAATTCATTCTTTTTCATTTTTGATGCAAAACAGAAAGGAAGGTGCCAATATATGGACTATAGAGACAAGTGCACCCTTTGATGATGGTTATCAATGGAGAAAATATGGAACAAAGAAAATTATGAGCTCTAATAATCCAAGGTAATTATTGTTGGCAGTTTTACTGCCAACCTTCAAAAAAAAAAAAAAAAAATCCAAGGTAATACACTTTTGTGCTTTCTCAATTCATCCCCTTTCCCTTTAACTAATCATATTAAAAGATTATGAAAGATGATTATATACCTTATGGGTAGATAATCGGATATTGATTTGGAATTATGAAGCAAGAAGCCTCATCTTTATTTGTGTAACCAAGAATTAGATAATCTTATTATCAAAGAGATTGCTTAGAAATTATACCTTTTCTTCTATTTATTAGATCACTAATAAGTGATGTTAATAAAATTACAAGGAAACGATCTGAGAGTTATCTATACAATATGTAACTTTGTTTGAGCACATATATAACAGAGATCTAAGTTGTATTTGTAGAGATTTCTTAAAGGAATTCTGAAAAAATAAAAATCATATTGGGGCTAGAATTTATTCTATTGGATCGATCCAGATAACCTAGTACCTATAATTTATCCAGATCACATGCTCCGACATTTTTATTAATATCCAAAGTTTAATACAAATTATTAATTATACCCAGAATCGGACCAATTATCGAAATATACCCAAGCCGGCCATTTTATGGCCGGCTATGTTCCCTCCCTAAGCCGGCTATTTTCTGGCCGGCTATGTACCTTTTTTTTTTTTTAAAACCGCATTATTTTTGTTTTATGTGATTTCTATTAGAGTCAAATATTTCATTTCTGAATTTCGTACAAAATAATAAAGTACATACAAAATGCAGATAGAGTCCACACAATTTTTACAACATGCATACAAATCACCTATTATTGCTACGTCTAAATTTTAATCCCCGAAATAAACCACTTGCGAAAGATGCCGTACGAGATGGTCTACCAGATGGCTCCGGTTGCTCACTAGATGGGCCGGCCTGGGCTCCAGATGGCGCTGCTTGGCTTGTTGATGGGCCGGCCTGGGCTCCAGATGGCCCTGCTTGGCTTGTAGATGCTCTTGTTGTGCGTCTAGTAGTGGACCTCCTCGGTTGGACAGATGGCTCCCCTTGCACCCCAACCGCCTCTCCTCCTATGGCAACCGCCTCTCCCATTGCTTCGGCATACATAGCAGTTGCATCTAAACAGCTCGTAGCTGTGCTACGCCGTGACCCTCCGGACCCACTTCCCGACGCCATTACTCGCTCATTTTCCGACGCATTTGCTGCGTTTCTTGCCTCTGCATTTGCATGTGTTACTTGGTAAGTTGGTATAAATTGAAAAGAAAAATAATTTTGGATGAATGTTACATACCTCTTCGTTGCCTATCAGAAGTGGAACGGCGAGGCTGATGCCCCATTCGTCTACCTTCCATTTCATCCATCGTCATTACACGACGGGTGTGTTTTCGCCTCCCCTTCCTAATCCAACCACTACTCGGAATGATTCTGTCTCTAGGATTAGGAGGCCAGTCTCCCATATTGCCAATTGGATTGAACACATGGTTCCAAGTACTCACAAGATAGGGTGTTTTATACCAGTCTGCAACAAAGTCGTCCTCTTGCCAGTTTCGGGTTTAGGGTTTAGGGTTATAGGGTATATGATTATAAGGTTTAGGGTTTAGGGTTATAGGGTTATAGGGTTTAGGGCTATAGGGTTTAGGGTTTAGGGTTTAGGGTTAGGGTTATAGGGTATATGATTATAGGGTTTAGGGTTTAGGGTTTAGGGTTATAGGGTTTAGGGTTTAGGATTATAGGGTTTAGGGTTTATTATTAAATTTTTTAATAATATAATTAATTATTCTATAAAATAAAACATAATAATAAAAAATAATAATAAAAAAAAAATTACCTCAACAGTGAATTCGCGAGCTGCCTCGGGTTGTAAGCCCTTCAGCTGAAGGGAGGGTGCTCTTTTATAGAGTTAATTCGGTTTTAAAAAAAAAAAAAAAAGGTACATAGCCGGCCAGAAAATGGCCGGCTTAGGGAGGGAACATAGCCGGCCATAAAATGGCCGGCTTGGGTATATTTCGATAATTGGTCCGATTCTGGGTATAATTAATAATTTGTATTAAACTTTGGATATTAATAAAAATGTCGGTCACATGCTTCGTGCTTGTATTATATACTATTTTATGGTTAAGTACCATCTGTACCAATCATAGTTTAGGGGCATTTATGTAAAACAATGTATCCGTAGCTTTCCCATGTTCTCACCTTACAAATACATATTAATTTAGTAACCCAGTGTACTAATCTAGTATTATTGTTTTAGCATAGTGTTAAGAGGTCACATCTAGGTGGTAATTAATTAATAACAAGTGCCCATTGTGATGGAAAAATAATCAAACCATTGGTACAAATTTATTGTAGTTAGATTAAAATAGATATTATGTCCTAAACAAATATACAAACTTACAATTGCAGAGTAAGTGTATAACATATATTCTGCATCCATATATATAAAACTTTTGTAAGAGCACTAATCTACCGTTGGTATTCTTGGATATGGTTTATTTAGTATAATATTAAATTTCGCAGATTATTTATTTTTAACACCTTTCTGAACGAGTAGAAGCATTAAACGTATTCTTGAATATTTTTTGAATTATTTATTAACAATTTTCGATAAATCCGGAAATTATTTTAATTTCAACATTTTTTTAACCAATAAAATAATTAAACGGATTTTCAAAATATTTCTTTGAATTTCGAACTATTCAAAAAATATGATTTTAGATAAGGTTTTGGGTTAGAACATCTCCTACCGTTGAACTAATCATTTTTCTTTCTTTTTCATAAACGAATCCAACCACTTTTTTTTTTCCCTTCCATTTGCGCTCACAAAAAGATTTTTTTTTTTTAGAAATATATGAAATATTTTGTAAAGAACCATAAAGATGAAAAATATTGTTTTTTTTTTATGTTATAGAAGAAAACAAATCATCAATTCAGTTTTTTTTAAAGGCATTTTGGAACAAACTCAATTATTGATTTGATTCCTTCAAGTTAGAATCTATATTAGATATTTTCTGAGACTAAGGATTGATATATGTCTTCAAACTCTAATAAATTAAATCAATTATTCGGTTCCTTCAACTACATCAAAAAAAAAAAATTCATCTTTCCTTTTCCAGACAAAACATTTAACAAATTTCTAAAAATAAAAAATTCTTCGCACACCCCACTCAACTAGTCACATTTGTACTTGGATTGTAGAAGAGAGTTGGAAAGGTATTTAATTTATTTTATTAGAAACAATGATGTGTTCATCTTAAATTTGCAAGCCTTACATGCCTTCAATTAATTTCAGTATCTCCAATCTTGAGTCTCACTACTGGATCGAATATATCCACAAATTTTATTTTCTTTTGAAAAACTTCAAAATTTTAATATATTTGTCCATTATGAGAGAACAAATTATTTTGAATTAATCTCATATTTTCACTTAAATCTTGAATTTTAGGTCTCATGGAATAATTTCTTAATCATAATTAAAATAATCACTGTAATACTTAGGGTTATCCAAGATAAGTGATGCCAAGGAAACAAAAAATGAAAATTTTCTGATCGAGTTCTGGTATTTTGGTCCATTAAACTTTGTAACTGTTGCATGCATCAATACTTTTCAGATCTCTTTATAAAATAACATTACACTACACTAAATTAAATAGTTATCCAATCTCAAATTCTTATCTCTGTCCTTGTTATGAGAGAGTTAACTACAGAATATATGTACATGTTGTTCATCACAAAATTAGTGCATATTACTGATTTAATTAAGTTTTGTGCGTGTTAACTAGGTAGGTACAGTCTGAAAATCATATTGAAGTTAAAAACATTTTATCGGGTCGGGTTCAACGGATCAGATCCAGAATACCCATTACCCGTTTAATAAACCTTGGACTTAATTATCTTTTGTCCTATTATTAATTAATTAAGATCGCATGCTATTATTCATTTTTTTTATGGTTAAGCTCCACATCATAGTTTAGGTGCATCTATATAAAAGCAATCTATTTATAGCTTTCCCATGTTCTCATCCCTACCAATGTACATATTAGTTTAGTAATATACAATAATTAATCTAGTATTATCTTTTTTAAGCAAAGTGTTAAGAGGTCACATCTCGAGGTTCTAATTAATTAATACCTAGTGGGCTGGATGATGGGAAACCATCAAATAGTGCTAATTAAATAATAGCAGGTGTACCTTAGCAGCCTCCGCTAAGTTCTCAAAAAATAAAATTAATAGCAAGTGGCCTACATAAAGAAAGTATTTCTACCAGAAACCCAAAAAAAAAATGTGCAAACTTAAAGAATAATACTTGCAAACAACAAGTCCATGATCTGTGTGTACAAATTTAATAAGAATACTACTCTATTGTTGGTAATTTTTAATATTGATTTTTTTGTTTGTTGTTAAATAATTACCTTATATCACCGATGCTGCGATACATATGTGATGTGCATGCTCGAGTTTGCATTGGAATATACATTTGACGTTGTAACTTCCAACTAATTAATTAAGATTCTGATTAGTATGATATTGATGTCATATGATATCAATTCAAAATAACAGTGATGTCATACTAACCATACTCATTTATATATATGGTACCTGTTTTGATACAACTTAGTTGATTTCTAAGAGCAATGCTTAAAAGGTGTAATGGGCTGTGTCTAAACCCAAATGGCCATAAAAATTTAGTCCCACCTAATTGGGCCTATTTGTAATTACCACATAGGCCTATAATAGTAAAACAAACATAAACAAGGGTTGTGAGTTGCTATCAGCATTATTCTGTCTTTTATTTTCGTCTCTTAAAACCAGTTGAATACAATCTTGATATTTATCTTATTTCTGCAAAAGTTAATTCAAAAAAAAGTTAGAAATTTCCCTAACATAAATTGGTACTTTACAGATCATATTTTAGGTGCACATATAGAGATGACAAGAATTGCGCGGCCACAAAACAAGTCCAGCAGAAGGACTTTACCGATCCGCCGGTCTACGAAGTCACTTACAAGAACTCACATTCATGCAACTTGACACCAATGTCAGCTGCAAATCTCCCGATCCAATCCAGCTTGAGCATGACAAGACCAAATTTAATTAGCGTTGATTTTTCAATCGGCCCTGTGCATTCGGAACAATACTTCTCGGCTGTTGATTCAAAACCCTGTCAGAGTCGGTTGAATGTGAACCAGGGTGTCAATCTCCAATTTCACAATACAACTACTGAGTTTACATCGGTTGGGTCTCGAACTTCCGATTTGCATGAGAAAGATGCACTGTATTGCGAACCGTTATCTGATTATTTGCCTCTGCAAGGGTTGGATGAACTTGATGGATTTGATGATTTAGTTCTAAGAGAATTCATGAATTCTTCTGATATGAACTCATGTGGCTAGGCAGTTTAATTTTATTTCCGGACCATTATGATTTCTTTTTTAACATTATTCTGAGGTATGATATATTAAACTTGTATTACAATTGTATATTTATAAAAGTATTTCCGCAACTTATCTGGTTTCAAAAACTTATAAGTACTGGTAAATCTGAATTGAGGTGATTAAAGCTCATTAAAGAAGTTATGTGTAACTTGAAAACATTATTGGATTGCCTTTGGATTTTAAAATCAAATTAATTGTTGATTATGATCTACTTTTTGAATGGATTATTTAAGCTAAAATTTCCAAATGTAAGTTTTCTTTTTTGGTACATCATCGAGAAGTTCGATTTTGAAGGTAGAAAATAAGCGTTCATTGCTCAACAATTATTCATTCACTTAATCATACCAAACTCCAAAATTTACAAAACTTTTAACATAAATTTATATTTCTTAAAATATATAGATTATGTTCAACAAATTTAATTCACTGTTTGAAATTGAAGTGATGGACTTCAATGTTAATCAAATTCGTGAGTTCTTACAATAAAATGTTGCCTCAGCTAGCAAAATTTATTCATGTTTGAGATAGAAAGATAGCTAGAAAGATAGAAACATTTATTCATCTTCAGAGAGAAATCACAACAGGAGACTTATCTGGTAAATGAAGTTCACGAGCAGTGGAGGTTTCTGAACTGATAAAGAAGATGGAGATTATTAAGATAGATTGTACACACTAAAGTGTTGAGTGTGATTTCTTTTTAATTTCTTTTTTCTTTTCCATTTTGTAAATAGCATGTGCGTTGCAACTCAAAACCCACAAATCCAGTAATTAATTATGGTTAATATAAAATAGCAGCATGATTCTTATTTTTCATAAAAAAAAAAAAATACAAAAAGATGAAGGTGTATCCTTTCAAATTTTAATTGATTTGTTCATAAATAACTTCCCATCCGGATTTCAAACTCACGACTTTCTACACAGGTAGTGTCATTTGTTACTAAATCAAAGACTAGTTCTTAATTTTATTCATATTTAATTATAAGATATAACAAAAATTGTAGATTAGCATCATTATAATGCCAAGGTCAAAATCTGAAAAAACATATACGTGTACACTTCACTGTCAATTGTTGAATGGTTTGAAGATGGGAATTAAATCCGAATTTGACTGGACTGACCAAACCGTGAGGTGCAAGAAATTAAGGCAGACTGGTCAGCAGGTAGGGAGATATTTATAGAATCAGGTTTGATGCATACAAGCACTCATACATTGATAGTCCTATCAAAAATTAAAATTTAAAATCCAGAACAAGACCAGATAACCGCAGAAAGATAATAATAATAATAATAATAATAATAATAATGATAATAATAATGACAATGATAATGACAATGATAATGATAATGATAATGATAATGATAATGATAATGATAATGATAATGATAATGATAATGATAATGATAATGATAATGATAATAATCTATATAGTATTAATAATAATGATAATCTACATAGTATTAATAATAACATTATCATTATCAGTATTATCTAAAATTTAATTTCTAAAAAATAATCTATATAGCAATTATAACAAATTATTTTATCTTCCTAGTTTTTGACAAAAAAAAATTTTTAATAAAGATTGAATATCAAGTCATCTAATTATATAATATTCATAAGAATTTTTTTGTTTGAATTTTGAATTTCCGACCTTGAATATGGTGTTTATCAAAACTGATTCTCAAAGTTCACGTTACACATCTTCTTTTCATTTTTGTAAATTCAGGTGGAATCTTAGGTCATCCCTGCTATCCTTATCCATAAACTCGTTTGCTTCAATTTTAATTTGTTTCCTTTGGAAATTTAAAAGTTAGAATCTTTTTTTCCTTTATTGTGTGGGGTTACTGGGGTATATGTCGCTCTCCAATAAACGAGTTGAAATTTCAACTATTCTTTCCATGAACCATGACTATGAAGTCTATGACTATGACCCTTTCCCTTTGCGTTCACATGAGGGCATGCAGCAGTTCATCTGCTCTCACTTCCAAACCCAACAATTGCCACATCCTTTCTGTTTTTTTAATTTTTTTTAATTTTACATAAGTAGGTTACATGTACATGAAAGTATATTTCGCGATCTCGTATATTTTGCTACCATATACAAATTAAGGCAGTTTTGAGTGCATCCTTTGTTTAAGTATACCAACACAATTATTGGCTTAGGGTGATTGCACAAAAACAAAGCAAAGTAGGGTGTTAATGACATTATTTTATTTATTTATCTGATTTGTATTGTATTTGATAAAACAAGTATGGATAAGTTATATTTTGTTAGTTCATTATTTAGAAGTATAGATAAGATTTTTTTTCGTTAGCATAATAGATAACAATACGAGTAATGACTATTTTATATCCATTATTGTATAAAAAAACTAAAATTATGTATCAATATATACATACATGATATGATATAGTTATATTCATGATTCAAATATATAATATAAGTTTAAATATAATTTTATGATCCATATACCAACTATCGATCTATTATTTTATTTATTTAAAGATTCGGTACTTATTGTTTTGTAAAAATTAAAGTACTGTGTTTGACGTTATTTCCCGCTCGTTACACGGTCGATCATTCGGTGGCTGCACAGCAAACTATACTCTGGAATAAAAGAAAAAAAAAAAAAGAGAAATCAGAACCATCCCCAAACGTGACATCGACAATGACAAGGAAGAAAACGCGGGTCTAATATGTCTAATATCAATATGCCCATCGGAAGATTCTTTTGTACCCGTTACATTATACGTTACATATATATAACAACAAATAATCCCGGCATAAAACTTACTCGCATCATAACCGCATATCAACGGTTAGGAATTACGAGCGAATCTGTGTACAAAACCAACGTTGCAGATTATACCAGTGAGGATCTATCACCTATTCCCTGCCTAGCTGACTCCCCTGCTTCAAAGGGGAATTAATTTCAATTTTTTTATTTTCAGGAATTAAAAAATTCAATTATTAGAAATAAGATGGATTATTTTTTTTTAGATTTCAAAGATGGAAGAGAACTAATAATTCAGTTCCATTAGAATATTTTTTGGGACCAAACTATTGATTCAGTTCCATTAGTTTCTGTAAGTTATAGTTAGGTGTTCAACCATCGATTTGATTAAAACCCAAATAAAGTAGCCAAATCAAAATTTAATTCATTTTTCAAAAATCTAACCAAACGAACCGAGTTAAACTTGTCAATCGAATAACAATAAAAAAATGAAGTAAGTTTCGATTGTTTGGTTGATCCGAAATAAAATAGACTTGCAGCATGTTTCGCAACATTTAAAAATAATTTGGGACCGAATTATTAATTTGGTCCCAAATTCAGTCCCAATAGGAGCTGTAAAATCCACAGGTCCACTCCTCTCTTTACTTTTCCCCCATCCACCCGGCTCCTCATTGGTTCGGTTTCATTGATTGTTCACACCAGTGTTGTAAATAATGATATGCGCTCGTCAGCCGATTAGTTAGGAAAATCCGTGATAGTTTGATCGTCGCTAACAACTAATCGGTCAATTAATTTGCCTAAACGGCTATTTTTATAACACTGATTCACATTATGTGGTGGTTTGTGTGTAAATTATGAAGATCAATTCTATTTGTCTTTCTCCAATGAGACCCAATGATTGCATTTATATATGAAAAAAAAAGCAATTAATCTTGTTTACGACAAAATTAATTTTAAATTTCTATAAATAAAAATTTGAGTTAATTTTCTCAGATATTATTGCATCCGCATGATGACTATTTGGTATGAATTATGGATAGGTGATGCAAATAATCTTTTTTTTGCTTTCAAATCATCAAGCATTTTAATTTTACTTTAGTTTTGTCTGATTTGGCCATACCGGTTTGTGCTGTCACAATAATCATCAAACAACATTGTTTACCTTCATACGCTTGTCGGTTCAACCTAGCTAGCTATTGTCATTGTCAAATTTAACTATAAAGATTATTTTAATGCTGGCTTGAAGATACACCAAAGATTGTTTAACATAGCAATGACAGTAACATGTATAGTCACAAGTACTAATAAATATTTTTATACATATTCATCATGTACTTATAGGAACCATTAATTTTTTCACCAAAATTAAGATGTCGGAATCAACCGTTAATTTTCAACATTTGATCTTCTATTATATGAACTTTCAAATTTTATAATTTTTCATGCGTATGTACGTGTATAAAATGGGACCAACAATTCAACTTTTTCATTTTATATTTTAAACGTTATAATAATTCAAGCAATAAAGCATTGTCGTCTTGTGACATTGTCAACAAAAAATGTTAGTGGTAGTCTTTATTTTTATTAGAAGTGAAATTAATTATTTCATTTTTAGACGAGGTAATTGTGGTATCCCAATAAAATTTGCAAATTTAAAATAGCTCATGAAAGATAAATAATATTATAGTTATTATTCCATCAAAAGCTAATGTTATAGTTATTATTCCATCATTTTTAGATGAGTAGAAAATTATGGACCATCTAAAATCAGTGATTTTCTATCCATCTAAACAAATAGTAAAGAAATTTTACAAAATATAAAATTTAGTTTATAACTACATATTCATACAGAGATTATATTGAACGGTTCGGATCGACCATTAGAATTTTGAAAAGAACATATTAATCCGTAGTACAGACCAATCCACGCTATGCTATGCGTAGTACCATAGCCTCATTCTTAATACAATGATACATACTTTTCTTAGGAACGTGCACATTGAAAAAAAATGAAAAATGAATAATTCAGCTTCTTCCAGCCTATAAAAGCTGAATTATTTATCGTTCAAAAATTAAATTTTTGAGAGCTGAGAGAAAACTGTCTTTAAATTCCAGTTTTACCCTTCCTTTCTCTTCCGACTTAATTAACAAATGGAGTGGGCCCTTACCATTAACTAAAATTTTCAGTTACGACTTAATTAAGAAATGGAGTGGGTCCTTCGCATTAACTAAAATTTTCAGTACAAATCTGCTATCGTATTAACTAAATTTTTTTGGTGAATAATATAAAATATGAAATTTCTGAGAAGGGACTGTTATAAAATATGAAAGTTCTGATACCAACACAAGCATTAGTGCATTACAATACTGGCTCTCAAATTGTAGTTACCATTCATTTGAGAGCCAATTCCGAAAAGAGAAAGGAAGGGCAAAACTGGAACTTGAATGGTAACTGAAAATTGTAGTTAATGCGAAGGGTCCACTCCATTTCTTAATTACGTCGGGAAGAAAAATGAAGGGCAAAACTGGAATTTAAGAACAAAGTTTTCTCTCAGCCCTCAAAAATTTAATTTCTGCCCTCAATTTAGCACGCCCCTAAAATAAATCAGAAAAAATAATAAAATATAATTTTTTTTAAATAAATAAATTCGTTGAATGGCCTCTAATAAAATTCCTTAAAAGGATGGCTCGATTTCAAACAAAAGAAAAATACATAACTATCGAATATCAGAAATTTCTACTCATTTTTTTTTAAACTTCAAATAATCATTTTTGGATCTAAAAATGACAGTTTTGGGGATTTGTCCAAGAAGTCATGTAGATCTCTCAAAGAGCTTCCCGGAATGAGGTCATAATAAGGAATCAGATTTTTCTATCAAAAGTTAAGCTCATTTAAAGTTTAAATTTTCATTTGTATTTTTTCTTGGATTTCTTTAACCTACAAATTGACTTATATTGAATATAATAAATTTATTTTCACAGAAATTAATTTAAAGCTCGAATTAAATATTCAACAAATTTTTTTTTAATTTTATTTCAGTAGAAAAGCTGGAATGCTGAATTATTGACCATTCCTTGATTGAAAAAAAAGGTTAAACATTTTGTCCCATACAAAATGTAGAATAATTTGAGCAAAACTAGGGTGTGATGTATTCACCAAGAGGGTTTGATGAGCACAATTTCAAAAATATATTGGATTGGCTTCAAACGGCGAATTTAAACCGTTCAAATCCATCTACTTCATTAGTGATGCATGTAGAAATTTTTTGGAAGTTTCAAATTCATTTAGTACAAAATCAAGCGGTCAAAAAAATTGAATAAGTTATTTTATAGAGCAAAGCTAGGGAGTGATGTGCTCACCAAGAGAGTTTGGTAAGCACAAATCCCAAAGTATATCAGATAGACTTCAAACAGCGAATCCAAACCGTTGAAATTCATGTACTTCATGAGTGATGCATGTACATGCAAAATTTTGAAAGTTTTGAATTCATTTGCTACAAGGTCAAGCAGTCAAAAAAAATGATGAAAAATGAATATATAAAACAACTTATAAAATAACTTATAAAAGGTTAATTTCTTTGTCCGCTTGACCTTGTAGCAAACCGCATGTACATGCATCACTCATGAAGTACATGAATTTCAACAGTTTGGATTCGCCGTTTGAAGCCAATCCAATATACTTTTGAAATTGTACTCACCAAACCCTCTTGGTGAGCACATCACACTCTAGCTTTGCTCTATTTTATAAGTTGTTTTATGTATTTATTTTTCATTATTTTTTTGACCGCTTGACTATGTACTAAATGAATTTGGAACTTCTAAAAAATTTCATGTACATGCATCACTCATAAAGTAGATGGATTTCAACGGTTTGGATTCGTCGTTTGAAGCCAATACGATACACTTTTGGAGTTATACTCACGAAATTCTGTTAGTGAGCACATCACACCATAGCTTTGCTCGAATAATTTTATCTTTAAGTGAAATTACTGAAAACATTTCACTTCAAATAACATGTTGTAAATTTAATTTTTTTTTTTTTTAATATTAGCAACAAAAAATCTGCCCATCTTGATAGGGACTTTATTTATATATATGGTGCATTTTCTGGTTGTATTGGATGCGTCCAAATAGTACGAAAATAATGATTAAAGACACTTGATAATTGATAAACAGCATCCAAAGACAACGCGTCTGGACAACCAGCAATCGAACTGGTACGGTACAGCGTAATGTTCAGATCTGAGCTAATTAATTGTTCATAGTGCGAAAACTTCCAACAATCATTGGAACAATCGAATCTAGTTTTTAATGAATTTAGTACGAATTTCAACATAAAAGAACATTATTTTTAATACAAAAAACACAGTAAAAGAGAAAAAATAAACAGGGGACGAAAGATTTAGTCCGCCATAAATTATTAAAACCGCTATCAATGTCTCATTTTTTTTTATTCATGATCAAATCTAATCTTTTTTTTTTTTTTGAAAGGTTGGTAGTGGCTACCAACTGATCAAATCTAATCTTGGAAAGGACAAGCGTTGATTAAATTAGTAATTAGTGAAAGCCCTGTTTATAATTGAGAATTAAGTTGTCTAAGTCAAAGATAATGGCACACATGGCAAGAGACTTTGGTGCATTCCATAAGAAGCGTTCTCATGTGGCCCTTATAGTGCTCATTAATGAACAATAAATAAAGCACATTATTTTTTCTCAGTTTATTTATGAAATATATGTATAGTCTCCTGATGTACCTACTAATCAATAGGAGAGAGGAGGGGTTTTCATATTTCCATCCGATGTTTGATTTAAGTCATTTGATTAGCACAAAGATTTACACAGACAATTATAAAATAGGAGGGTTCCAATATTTCATGTCTTTCATAACTCATCATGACTCATGTTTTATATTTTCATTTTCAATGCTTAAACTGTCGATCCGAACTGCTCAACACGATAAACATATTAAAATATGCTTGGAGACCAACTTTTATAATTTTTTAAAATTTTTTACTATTTTTTAAGATAGGTACAAAATCACTGTTTTTGGACGGTCCAAAAACAGTGATTTTGTACCTATCTTAAAAAATAGTAAAAAATTTCAAAAAATTATAAAGTTGGTCTCCAAGCATATTTTAATATGTTTATCGTGTTGAGCAGTTCAGATCGATAGTTTGAACTTTAAAAATAAAGATATAAAACATGAAGCATGATTAGGTATAAAAGGCATGAGATATTGGAACCCTCCTCATTATAAAATTATGGAACAGTTGAAATTAGAGCATAGTTGAATCCTTACTTAAAAGAGTACAGAATATGTCGCTGTATCCCTACTAAACGAAGTATATATTATATGGGGGAAGCGCTTTGGAGTGTGTGATTTTGTTTGACATTTCGAGTTTTTGACACATTGATTTTAGGCCTTTATTGGTAATTAAATACCTCAGATTTCCTTTTTTTGGGAGAATTGTTTTTTTTTTAAATTAAATAACGATATTACAGCTATTGAAAAGAGTCCAAAAATATTGCTCTGATACAGGAGCAGAAACAGGACGGATATTTCATATGTATTGAAATACCTTTTATATTTTATATTCTTGTTATCTACTATGAATATCAACTAAAATTAGCATTTTTTTATCAAAATTTTTTAAATTTTTATTCTATTATTTTAAATACTTAGTTTTATTATATTTGAATATTCAGTAATATTCACTAACTATTTGTTTTCTATCAATATATGTATTCATATCCATCGATTATTCACTCCTTATCCAGATGCGGATCCAATAATCCTAAATTTAACTCAAATTACAAATCAGGATTCCAAAGGGGACAAAAAAAATTCTAAGAGAAGCCAAAATCAGTCTGGGCCTATAAATTTCTATAAAAATTCAAAATCCAGGAGGCCTGCCTCCCATGTGGGTCCGCCCCTGTTCTTATTTGTATTTGCTTAAGAAAAATTGATTTTAAATTTTGACCTCCGTCTAGTATTTGCATCCATATTCATATCTGCTTAATTAAATATATATATATATATATATATATATATATATATATATATATATATATATATATATATATAGATACGGATATTGATTTTAGACTATCTGTTTTTTTAGCTATTTTCAAACAAATTTCTTGCTCCTGGTATTTGATTGAAATGTAAGGAGATTAAATAAAGTATCTCTAAGCATTTGTGATGATCTAAAGTTTTGCAGGGCTATGAATAAATTCTTTTGTGAATCTCTGTATGGATGGGATGACTGGGAAACTCCGGAATTAGGATCAATCCGTCTATACTCTATACCGAGGCGGTGCGGCAAAATTAAGCAAAGAAAGTTCTTTTTACAATTAGTTTGTTATCAATACTGGTAACCATCTCCAGCTTTTAACCCATAACAATCCAAAATACCATTTTATATGTGTCATCCGACTTCAAACATATGAGTATCAATTGTTTGAATCCATTAAAAACAATACGGATTATAAAAACCTATATTAGGGTAATTTTACATGTTTTGGAAGTTATTCCATGCAATTAACTTTAAATTAAAAGAATATGCCAACAACTCAGACAGGGTCTGAAAATTGAAATTGGATGATTGAATAGATAAGAAATAAGGTAAGTAAATAGTATTAATTATTATGAAAATTAGAAATTTCCTTTAAAATTACAAGATTTTATCAAAATTCAGAGATAATTAGAGGCGATCTGATGGTCATCGGACCAAATTTAATCGATATCAAGATTCGTGTATTTGATCAAATTTGATCATGTGACTATCGGACCCCACCATGGCCCTCCCTTAACATCCTCTCCCTCCCATATGATATCTGCTCTATGGATACAATTTGCATGATGAACTCATAATATATATATATATATATATATATATATATAGGAGTTGGCTAAGGTGCTACGCATAGCATAGAGGGCCTCCGTGCTACGGCTCAATATTTGAGTTTTCATAATCCTAATGGTCGATCCGAACTGTTTAACATGATCTCCATATGAATATGTACTTGCAAATCAAATTTTACATTTTTTAGAATTTTTTTACTATTTTTTTAGCTAGGTAGAAAAACCCTTGATCTGAATGGTACAGAATTTTCAGATCAAGTGATTTTCTACCTATCTAAAAAAATAGTAAAAAAATTTTAAAAAATGTAAAATTTGGTTTGCAAGTACATATTCATATGGAGATCATGTTGAACGGTTCGGATCGACCGTTAAAATTTTGAAAACTCAAATATTAAGCCGTAGCAAGGAGGCCCTCTATGCTATGCATAGCATATTAGCAATTTCCTATATATATATATATATATATATATATATATATATATATATATATATATATATATATATATATATATATATATATATATATATATATATATAGGAGTTAGCTACGGTGCTATGCATAGCATAGAGAGCCTCCGTGCTACGGCTCAATATTTGAGTTTTTAAAATCCTAATGGTCGATCCGAACCGTTCAACATGATCTCCATATGAATATGTACTTGCAAACCAAATTTTATATTTTTTAGAATATTTTTACTATTTTTTTAGGTAGGTAGAAAAACACTTGATCTGAATGGTACAGAATTTTCAGATCAAGTGATTTTCTACCTATCTAAAAAAATAGTAAAAAAAAATCTAAAAAATGTAAAATTTGGTTTGTGTTCGCTCATAAGCGTATAGGCTTTTAATACCTAGAGGTACTCAATTCAATTGCAAGCATACAACAGAAGTTCGGTATACTGGGTGTCGAATCCACAGGGACCTTTGACAATTACCGGACTCTACTTAGCTTGTAAAAAACTCTAGAAGTCTGCAAATGTTGATTTTGGTATTTTAATGTCCTAACAGTTCAATAACAGTATTTAAAACAGTAAAGTAGTTATAAAATGAATAAAAATGGGTTCCTAGGATTTCTGACTTCGTCTCAGCTTAGCCTCAAGGTGCCCGGTCCGTGCACTTTCATGCACGGGCTGTGTGTAATGTGCACGAGTTGTGTACTCTCATACACAGTCCGTGTGGCCCTCGAGTTGATACTGCAGCTACTGGTTCTGTGTTGTTTCTTTTTGTAGGGTTTTATTGACCGTACCTGAGTCCCTAAACCTCAACTCTCGCATGTTGGCTTAATTACTTAGTACAGAACTCAATTTCTGCCCTCTTAGGGTTCTTAAACCTCAACTCTCGCTTGTTGGCTTAATCAACCTAAGTTACTTGTTGGTTTACTAAAGATATCATCCATCTCTCAATGCAAGGAAAAGTTCACCTCTCGGCTACTACTTGGTTTCACCTCTCGGCTCACAAATCTATCTCAAATACCTAGTTTGGTCGAGTGAGTATCAAGGTTATTCGATTACCATCTAGATGAGGCATTTCATCTAGCGGAGTAACCATCAATTCAAACAAATTCAACTAAGCAATAAAATACTACACAATCAAGCAAACACAAGATTCAAGACAAATTCCAAGTAACTAGCAAATAAAACTAAGCATTCGACTACATCTTAGTCAAAAAGCTAAATAAACAAATAGAAATGACAAAGTTCATGGCAAAACTCGAAGTAGTAAGAAGATTCGTCGCAAAACTCTCGTTTTCCTCCTCTCCTCTTCTTCTCCAAGCCAAGCCGTCAAGCCCAAACCCTAAATTTTCGTTCTCTGGTCTGGAATGAGCTCTCTGTTGCCTAGAGAGCCTCTTTAATGCCTTCCATTCGCGACCTTCCCCAACTGGCATCAATTTCCTTCTTTGGTTTCTGTTTCCAGAAATGCCATGCACGGTTCGTATGCAAAGGTGCACGGACCGTGTGCCTGTGTCCTGGTGAGGTGGATTGTGCACGGTCGTGTGTCTTCAGTCTGTGGTCGGGCAGAGGGTGTATGAACCGCATGCAGATGGTGCACGGTCCGTGTATAAGCCTTCAAATTCCAGATTCTTCCTCTATTTCGCCCGTTTCCTGCAAAATAAGAATAAAGGCGCAGCAGTACCGCATCCTACAGATATTCAATGAAATAAACACGACTTCAGAGTTTTAGGCACAGGTTTTAATACAAAGTACGGTCGAAATATGGACAAAATAGCGAGACAACAGTTTGCAAGTACATATTCATATGGAGATCATATTGAACGGTTCAGATCGACCATTAGGATTTTGAAAACTCAAATGTTGAGCCGTAGCACGGAGGCCCTCTATGCTATGCATAGCATATTAGCAATTTCCTATATATATATATATATGCATGTATGTATGCATGCATGCATGTATGTATGCATGCATGCATGTATATGTATATATGTATATATAATGAGGAGGGATCTAGTTACCACAATTTTGAGTTACAACAAAGTTACCACAACTATTTTCTACATTTTCAAATTCCAAATCGTCGATCCAAACCATTCAACATAATCTCCACAATAAAATGTGCTTCCATATCAAATTTTACATTTTTTTTGAATTGTTTTACTATTTATTAAGTATTTTACAAAAACTAGTCAAATTCAGACCATTGAATTTTGTACCCATCTTAATAAATAGTAAAAGAATTCAAAAAAATGTAAAATTTGATCTGGAAACATATTTTATTGTGGAGATCATGTTGAATGGTTTGGATCGACAATTTGAAATTTGAAAATGTAAAAAATGGTTGTGGTAACTAGATCCCTCCTATATATATATATATATATATATATATATATATAGAGAGAGAGAGAGACTATCATGCTTTGGGAAGTAAAGAGGGTGTTTTACTTCCGGCTCATATCTCTATTTTCAAAGTTCAAACAGTTGATTCGAATATTCCAACATGATCTTCATATTAAAATGTGCTTGGAGACCAAATTTTTCATTTTTTTTCATTTTTTATTATTTGTTTAGAATTTTTGAAAATCACAGCTTTTCATTAAAAAAATAATAATAAAAAATTCAGAAAAATAATTTTTTTAAAAAATTCTAAAAAAATAGTAAAAAATTTAAAAAAAATATAAAATTTAGTCTCCAAGTACATTTCAATATGAATATCATGTTAAAAAGTTCGGATTGACTATTTAAACTTTGGAAATAGAGATATGAGCGGGAAGTAAAACACCATCTTTACTTCCCAAAGCACCGTAGCATCACTCTATATATATCTAAGACCATAGTGACAAGATTCGTGTATAATTCACGTATAATTTGTTTTTTTGAACATTACCGAACCGAACTCTGAATAAAACACAGAAAAACGTATAATATGTTTTATTCGCGAGTAAAACGCGTATAAAACGCAAGTTGACGAATTATTCGCGATAAAAATGGAAAAAAATGCGAAAATTATTTATTTTTACTTTTTTTTGGGTTTTTTTTTTGCTTCTTTGTTGTACCGAATCATTCCCGAATTATACCCAAATTAAATCCGAATCACAAATTTTTGATCTCGCCGAACCAAATCCGAACTATTAATTTGTCACTGTGTCTAAGACTGGCCTCTTTCAACAACCGTTGCACATTTATGACCGGTGACAACTATTTCAAACTAAGATATTTTGACAACAAGAGCATTTATTTGAACAAGTACAAACTGATTAATATGCAAGAATTTATATTTCTATCAACTAAAATACACGCTCAAAATTAACATACATATGTACGGTAGGACTATTAAAAGGCGTGCTTAATTCTTTTAGCTAAATTATTAAAAAGAATAGTATTAGAAGGACTAATGTATTTTAACTTATTTTCAGAAAATTATGGAAATGCAGTTTTACCAAAATATGTGGAAATAATTTGGGGTCAAATATGGGGTTAATTACAATTACTCATCTGATGTTATTCTCTCGTCTAGAACCTAATTAATACTGGCCTTATTTGGGATCAAATATGGGGGTCCTATGTGATGCATTAAAAACATTATAGGATAATATCTTTAAAAACAGTACAAGTAAGGTCCTGCACTTAGGTATGTCACATGTTCCTTATAAAATTTTGTAATGATCCGATTGTTTTTATGATCACAAAAATTATCCAATTATTTTACGCAGTATATATATAATTCACCGATGTTAGTTTAGATAAGAAGCTTGCATATTGAACAAAAAAAATCCTAAAATAATCACAAAATATTAATACATGATATTTGTCAAAATTAACAATAATTCTCTTTTTATTAATCTCTGATATTTCAAAATTATATAACCAGTGAGGATATATTCAATCCTAATTGCGCTTAAACACAAGAAAATTCTTTCAAAATTCATTTGATTTTTATTTTTATTTTATGCTCATATATATAAGAAAACAAACTATACGTGGACTCTTGATTGTGTCCTAAACGAATTGGGATCCGTTGTTATTCCAAAAAAAAATATACTGTTAACGCGTCCTAAACAAGCCATGAGATAGTTTCAACCTAACCCACAGGCACTTATTTATTATTTTTTTGTTGGAAATATAATTAAATATAGGGGGAATTTCACGTATACCCCTCAAAAACTTCAAAATTACGTATTTTTCCCTCTAAACTTCAAAAACTCACATATTTACCCATTTTATTGTCTTTTATATTAAAACTCATTCTAAATTTATAAAATACCCATTTTACCCTTTATTAAAAGTATAAAACGCCTCATGGAACTCAAATTTGAATCTGAAGGGTTCCTCTACCTCCCGATCCGCGCACATCGCAATAAGATCTGTGCGTGTTCCTTCAAGATTTGTGCTGATCTATTATGCACGGATCTTAAAACAATTTTGACTCTCGTGCATTGCATTAAGATCTGTGCAAGTTGCTTCAATATCCGTGCGTGTTTGCTTCAAGATTCGTGCTGACCTAGAACGCACAGATCGTAAAGCAATTTGGACGATAAAGGAACCGTTCAAATTCAAATTTGAGTTAGATGAACGTTTTATGCTTTTTAATAAAAGGGTAAAATGGGTACTTTATGAATTTGGAATGTGTTTTAATATAAAAAATAATAAAATGGGTAAATATGTGAGTTTTTAAAGTTTAGAGGGGAAATACGTAATTTCAAAATTTAGAGAGAGAAATATGTAATTTTGAAGTTTTTGAGAGGTATACGTGAAATTCCCCCTTAAATATATATGCAAAGTCACTTGAAACTCATTTGATGACGTTGCTTGCATGACATCATATAGAGCGTTTTTTGTCGTCTTGTGTGAAAATACACTTTCCATGTTATTTCCTATCCTTATCCTCTGCTCTTCCCTTGCCTACATATGCCCCCTTCCCTACAATTTCTCAAGCCTAACTATCTCCTCTTATAAGAGAGACAAGCAACCAACTTAAAGAGGCAAGTGAGAGGAGGTAATTTGCAACAGAAATTGTGACACCAATGGCTGAAAACTCAGTGATAAACATGCTACAAAGAGGCCAAGAGTCGACCGATAAGTTGAAGGCGTTGTTGGTACAACACAAGCTACCAACTGAAGTTGCGGTACTCCTCGAAAAAATCTCAGGGGTTCTCACTGAAGCACTTGCAATGTCGCAAAATGTTGTAGCGTCATCTGAGCAGTTGCCAACTATGGGGGAAAATGACATGTACACAAATTCAAGCAAGAAAAGGCGTACACAAGTCGAACCTAAATTCGGCGGTAGAAAAAGGTACAAAGAACTTCCTTTATATGCATTTTCTTAATTTTTTTAGCATAAAAATGTACAGTGAACTTGCTTGATTTTACTTTGCTCAAATTAGCATATTGTTATAGTTTGTTATTTTCAAGTGGATGCATGATTTTATGAAGTGAATTTGGTTGCAGAGTTGATCCAAATTTCTGCAACAAGGTGATAAGGCAGAGCATAGATGATGGATTTACTTGGAGAAAGTATGGTCAGAAGGGAATTTTTAGTGCAAAGTACCCAAGGTAACCCCCCCACCCCCCCCCCAACCCACCCACACACACACAAAAGAAAATTTACATGGCGTTTTTGCACTTAAATGATTGCTTTCCTCTACAAAGGAAATTTCTTCAAAAATAAAATACCTTAGAATAATGTTCTTTTCTGTATTTTAGGTGTTGTGACCCCAGTACTACAGTAAATCCTTATCCTAATAACTCAATACAAATTATTCTCAGTAAATTTTGTGGCAAAAGAAGAAATGGATATACAATTGCTAAAAAAAACCAAGATTGATTTCACAGTATTTTAAAGGAAATGCAGTTTTGACAAAAGTATGGTACTCACATGCACTTTATCACAATAAATTTAACAAGTGCCTTTGCAATTTGCCCAATTGGTTGTTGCTGTCTGTCCAATCATAGACCAGGATTAGCATAATTTAATTTTACTATTTTATATCTTTCACCTATTCAAAGGTGGGGCCCACTTTTCCTTTACTATTCACAGAAAGTAAAATTATAACCATTAATTACTAGACACGTGGCAACATACCAACATGTCCATGTCCAATGCATTCCTTTTTTTCTTCACATGCACACAAACAGAATCTTTTCAAGTAGAGATAAGGTGTAGCAATCTGTGTTGTATTTACCCCTCTTACTGATATAAAAAAACGCAACAACGTACAAACAAGAAAATCAGAATTAACTTGTTATACTAAATTATAATTTGCAGGAGCTATTTCAGATGTACATACAAACTTGAAGAAAATTGCCAAGCAACCAGACAAGTGCAGCAATCTGAGCAACAACCTGGCAATTATGAAATCACCTACTTTGGAGAACATACATGCAAACAAGCAAAGAAACATTGCAAAGAACTAGAGCAATCATACATAATCAATTTCAAATCCAACACCAACAATGATATCCAACATTTCGCTTCACCTCCTCTCTCTTCTTCAATCAAGCATGAGCATGAAGAGGAAGTCATGAGCAACCAAACCTCTTCTGACAGTTTCACAACCTCTGATCATGAACAAGTTCCATGTAGTAATTTCTTGGGTTTGGAATTGGATTCTATTCCAAGTGATAGTTTTAGTATGGAGTTCGATTGTGCCTCGCTAGAGTTCGAAAATATTGAGAGTGTATTTTCTTATGATCATTTTGTATCTTTGTTTTCAGAATAGATGGTTAATTTATCAGTCACCTTAGATTTAATTAAACTGGACTTTTACTCGCCTAGCTACTTGTAAAACCATACAATCTGCACAACTTCACAAGTCACTTAAAGACCTAAAGGCTTTCTATTCATGTTCGGTTGGCATAGATGAAGACGATGAAGGACAGGCAGTGTGGCGCTGGACCCATTACAGTAATTTCGCAAGTGCATCCGCATATGCTGCAATGCACAACTGATCTGGTATCCTATATGGCTATACCGAAAAGTTATATGAGAACTTCCTATGGGACATGGTTTGGGCAGCAGAATGTTAGGCACTTTGGCACGAAAGAAACAAAAAAAAACCGCGATAACTTTGTAAATATTTTCCGTTATTATTATATTTCTGGGTGGGCAACCAGCCCACTCACCTTCAAAACAACAACAAAAAGAAAACTTTAAACACCATTGAATTTACTTGGTATACAGAATCAAAACAATTATTCATTATGATCTAATTTTTAAATGAAGCATTATATAAAGTTGAAATTTCCGGATGAGCTAGTTTTCTCTTTGTGTACATGATCTAGAAGCTGGATTTTGAAGTTGAAAAGAAGCATTCATTGTTCAACAATTTTTCAATCACTCAATCTTATCAAGCTCAAAAATTTACATATAACATAAATTTAGTTTCTTAAAAATATATAGATCATGTTCAACAGTTGGAATATAATTTAAACTAACGAATATTATTCACTACAACAAAAAGGGGCTTCAGTGGCCGGTTGGGTCGCTAGTCGTTGAAGACCCAAAAAAAAATAAAAAAAAAATAATGTTTTGGCGACGAACCCTTCAGAGACCGGCGCCTTACCCTTCTGTGACTGATTTGGCCCGGTCGCTGAAGGGTACCCCTAAAAAACCCCGCCAAAGTCTTTATTTTCTCTCTGATTCCCGCGTTTAGGGTTTAGCGGAAAAAAAAACGCTGCCGCCCGACCCCCAGCCACCCCGACCTCTCCCTTCCTCATTCGACATGAGCGCAGAGGAAGCATCGCCACTGTCCGAAGGAGGCGATGGAGGTGACTGAGGAGCTGTACCGCGTACGCGACACCTATTTCCCGACCGACCTAGCCACAAGGCCTCCAAGTTCCAAACCCTAGCTGACGCCGCACTTGCTGAACTCGATTCTATTCCACTTGGTATTACTTTCTATATCTCGTTTCTCTCTTACTAGTGAAACTGTCACTACAGCAGAAGTACCTTTCTGCGACCGGCCCAATCGGTCGCAGAAGGCTATTTCGCCGGTAGCAGAAGGGTGTGCCGGTCGCAGAAGGGTGTGCCGTTCGCAGATGACCAAAATCGGTAGCAGAAGACCCGGTCGTAGTTGCTCTGTCGCTGATGACCACCTTGCTGACGTCACCGGTCGCAGAAGGGTCAGGCGTCGGTCGCAGATGGGCCCAGAATTGGTCGCAGAAGGCTATTTTTTTTGTATTTTTTTTGTTATTTTTCTTTTCACCAATTGGTACGAAACGTACCAAACAAATATAAAAACCATTCTGATGCGCAATTTTTCTCCAGCCCCAATTGGTACGAAACGTACCAAACAATTCACAAGCAATTCAAATATTAACTAGCAATTCAATTTAATTGGTACGTCATAAACATCAAATATCTAAAGTACGACATAAAAATAAAATATCTAAAGTATGACATAGAAAAACTTAAATAGATTATTACAAATTCCACCCGTACAAGTCTTCACATAAAGTTGTCTCTTCCTATTCTGTAAGATCAACCTGCACAACATCCCAGTTTTAGATACTGATATAATTTGAGAGAAGATAAACAAATAATTAGATGCGCAATTATAACTAGCCTTAAGTTTGATCTCATGAACAGTAAGACAATTGGAAGCTTGTTCAATGGTAATAATGTCTTCTTCCTTCTTAGCTATCTCCTTCTTATTTAAGGGCCTTTTGCGAACCTTCAATTGATTCACATATTATTTCTATAAAGAATTCATATATATGTGATAGTTATAAGTAGAGTGGGAAAAATGGGACGCCGGAGCCGGCTCCGTCACGGAACGGCACGGTTACGGCACGGAACGGCACGGCACGTGTGTCATTCGCGTGCCGTGACTCGCGTGTCCCGTGCCGTGACCATTCGCGTGTCGTGCTCATCTTTTGAAACTTTGGCACGGCACGGCACGTGAAAAATTTATTCACGGCACGGCACGTAGTCACGCGAGTCACGTGTAATTAGAACCATTAGATATTGATTTAATGGTGAATCTTGAATAAATTAACTTAAATTATGATTAAATGGTCACGCGAGTCACGCGAGTCACGCGGGTCACGGCACGTTTAGACACGGCGTGACTCACGTGGCGTGACCATTCGCGTGTCGTGACCACTCCTTAATATTTTAGTCACGGCACGGCACGGCACGGCACGGCACGTGAAAAATTAACTTGGTCACGGCACGGCACAGCACGAGACTAAAGTCACGGCGTGTTAGTCACGGCACGGCACGACACGGCACGTTTTTCCCACTCTAGTTATAAGTAACTAGAATTGAAGTATTGGGACTAGAAACAAGACCTTTTCTGTACCTGCATCAAATACTGATGAGATATACTTTTATAATCAATTAACAAGTAATAACTATGAGTCTATGATGAACCTTTCGGAATAAAAGAAAAAAAAAAGGGAAAATGGACTTGGTACCATTTCCCTTCATAATTGCTTAAAGCAAAATCAAGCTACAATGAATTCAACAATTTGAGCATCAAGACAACTAAATCATTGCATTGGACATCCATCTGTAAATTAGGTTTTTCTAAATAATAAAAAATTCATGTCAGCCAAAACTTTTGAATTTAGTAACCAGAAGTGGTACCAATGTCAGAACTGCATCAAACAACAGTACCAATAATCCTATAGATGTTGAATCAATAACAAGTGATATTATTAGGGCTTTGGTTCTAAACACCCAAAGCATCAAATAGGGCACCACACAAGTAAATAGAGAAAACAGTTAATAATCACAATCCGATTTAGGACAAGCAAGCAAAGAGCGCAAGAGAGAGAAAACACACTCGTGCACTTGTAATATGCCAGGATTTTCTAACGAGAGAGAGAGAGGAGAAATTACCACAAGTGAGGGCGGGGTCGGGGTCTGACAGCGGGTCGGGATCAGAGAGAGGCGGGTCAGAGAGCGGTGTTGGGGTCGAGGATCAGCTTCGGGGTCTTCCAGCGGGGGTTGGGCGGCACTGCTTCGGGCGGCGAGGTTCGGCCGGCGCGGGTTCCCGCTCGATTTTTTTTGTTTATTGGGCTAACCTAAACCGCGGGAGAGGAGACAGAGAGAAAAGGATATTATCGTGGGTTTTTTACTTTGAGACACTTCAGCGACCGGGCCAAATCAGTCTCTAAATTAAGGATATTATCGCCGGTCGCTGAAGGGGTCGTCGCCGAAAACAATTTATTTCTTTTTTTTATTGCCTGAGAGGGGGTCTTCAGCGACCGGCGACGAAACCGGTCGCTGATGCCGGTCGCTGGAGACCATTTTTGTTGTAGTATGTGTACAGTGTGATAGTAGAGTTTGACACTATACTAGGAGGTTTTCTTTGAGCATTGTTGACATGTTATTCCTGTTAAAGGTTGATTAAACTTTGGAAAACTTGAAGAATGAAATACATGATAATTAGCACATAAAAAGAATTTGTGAGGGAAAATATAAAAAAGATATTGGCAAAATTTATACAGAGGTTGAAAAATTTTGGTTGTGCCTCGAAAATTTTCTTAATGGTTGGGTGGCAAATTGTTAACCCAACTTTGATTTGTCCAACAGCGTGCAATGCTCGAATTCCTCAAGGGGAAAATACTAGATGTATTTCTTGATTATCATAAGGAAGCGGAAGACCATTTATCAAAAGCAGTATGCAATAATATATATACTTTAAATTTGATTATTCTTTATTTTATGTAATACTAATTGGAAAGATATGACTACCAAACATAGTACTAAGTGTCTAATAATAAGTGAAAGAGTTGAACTTGTTTTGCTGGCTTAAGTTGAAAATAATATATTATTTGGTACATTTAATTTCTTTCACATCTTGTAAACCATGAAATTGCTATCTCTTGAGGTGCTACATCACTGTACCAGACATAACTGGCATGTACCTGTATGAAGTAGGTGCTACATCACTGTACCAGAATGCTGTAAGAAATCTCAGATTTACATAAGAGATGCACCAGTCAATTTCAGGGTCAACATAACTTATTAAATATAAATTGATTTACTTTTTTCTATACTCAGGAGAAGGACGAGTTGATGAAATCAAATCCAGACCTTAGCTTCAATTGTGCTACTGTAAGTTTTGAAAAAAAAACTGATGCTACATAATTTTTTTTATTTCAAAATTAGCATGCATATTCTATTGTTACATCAAGTACACTAAAATAATTCATCATACTAGAAACTAGCACTGCCGTTGTGCCATTGATAGTTTTATGTGATGAAAATATTGCAATTTGTGTTAAATATTGGTCACTTTGCCCTATCTTTTGCCATTGATAGTTTTATGCAATAAATAATATGATGAATAATACAATATTAAGAGCATAAATAATATGATGAATAACTTGCGAGTTTTCACATCACTCAATAATTTTACATATATAGCAAAATGGTCAAAGTACATATTTGTATGCAACTTTTATGGTAACTAATGAATCAATTAACGACCAAGCAGAACAAAATGGAATAATTTCTATGATTCATTTTTTTTTTTATGTAAAAACATATGTAAACTCTTATCTCAAAAAAAGAAAAATATATATGCTCATTTCACTGTCGATTGTCCAAATCATTATTTGAACATGAAATTTGAACAGAATTTGACTGGACTGATCAAACCGTTAGGTGGAAGAAATTAAGGCAGATAAGGAGATATTTATGAGTTTTAAGGTTTGATATCTAGAAGAACACAAAAATTGATGTGGAGTGGGAATGTGATGGGACATCAGATAAAATTCTGTCCAAATCATTTAATTTGTGTTGAGATTCGTGTAAAAATTAAGATTATAAATTAATTAACTACGAGAATCTGCGAGTATCCGTGAGGATAAAAAATGACTATTATCGAGAATAAGCCGACCGAAATTGATACCAACAGTTAAGCACTTATATTCTCGCAGATACTCACATATTTTGTAGTTAACTGTCTCTAAATCTAAACTGAATGCGAATCTCAATGTGACAAATAAAAAAAATTAGATGTGACAAATATCAAATTTATTTGTCACTTCTACAGAAATTGATTTTCTTCATAATTTAGTTATGGAATAAAAAAAATAAAAAAAGGAAATTTTAATTATGATGTACATAATTTGGTACAATTAGTAATTTACTTATTGATTTATCAAAAATTAAATTAAGAGTGAGGATATGGTACTATGAATAGTGCAGGTTGGTCCGTACTATATATAGATCTATATTTTTATTTTCAAAGTTCTAACGGTCGATCCAAACCGTTCAACATGATCTCCATATGAATATGTACTTGAAGACTAAATTTTCATGTCTTAGAATTTTTTACTATTTTTAAATAGGTAGAAAATAACTGTTTTGTATGCTTCAGAATTCTCAAATCAAGCGATTTTTTTACCAAAATATATATTAAAAAATTTTAATATTTGGTATGCATTTACATTTTTCATATGAAGATTACGTTGAACGGTTTGAATTGACCGTTATGACTTTCAAAAGAAAACTGAGTTCATATATAGCACGGTCCAATATACGCTATGCATAGTACCATAGCCTCACTCAAAAAATAATATTTAAACTTTCAAAATGCTTGATCAATGGCATGCTTTTTCAAATGAATAAATTTATATCTACAATATATCTTGATATCTGTTACTCAGAAAAAATATATCTTGATATCATATGTTTTGCAACTTCATTGAACCGTCGGGGTCTCTGACAAAATTAACTACAGATTTTCTTTTCATTTTTGGTAAATTCAGGTGGAATCTTCAGTACTCATCCCTCCAATCCTTATCTATTAACTGGTTCCCTTCCATATATTTTAATTTGTTTCCTTCTGGAAATTTGAAAGTTTAAGCTTCTTGTTTTTTTCCTTTTATTGTTGTGTGTGGTATGATAATAGAAACTGCCAGACAGTGTATGTCGCTCTCCAGAGAACGAGTTGAAATTTCAAATATTCTTTCTATGAATCATGACTATGGCTCTTTGCGTTCACATGAGGGCATGCAATATTTCCTCTGCTCTTACCTCCAAACGCAAACTCTTCAATTTCTTTTTATTTGAGAAAATAAAAGGTTTACTAGAATATACAAATCATCGCGGAACAATTGCCCCCCATTTCTTTCAGTTTTTTTTTTTTAACATATGTAGGTACACCGTACATGCACATCAATGTATATTTTGTGGTCTAGTATATTTGGTGACAAGAGTAGAACTAGGGTGTTATTAAGCTCATCAAGCATCTTTGTGAGCTTAACTCAAAAATCCATCGATTAGTTTCAAACGACGCATCTAAACCGTTGAAACCGATATATCTACTTCACGAGAGATGAGTTTACATGTTAAATTTATAAATTTTCAAACTAATTTAATATAAAGTCAAGCGGTCAAAAATAATAAAAAAATGAACACATTAAAATTAACTTATAAACCATCTTTTTTTACCGCTAGACTTTATACTAAATTAGTTCAAAAATTTATAAATTTGACATATAAACGCATCACTCGTGAAATAAATCGATTTCAACGGTTTGGATGCATCGTTTGAAGTCAATTCAATAGATTTTTGAATTAAGCTCACAGAGGAACTTGATGAACTTAAGAACACTCTAGTTCTACTCTTGCAACAATATACAAATGAAGAAGTTTTGATTGCATGCTCTGTTTAAGTAACTTTACCAACACTGGGTATTATCTCAAAAATCTCGGTGTTGACTTACCCATTTCGCTCTTTCGCCGAGAGAGAAAAAAAAGGGAGATCCAACAACCTAGCTGCCTTCTTTCTCTACCCTTCCATTCCATCTCTCTCATTTCTTCTAGGCCTTAATCCGACACACTGGTATTATCTCCTTTCTCTTGTCTCTACCTCCTCAAGCGAAGAAGAAAATGAGAGAGAGGGGAGGGAGCCGAGCCGAGTGGAGCCGATTGGAGCTAATAGCGTGGTATCGTCAGAGCTTTGAGCGTAGAGTCTCTATCCATCTCAATCAGAGCGAGACAGTGAGTTGATCTGGCCGTTAAAGCATCGTGGTGAGTAGATCCGACCGTTGGAGCGCGGCGGTGAGGGTCAAAGCGCAGCAGTGAGTAGATCCGGCCGTCGGAGAGTCGCGGTGAGTAGATCAGACCGTTGAAGTGCGGCGGTGAGTAGATCCGGCCATCGGAGCGTGGTGGCTATCTGACGAAAACGAATCCAATCGTGGAGAGGGTTAGAGAGTGATGTATTAGGGTGTTTAAGAATGTAAATAAGTAGGATTAGATGATGAGAGTAGTTTAGATTAATTAATGAAAATAAAAGAGTTTAAATTTAAAAATTAGAGTCATTTGACTAATTGTAAATACGTTTTTTATCAAAAAATTATTAATTAGTATTTAAAGCTACTAACTTTGAAAAAAATAAACTTTACCAACACTGCTGTTGACTTAGTGGGATCCGAAAAACACAGGTGATTGCACAAAGTAAAGCGGAGGAAGATGCCAATGATATCATTTTATTGATTTGTCTGATATATATTGTATTATTCGACAAATAACTATGGGAATTTTTATTTTTTGTTAGTTTAATTATTGGTTACGAGTAAAATAAGAATTTTTTGGTTAACATAACAGAACAATACAAGTAAAAATTACATTGTATCGATTTTGTACCTGTTACCATCTAGAATAATTATGAAAACTAAAAATAAATATAAATATATACATGCACGATATAATATAAGTTTTATTGGTCCAAATATATATGATATTATTTTTTTCATCCATTTACCAACTATTAATTCAAATTTAAAAATTAGCTTTTGATCTAGTGATAAATTATGGCATTCTCCGTGTGAAAAGTCATAGGTTCAAAATTAAGATGAGGAGGTCTTTTATAGACATTAAATGAAAGTTAGCCTGCTAGACATCATCTTTCGGTGTTGTTTACCACTTAAAAGGCAATTTCTAATTAAATCGCCTAAGGCGATGTCGTCCTCGCCCCGCACCCCCACCTCTTATCCTTCGCTTCCGCCTTAGACGCTTTACCCTGTAGTTTATTCTTGCTGCCTTCTGAGCAGGCACTTCTAATTTCAGGTTTTTCTCTTTTTCATCGGCAATGGAAGAGTGAGTGGATAAGTTTGGTCTACGATCGAATCTAGTCGCCACTCCTCCATCTTGCCATTCTGGGGGCTCTTATTCACCAAGACAAGCGGTGCGTTTTTTGTTTTGCTCCTCTCCCGGGCTTTCTTTCTCTATTTGGTAATGGAAGAGTAGGTGAAACAAGTAGTACATGTAGTTTATTATCTTATATGTTTGTTGTTGTTCTCCTGTTCTCCCTCCCTTCTCAAGTCTTTTTTTTTTCTTCTTCTTTCTCTCCGCTTCTTATTCCTTCTTCACTCTACCTCTTTCTCTAATAATCCAGGACATGGGTTGTATCTCTTCTGGATATATACCTCAGGCTCACTTTGTTATTCACCCCAACGTGCTGAGAACAATGATGATTGCTGACTCACTAAATCTCCATCAGAGCATGAGAACTAAAGGCTAATATTAGCATGTATCAGTTCTTTATTTTTTTTTCTTTGATTGATTTTGTAATAGGGGGTCTAGTTATCTGTATTGGTAAGAGGGGTGGATCTACTAGTTGGTATATTTGTTAAGTTATGGATTCACTGTTGTGTCCTGGGATGTAATTTGAGCACGTACTAGGTTATTTTTCTGTACATGCATGCTGTTATTAGTATTGCAACTCTAATGTACTGTACTTTTAAGTTTAATGCTAGTTTACGGGTCTTTTATTAAAAAAATAAATATTGATCCAAATTCACAGCTTAAAGCTTCTATAATTTTATACTTTTCAATTTTTTGATAAGACAGATTAATTACATTCATTAATTCATCGTTTTAGAAACATGCAAAAAGTAATTACTTCGAAATTGCATGTTATAATTTATTTCTTCTTAAAAATTAATTTATTGGAATTACAACCAGGGGCGTCAAAGAAACTCTTTTATTCATTTATTCAACTTATATCATATCGTATAAGACAAGTATGAAAAAGGAGTTCGGCTAGTATGATATCAGTGTCATATGACACCAATTCTAAAACATATTGAATAGACTTTAAACGGCTAATTCAAACCGTTCAAACCGATTTACTTTATGAGTTATGTGTTTACATGCAAAAAAATTATTTTTTCGAGTTATTATTGTATCAAATCAAGTGGTAACAAATGTTGAAAAATGAATGCACTAAAATTACACTACTAGAATTTTGGTTTCTTACATGGATAAAATTTCGGTTGTTGCATGGGCTTACTCATGCAACAAGCCCGAAAAATGCTTGTTGCATGGGTTATCCATGTAACAACTACCCATGGTACAAGCCTCGATGCAAATACTCAATTTTAGACTTGTTGCATGGGTTATCCATGTAATAACTTTTCCAAATCTTATTGCATGGGCTTTCTCATGGAACAAGTACCCATGCAACAAGTCTGAGAATTGGCACCTGCAGGAAGTATTTGCAAGGATAAATAGCGTGGGCCCCATCTGAGTATTTGCAAGGATGAAGAGCGTGGGCCCCACCCTAGTATTTGCAAGGATAGACAACTGAGTATTTGCAAGGATAGAGAGCGTGGGTCCCACACGGGTTATTGCAAGGCAATTGAAGGGAGTAATTGCATGGATAGAGAAGGTGGGGCCCCCTGTTTATTTCCATGGGTATGTAGGTGGACCCCACCAGGTTATTTGCATGGTTAATGCTGGTGGGCCCCACCAGATTATTTGCAAGGATATCATTTGGACCTATTGCATGCACTGCATTACCCCATATTTGTAATGATATTCCGATGGAAATAATTAACGTTCCAGCAATATATTATATCGTGCTGAATTTCTATAATCCTCTTGGTACCAATTTGGTACCAATCCAGTGGCAAGCAAGAAATCTGTTTCATTTCCCATTGAAACATAATAAGAACAACAACATTCATTCGCACACAAAAAACACAAACATAGCACAACAATTGATATTAACATCACATATATAAACTGCACTATTTACAAACATATATATCACAAATGTACTTAATTTAAGCTGTAAACATGCAATAATCAATATGAATTCCCAGTATCTTAATAACACCCTCTAAGCAAAACTAAACATCAGATAAAAATTAATAACTTGGATTGCATAATGTGAATGAATGGACCTTGAGACTTCTCAGCTGAACCTTGAAGTCCCTTGAAAGCAAAAATTTGAGATCAAATTGAAGGATTGCTCAAGTAAAAAATTTAATTAAGGATTGAAAATTGCACCTATTAATTGCACAGTATTAAAAAAAGCCGGACTGTTAATGGAAAAGGTGAGAATGACAAAGTTTAATTGATTTGAAGAGTAAAAACACAAACTGAGCTGCGGCAGTGTATTCCTCTTTTTTCTTTCATTTATCCAAAACCTTGTACTCTTTTTCATTAATCATGAGCGAATGCTAGAGATTTCTCCTACTAATTATATGATATATACACTTCTAGCTTCTCTTTTCGAGAGGCAAGAAGCATCACAATTGATATAAAAATAAAAACTTATCTTTCTCTTAATTGCAATTGAGCCGAGTTTAGTTGCCGAGAGAGAAGACTTGAACTGAGCCGAGTTCAGGTACTGATTGGTGTACACCTGATAAAGTTGCAAGATGAAGGCGAAACAAAAAAAAGTAACAGTGTTGTCACTGGGCACGTAGATGCATTCTACAAACAATAGTTGTTGTGAAGAACCATTGTACAGAACATTACACACAATATTTGACAATCCATGTAAGATGGATAAGGTTTGTGGCAATACTTGACCATCAGACTCATACCATTAGAAATTACCTAATAACATTAGAAAGGCAATGAGCTAGTAAATCCAATATTTTTGGGGAGAAGATAAAGGGTCATAGCCATTCAACTAGTGTAAAAACTAAAAACTTGGAGCAAATATTTTTGACAAAATTACTTACATGTCCATGACAGCAGCATTGTTGGATCCAGAATAGTTCCAATACACATCCCAGTACCTAATATATGCGTTTGAAATTACCATTAGTTTTTCATCACATTTTAGCACAACTTTCAACTGCAACAAGTAATTTATAGAGATTGAATCAGCAAATTCAATTGCACTGTGCAAGGTAGTTAACATATGAGTTAATAACAGAGAGATATGTAGAGAGACAAGTTCTTTTTGAGATTGTTGCACTCTGATGTTTTAGTTGTCAATTCCTAAAATACACAGAATAATATCAATAATACTACTAATAATAATAAGAAGAATATGAATAATATAGCATTCTTGTTTCTGTATGAGATAGTAAAGGTGCTTTTTCTATACAATTAGTTCCAAAGCACATAAAAGTTACCATAATCAATAAACCTATGGTTCAATTCAGATTTCAATTTCACATGTAATCGACAGTGATACCAACAACAATTCAAGCAACCATACATTTCACAAGCAAAGAGAGCAACTAGGAACAGGAAAAAGGCACAATCAGTGCACACAAGGGCTCAGCCCATACCCAATAATTATTATCTAGATTAAGACTTACATGTTCATCAAGAACTTGTGCAATCTCCAAAATTGAATGCATTGAATGTAAATGCTTCACACTATGATTAATAGAAAAGCTCAATTTAGAATGTGCAGCTCTAGCTAAAGCTCACCCCCAAATTGCATATGTGTGCTGGTTGTGAGATACAACTGTGGCCATGCCTCAAAAAAAATATAACATGTGAATACAAGATTAAAAATAAATAGCTATATGTAATACATGGCTGCTGCCAACATTAATCATGAGCAAATGCTAAGCATTTCTCCTACTAATTCAACAAAAAATACAAAAAAAATTGGGAGGAAGAAGCATCACAATTGATATGATATATACAGTTAGTTTACAATTTCAAAAGGTAAACAAATTATATGATATATACACTTCTAGCTTCTCTTTTTCCAGAGGCAAGAAGCATCACAAACTTACGATGAAATTAAAAAACTCCCATGCACTTTTAAATTAAAATAAAATTTGTTTCATATTTACTAATTTACATGATTTACATTAAATTTACATTTCTAATTTATTCCATATTTACTAATTTACATGATTTACATGAAAAAGAGAAGTTATTTAAATTTTGGCAAGAAAAAAAAAGGTTTCAAAAAAATAATTTCATTGAGGCCTTCCATCGAACACCTTGTAAGCAAGAAGGATATACATATGAACCTTTCGACATTTTCTAATTTAGAATGCCTTTGTAAGATTACTAAACAACTGAACCGAACTAAAATGGTTTAAACACGATGGCTCAACCCACATGTCAGCACGAGCATGACTGAGACAAGGAAAAATAAAACGGTTTAGGCAGATTTACCGTAAGTGCTTTCAAATCGCAGTTTTGACGACGGTGGAGAAGGCCGTGCCGACCAAGCCTTGGTACCGACCCGCCTGTCAAATTTCAAATTGCAGTTTTGACGACGGTGGAGAAGGCCGTGCCGACCAAGCCTTGGTACCGATCCCGCCTGTCAAATTTCAAATCGCAGTTTTGATGAGGGTGGAGAAGGAAATGGAGTGGGTTTTGACGAGGGTTTGAACCGCAACAGAGAAAAAAAAATGAAATTGGGAAGAGAGGAAGTGGGGTGCCGGGAGCGGCTGATTGGGGGCCTGAGTGGAAATGGTTGGCTGGGGGATCAAGTGAGGGTTCAGGGTCTGGGGGGAACAAAAATTTTGTGACGAAAATTTGAGGGGGAAAGTCATTTTGGGAGGGATAAGAAATTAGTGGGGATTTAGGGTTTGGCGGGGAGAGAAATATCACAGGGAGGGGAGAAATTTGGGTCCGATGGGCATTGGACCCAAAGTCAGTTCGACGGGTTCGCTCACCGTCCGATCTGCTTTAGAATTCGCGTCTGCTTTGAAATTCGTGCGCACAAATCTTAAAGTGAATCGGACGTTTCCGAAACCCATCGGACCCAAGCCTTTCTCCACAGGGAGAAAGTGAAAATTGAGGTGGGGAACGAAATATCCAAGAGGGAGAAGTGAAAATTGGAAAATATCAAAGAGGGAATCAAAGTTTTAGTGAAAATTTGACAAACTTAGATTGAATTAAAATATTTTATTTAATATTTTTTATTTGAGAAATATTTTTTAGTATTTATCTTATTCACTGTAACATTTATGTAAAATCAAATTTTGAGGAATTTTTTTATTTTAGAAATATTTCTTATTTTTATTTGAGAAATATTTTTTATTTTTATTTAAATAGTTGAGTGGCCTTTTATAAAATTAAAAGTGAAACAAAATATATTTTGTGATTTTCATGTGTATAACAAATAATATGAAAAAGAGTTAAAAATATATTTTCATATTTTTTACGGTTTCTATGCCAAATCGTACTTATAATTAAACATAGTTTGTCCCATAATTACTATTTACTATTGTATGTTTTATATTTAATGTGTAGATTAAGTTAATTATGTTTATTTGTTTTATATTGAATCTCCTCTAATTGACTCTGTGAGAGAAAAATGAGAAGGGAAATGAAATAAATTTCATTTCAAAACTTTATTTAGCAAAAATGAATGGAAGAATTGTGATGTTAAATTTAGCAAAAATTTTAATTTGCAAAAGAAATTAATGAAATTAACACGATAATGAATGGAATAACATGTTTATGAATTACTAAAAGATTTGTACACAAAAAAAACTATATAGCATAACATGCTTGTTGCATAAATAACTCACATCCTTCAAGCATTAACATAGAACATGAACTCTCGTAGTGTGAGTTAATGAAGATCCACAAGTATACGTTGTCTGATGGTCGATCGGAATCGTTCAAATTGAAGAATATCACATTCATTTCATTGTAGTGAAGTTTGATAAAATTTTATGTTCATCTACCTATCCATCAAGCTGACGGAATATACAAACATCGTAGGGCCACAGACACTTCACGTCGGATCGAAACTTCTACATATCGAAACTTTAGTTTTTTTTGCTGGTTGCGTTCAATGTTTTCCCCTGATCATTTAAAAACTAATTTGAAATTATTTCAATGCAGATCGACCGTCGATTACTCATTCAAAAATGAACGGTCCGTAATTATTGGCTCAATTTTAAGGGGCAAATATTGATGAAATTATATAAAATTAACAATTATAAGCATTATTTGGTCACAGGGCATGTATAAATGTAGAAAATATTTTTTTAGGAATTTATTCATATTATTTGCTGTACAAAAATCACTAATTTCATCATATGTTGATGTGAGTCGTTTGATGGGTGATGAAGGGTCATGATTACCAATGGATGTCTCCATTAAAGGGACTGTGAGCAGGAGGTCCATTTTGCTGAGGTAACATACTATTTCTGTTTAGATCCACTCTAGATGAAATCATCTGGATCCTTTAATAACCGTGTTAATTCTGATGATACAGCCCCGATCTAAACATAAATATTGTGTTACCTCATGTGATATAAAATCGTGGGTAGGTGTATCCATCGTAAATGCCCTCTGAGACTTAGAGAGAGTCCTTGTTCACTCTCTGGTGGACTTAGCTTTTTTTAACAAGTAAGAAAATTTTGGACAACTCTCTATTTCTTTTACTGCCGCCAAACTAATTTTTTTGAGACTTCATTCTTCCCTCTTTTGACTGCCGCCAAACATTTTAGACTCTCTTCTTAGATCCCGCCAAATTTTGGACTCCCGCTATTTTTTTTTGCAACTTGCGTCCGCAGTTTTTGGCTGCCGCCAAATCTTGTTTCTACTATTATTCCATCTCTCTTTTCTTATTGTGTGTCCCTCTTTCTCAAGCCGGTCCAAGGCTTCCAATTTTTGTTCGACTATGTTGCATGTGCTCGTGAACCCGAGGTTGGCCAGGATAAGCAAGGTCGGTGGACGCTACCGTAGCCCCTGCTTTGGAATCTCAGTTGTGAATACCCCTTATCAAGTACAATCCAGTGACCAAAATTTGGCACTTCAATTTTATCAATCTAGGAGCTAGCAATGTATTGCACAGAAGGTGTTTGTCGAAATGCCTAAATGGGAAGAAGTGTTATGTATACATTGAAAAACAAATACAGGTTGAATATAACTGCAGCAAACAAATTATACTTGTATTTGAGAGTGTTAAATTGATTCCGGTACTGATTCCGGTCAGTACTGTCAAAGGAATCTCGAGTTCTCAATAGCAGAAATTAAGTTGTTTGTTTCTATGCACATGAATATGTATGTAAAAATGTCTCAGAGAACCATAAATGGGATATATTTCTTAGGATTTCTCTAAGAACTCAAGAGTGGGTGAACTTTTGTTAGGATATCCATTATTAATCGACACATGCAAAAATTCCTCTTTGCATGGAAAAACCAAGATTAAATGGAGATGAGTTGATGTATCTACTTGTATATTATGTTTTTTGGGAAATTATTCTTGATATCTTTCTTAATGTGATAGCTTTTGTTTATTTAATGTTATTATTTATAGGTAAATGATGCCATTGCTGGTGATAGTCTTGTCTCTTGCTCTTCAGATGCTACCATCAAGGTATTCCCCTTTCTTACCTCAGACTAAAAGAGATGAGAGGTTTTTGCTTCTTTTGTTATTAAATTTGCTAATAGGATACAACTTTTTCTTACAGGCGTGGAATTGCTTGTCATATGGTGTTTGCACCAGAACCTTTCATCAGCATTCTGATTATGTCACCTGCCTTGCTGGAGCTAAGAAAAATGTTAAAAATATCTCTCTATACCTCAATTAACATAGATTTTATGTAATACAATGCTAGACTTATTTAAAATATATAGATTTTAAAAATACAAAATTTAAAGCTTATCTTTGCAAATATGCTGACGATCTTTTTCTCAAAGTGTAAGAAGAAATCTAATGAGTAGACAGAGTATAAAATAAAATTTTTGCTTAACAGTTCACTGACTTGAGAACTCCCACTGAGATATATATTTTTAAAACTTCTAGTTTCCTAGAGTTAAATAAAGAAATACTGAAGTAAACTTTTTGGCTGGAAACTTGTCATTTTCTCGGGCTCGTGCTTCCCTAAAAGGATCTGCCCCTGTATTCGGTACCAACTGTTATCATCTATGTGTATGATTTTGTCATCTTTGGGTAATTCCAAATATGTGTGTTAATCCAACTGTCCACTGGTATCATCGGCATAAGCCCTTGATTGGTCTCTAAGGTAATAACTTGTACATATAATGAGAAAAAGTGTGATATAAATACATATTTTACTGGTATTAGCGCATTCTAGCTTTCTGATAAGTTTCTGGTACAAAACAGGGTGTTTTCTGCAAATTTCAGCATTTTGATTAAAATTCTGATACTGTTCAAGGTCTGTTTTATAAGTTCCTAGTTTTCTGTACAGTACTGGAGGACAGGGTGTCTTTTCTGTTAATTTATAGCATTCTATACTACCTTGAATGGATTCTGGTAAATGCCAGGGTCTAAATGCAAAATTACGTTTCTGATAGGATTTGAGGACTAAACTGTGACAGAAAATAAGTTAGTTTAGAAAACAGTCCCTGGCAGGGACCTTTTTGTGACAGGATGTAGAAATTTGTAGGAAGAGCTTTCTTCTCATGAGAATTTCATGAAAATACTAGATTAAAAATGTATAAAATATTTGTAATCGTGTGGAATAGTAATTTCAGTTAAAGCATATATTGTTTTGAAACTTATTTGATACATTTTAGGTATTTACAGTTATTAATAATATAATTTGAAGTAAAGTGGTCAAGAAGCATAATAAATTAGTATTGGATAATTACTATACTTTAAAATGGAGGAATTGTTTCGACTTTGATTTTTAACTCGAGCCTTAATCTTTAAAATATCATGTATGTAATGTTAGGTGATTTGGATTATCAAAATCTTATTTCACATAAGTAATTGATTTGGATGTGTATCTCTTAATATGATGTCATAGTCCTCTCTTTGGAAATACAAGAAGAGTTACATGAATAATTTTGTATATTAATTTGGTGAATAATTTTGTATCTCAATGACTTTGTAAGGTTTATTCTTAAGACAAAAATTTAAAGATTCTACAATTTAAGTTTTCGAATATATTTGTGTATCTCATTTAGTTTTTAATATACTGCTATAATTCATATTGATTGATGTGATATACAAAATATATTCAATTTGAAAGGAGAGATCAAATATATACAGGAAAGGCTCTGTCCAGGAATTTATAACATTTAGCATGGGTAGTCGCATGCAATTAATATTTCTCGACAATCTAGATTAATTGCATGGATAGTGTAGGACTTCTTACATGGACCTTTGGAATAAAATAATAAAAAACGAATCATCAAAACTTGTTACATGGATAAGCCCATGGAACAGTTTCGTCTCAATTCTGTAGACTTATTGCATGGATAGTGTAGGACTTCTTACATGGACCTTTATAATAAAATAATAAACAAAGAATCATCAAAACGTGTTACATGGATAAGCCCATGCAACTGTTGGGTCTCAGTTCTGCAGACTTGTTACATGGATACTTTTTTTGGTTTTTGCATGGACCTTCATTAAAATATACTATCAGGCGTCGCTGGCAGGTCACGGGTCGTCAAATATTAGTTGCATGGGTCGGTAAGAGACAATTGCATGGATAAACATCAAATCTTTTGCATGGGTTACTTTTTGCATGGGACACCCATGCAACAGATATTGTTGTGTCAGAAATGCCAATTCTTTTGCATGGGACATTCACATCCATGTAACAACTAAGTTTTATCCATGCAAGAAACCAAAATTCTAGTAGTGTTAGCTTAAAACCCTCCACATTTGACCGTCTGACTTGATACTAAATAAATTCAAGAAAATATAAATTCTACATGTAAACGCATAACTAATGAAATAGATGAGTTTGAACGGTTTGAATTCACCATTTGAAATTATTTCGATAGGTTTTAGAATTAATGTTATATAAGTTGAAATGACACTGATGTCATACTTGCCATACTCATGAAAAAGATTATCTTTAGGTAGCTTATAGCATACGTGTATGAATAAAGTTACTTTTTAACGGATATAACGGGTATAAATAAGGTAATTTTGGATTAGCTTTTGAAATCCCTAAATTAACTCGAAGTTTCAGTTCAGATATGCACCATCCGATTAAAATTGACACAGATATTAAAGCGACCCCGTGAATTTTAAACTCTGATTGAATTGTGATTAGACGGTCCAGATCCAAACTAGAATTTTGTGGTACATAATGAATTCGTATTCTCTGCATTAACTTAAAAAAGAATCTTATGCGTTAATGTATCTAAACTGTCCAATTTACTTTAAAATTTGTGCAGACTAGATCTATACTAATATTAAAAGGTTCATAAATTATAAGCTGTAGTTGGATTGACTCCGTTTAAAATAAGACCCTCCAAATTCGTTAACTCAAAAAATACTCATTTGAGTTAATGCAGACGATGCGGACTCGTACAGAATACTATATATTAAACGGGTCCCTCTAGTTACAGCTATAAATGCGAGCAGTGCTGCGTTCCAGAAACCGACACGTCTAACGCTATTTCTCGCTCGTTACACGACGGATCATCCAGTAGCTTTACATCAAACAATCCTAAGGAATCAAAAAAAAGGAGAAATATCATCCATCACATCCATCAATGCATTGGACGACAAGAAACCTCTTCATTTCATCGATTTTACCACGAGGAGTGGTCCCCAAACATGCAAAGAAAACGCGTCTTTTTCAATTATTAAACATGATATAGAGTATCGACAATGACAAGCGAGAAAAAGCGTGGGTCGAAAGAACCCATCTCAAGTTTCTTTCGTATCCGTTGATCGCATCGGAAGTCGGAACAGCAGATTGACATTTAAGAGCGAATTTGTATACAGAACCAACATTGCAATTTATTTCAGCGATGACCTGATCCTGCGAATTCGGATACTTCAGGTACCTGAGGCGTAATTATTAAATCTGGACCGTTTTTTTTATCTTAATACGAATATCAAAACGTACGGACTCCTATAACTTTCATAGGTACTGGATTGAGTTTGATCCGACTGAGTCCGTTGCTAATTGTTCTTGATCAGATATCTGGGAGTAGAGTGGGAAAAATGGCACAGCGGAGCTGGCTCCGTTACAGAACGGCACGGTTACGGTACGGAACGGCACGGCACGCGTGTCAGTTACGTGTCGTGATTCGCGTGTCTTGTGCCGTGACTATTCGCGTGCCGTGCCCATCTTTTAAAACTTTGGCACGGCACAGCACGACACGTGAAAGATTTAGTCATGGCACGACACGTAGTCACGCGAGTCACGTGTAATTAGGACCATTAGATATTGATTTAGTAGTGAATCTTGAATAAACTAATCTAAATTATGATTAAATGGTTACGCGAGTCACGCGAGTCACGTATGGTCACGGCACGTTTAGGCACGGCGTGACTCACATGGCATGACCATTCGCTTGCCGTGACCACCTCTTGACATTTTGGTCACGGCACGACACGGCACGTGAAAAATTAACCTAGTCACGGCACGGCAGGGCACGTTTTTTCTACTCTACCTGAGAGTATACGTATTCTTGTTCCTGTCTGGGTAAGACGGTGACTCCCCAACTTCAAAGGAGAATTTATTCATCTTTTTTTATTTATAAAAATTATTGAAAACAAGATGAATTTTTTCGATTGCAAAGATGAGACCAAATAAGCAATTTGGTACCAAATTCAATTCCAGAAAATATCTCAACAGAACTGAATCATTGATTCAATAATTCAGTCAATTATTTCGATTGCTAGTAGTTTTCTTAAGTTGCAGTATATTTTCGCTACAAAAATTTAAAATAATTGAGACTGAAACATTAATTAGATCCTTATATGGGCTGTGAAATTTGGGACCTCTCTCATCTCGTTTATTTTCTCTCTTCCAGTCATTGATTTTTCACATTTTGTGATCATTGATGTGGTAAATTTTGGAAATTAGTCTTTCCCAAATGAGTTCGAATAATTGGTTCAATTCAATCCATTTTATGAAAAAAAAAATATTCCATCTTATTTTGGACAAATTAAATTTTTAATTTCTACAAATAAAAAACTGAATTAATTTCCTCATATATTATTGCATGCGCATGATGACTATTTGGTATGAATTCTGGACAGGTGGCAAACAATTCCGTTATCTTTCAAATCATTATTAAGCATTTTAATTTCACCTTAATTTTCTCCGATTTGGCCAAACCGGTTTGTGCTGTCACAATAATTTGTTACCTTAATGTTGACGGTAGTTTACCTTCATACGTTTGTCGGTTCAACCTAGCTATTGTCATTGTCAAAATTTAATTATAAAATTTACTTTAATGATGGCTTGAACATGCACCAAAGATTGTTTAATATAGCACTGAAAATAACATTTATAGTCACAAGTACTACTAAAAAATTTAATACCTTCATAATATATATATATATATATATATATATATATATATATATATAGA